>WUAM01000255.1:918424-933065 GCA_024336885.1 Actenoides hombroni | reverse complement strand
AAACATCTTAATTTGAAAACAAGCTGATGATAACTGTTGCTTTTTGATTGCAAAATATGAGATAAACTTCCTCCAGTAGTGACATAATCATATCTAAAGACTTATTTTTAAATTAATTTAAATAAGTTGGGAAAATTTCAAAAGTTTGCCTTCTAGGAGCCTGTGAACGATGTAGTTGAACAGTGTAGAGATACAGGGCCGAACAGAAACTGCTTTTGCTTAGTTTCACACTCCAAAGAGCTTAGCTAACATAGACCCTAGTACTAGGTGACAACATTAAGAAATCTACTTCGGTACTTCCACCATGGCTAGCCAACCTTCATGAGAATTTCTGAAGGATATAAAAGCAAAATGAGGAAGAGAGAAATAATTAAAAGCCACACGAAGGATACATTTTAAAAATATAGGTGGACCTAAATACAAAATCCAGATCCCATTTTGAGTGTCAGTTTTGGTACAGAGTGCTTTTGGGATGGGGGCCACCTGTAAAACTTGGAATTGTTTGTGAGTTTGGTTTCCAAAATACCACCCACCTCTGTCCCAGTGTGAGCGATTCTAGGATTTCAGTTGCATGCAATCCTTAAAATAGATACTCTAATAGGTCACAAAGCCTGTAGAGAGCCAAGTATATGCAGGATACCATGGGAACTCACATGACTTCATTTTGACCTGTGTCTGATTAAATAGATTTGTCACATTGCCTATGTAATTTTTAAGCAGGGGCAACAATCTTGCCAGTGACTGCCAATAAACTTCTACTATAGAATTTCTAAATAAGTGCCTGAAAGTCTTACTAGCATTCCAAATGAAATTATTGTGCAGTATGGTGAATATTTAAAGTAACTTTTTAAAGATAATTTCCAAATTCAAATACAGATAATTGCCTGAAACTTTTGCTTTTCCCAAACAAAAGGGGGAGAGAGAGAAACATTGAGGTGGAGGCTTAATTAACCACCATAGAGATATTGTGTATCTATCTCCAAGACTGTAGAAGTTCTCCAGATGGAGCAGATAAGAGCTGGGTAGAGATCACAACATTCTTTGCAAAGGTCATTAAAGTTTTTATGATTATTTTATTTATAATACTTTGAGTATTATTTGTCTGAGGATGGATAAAGCATTTTGACACATTGCTGTCACTGTCAAACAATAAATCTGTAACATAATAAATAGTTTAGTAACAGACTTTCTAAGCTTCCACATCAGAAAAATTACTTATGAAGAGGATATGTAGTGTTAATAGTACACAAATATTACTTAAAACAAACACAAAACAAGGAATACCCTATAAATTCTGTTAACTAATAGATAATATCATTATCAAAGAAGTGTATACAAGTTCGAGCTCTGTCATTCAGAAATTGTATTGGTCCAGTGGGAAATTATGTTTCAAGACAAAGATCACAAAATGTGCCCAGTCAAAAGTCACGTGTATTTTCAAATACATTGTCTTTTTATTCCAGTAAAGAAAACAGGTCTAGCGTGTGTCTTGTATTAATATCAACCTCCATAATCTCGATGCCCAATTACTCATACCCACAGGATAAGGAAATGTAAAAATTCAATGGGAAAGTATATTTAAACATAAACTTATTTTCCTTTTCCTGGTTGTTTGTGTTGTCTGTCAGACTGCATAATAATATACCTTGTTAAATTTTTTGGTCTGTATTTACATACTTCAGAGAACTAACAGAACAGTAGAGAGAAAGTTTTGTCATGAATGTCTGGTTTTGTGATCTCCGAGTAGGAGAAAAATGAAGCATTATCTTCCTCTTAAATGCTGACAAGAAGCTAAGCTTAATTCTCAAAATAATACACATATATGCTAGGAATCTACCTCCCCAGAACTGCCTATTTAGTTAATAAAGTAAATAACATAGTTAGTGGGTCTGGCATTTCTGAAAAGGCACAAATGTTTTATGGAAAGTTTTCTTATTTTAGAATATTATGCAGGAAAAGTAACTATGTCAAAAAATTATTTCAATGAAATTAATGTTTTTACAAGGTGTAGCAATTAATATATTCAATACATTAAACAGTAAGTAGTCTATTCCACTTCTTAGACCATAGTTGTTATGATGTTAAAATTTATGCTGAAGTGAGTAATAGAGTAAGAATAGAATGAGAACTTCAAAGAAATGACCCAAAGGTTACAGGCACAGGGGAAACTCCATTTATACCAGCAGAATTACCCCAGCGGTGATGCTGGCCTACTTCGTTAGAGAGACTTCAGACACCTTTTATAATACAAGCTAGTGTTTAAAAGAAAATGAAAAAACCCATCCCAGTAGGAATCCCAGGATAGAATAACAGATTCAGGTGTTCTGGAGGGGAATTTTAAATCTTAGTGTTTGGACTGATATTATATTGATTCAGTCATATATTGGAATACAGTAACAAGGATATTGAAATCTAATAGAATTTAGACAGCAGTGGAGAAGAGCTGTATGATACAATTCTTTGTATTTTTTCTCATTTTTCTTCTGTGCATGGAAAAATAATATTAGTACTCACATGAGAGTGTGTATATATATGTATATATAAATATTTTGAGGTGACAATGTTTTTCTAACACTTTAACAGCATTTCTCTAGCAATATCTTTTCATTCCTTAAGCACTTGCCTCATCTTTGTACCTCAGCCTTGGCATTGCTAAGGTTTTTGTCAACATGATGAGACATAACTAGTGAGGCAGAAATCTGGACTATGACATATCAGTCACTTCATGGGCTTTTTTTCTTCTGAAGCATAGAAGCTTCAGATGATAGATGCACAGAAGTTTCTGAGCAAATTTAGCTGCAAGCTGTAGGTTTGAGGTGGATCAGGAGTGTCCTTGAAATACAATTATAAGAAAAGAATGCGTGAATAAAATGACAGAGATTTTTTTCTTATATCAAAAATTGCATTGTTATTATGAATGTTTTATAACATACTGCAATTTAAAACCACAACATGATGTTTTTCATCTATGTATTCCAATATTATTATTTTGTTATGGTTATTTTTTCTTAATATTAATTAAGAACTAATTAAAATCCACAGACTTGACAAAGTTGGAGTGACCACACCAGAGCTTTAGACAAAACCCCATTCAATGCCCTGAAGCCATCTGGTGTTCCACACTTACCTTACTCTGCTATGAATTCCTATTTTGATCCCCAAAGGTATCAAAGCAAATAGCTTCAACTAAGGTTGACAATATGTGTGCTCAATAATACAGAAAACATCCATTTGCAGTTTCTCTCTACTTCCTCCTGCTTTACAGATTTTATGAGCAAGTGGTTTGATTTTATTTTTTTACGATATCTTAACGCAATAACAGAAATACCTTTAATTTAAACACATATCAGAAGATCACTATCAGAAAATGTCTGTGTGCAATTCACAAAGCTTACTATTATAAACATGCATTCCATTTTTTTATCTTCCTTTATTTATTCTGAAAGCAAGGGAAAAACTGAATCTTAATTTTGCATTTAATGTCATCAAAGACATTACCCTTATTGTAGCTGGATCTCCTTGAGCACATGGACCAATCGAGATGGAAAGCACTACAGGCATGCAGTAAGAGACTGGGTTGTCTTTGTACTGTTGTGTAGCTTTTCACACATACACATCAGCAACACCTTTATTTTGTGTTTTGTTTTTTTCTGTTCAGGTGCTACAGGTTTCCTCTTTCCCTTGGAGACTTTCTATATTGATATGCATCTTTCAGAGATGCTCAGAAAGCTCAAGTACGAGTTTTTGGTGGGTCAGCCTCACATGACTCACGTGACATTTACAGTGTAGGTGTAGAGTCCTGGTCTGGACTTAGAGTCAACAAAGGCACTATTTTCAAGTGAGTTTTCTTACGATGAGATCAATTGTATCTGCGAGTACCTTTTTTCTCCATATTATCTGTTAAAGGGATATTAGTGCTGTTATTTACACGATCAGTATCTACATTGGGACAGATTAATTCAATATTCTTGGTTTCTAAGACAAAATAAATAACAATATTAATAGCAAATACTTTTATTTTTTCGTCTGGATTATTTTCATACTTTGCATAGTCAAGGATACCTTAATTTCCAAGTATAATAAAATGCAATGAAGCGTATTAGGTAAGATCAAGCCAAGCTGTGGATTAATAGATGTTCAATACTGAATTAAATCAGTTTAAATGTGCAGCATTTGAAATGTATTTCAGGGGGAAAGTATTTATATATCTCAAAACACAATTAAGGATTCTCATATTTTATCCCTATTAATTTGTTGATAGTCACAGCAGGAGGTCAATATTTACGAGTACTGAAAAATGAATGTTTTAATTACCTATCTTATATTTAAATTCTTAATTGTTAATATTAAAATTAATTACCTGCCTTCATTCCTACAGTATGTGTCAGTGTCAAATCTCTTTTCCCTGCTTTGTGAAAATGGTATTATTCACTCAGACCAAAGATATTACAGGGGATATCAGGATATATAAACTAACTAACAACACGGTTGGTGTCACCCAAATGGCTTGTTAGTGAAAAATTTATTTACGCGCATACCATTCTTAAGCTGGGAACACTATATGCACATTAGGGTGCCTGGGTGGAAAAATAAATCAATTAAAGAAATATGGACACTAGAAATATTAAACAAAGCCAGTGGCTTAATCTCCCTTGTAGGAGTTTGTGAAAGACTTCTTTATTTCTCATCTCAGTGCATGTCTGGTTACTCACAAAATTGCTGTCTCAAGCAGAAACTCTTAAGGAACTATATTGCAGCTGGATAATTAAGTGTCTTTATCTCTTTGTAAATGGGCCATAAGGCATTCTATTTCAGCTCACTAATGAGGACTACTTTATAGTATTCCTAAGTGATGTCTTTCAAATGCAGAGTGAATCGAGGTCTTATTGCTGTTGCCAGTCACTAAGGCTGGATTTATTGGGAAACAAACTTGATAACTGTTGATAATTTATTACGTAGTAAATAATTATGCCCTGGAGAGGGTGAAAGCTCACTGCGTTAACGTCATTTTCCAAGAAAGAGACAATTCCTGCAGTACTACAGGACAGAAATTCTGCTTTAAATGATTTATTTAATAAGTAGTTGGATAGTTTGAGTGCTCCTGCTATGCAACTGTTTGCCTTTTTCACTTCAGACTCTTAGAGGATTTGTGGGAAGGAAAACTAATATTCTGTTAGCTGCTAAAACATTTCTGTAAATGTTAGTGAGGCATCTAATTGGCTACACCTTTTTTCTTTTCTCCTCCTTAAAAATATGGATCTGAAATTCTTGTATGCAATGAACAGTGTTCCTAACAAATCTAAGACTGGACTAGTTCCTAGGCTGGCAGAATAATCATAGCCCCACTAACTGCATTTCAGCATGGCCTGGTAGTTATGCTCGATTGTATTTAAGATGTTTGTACATCCGTTTGAGCCTCCCACATGCAGTATGCAGTATGCGTGAGGCAATGAAGAGCTAGGGGTTGATGGCAAAGGGGCTATTTGAACTTTTGTCATTGCTCCTTGGGAACAAAAACCTTCTGTTTTATTATCCAGTCTAGTGATCATAGGGTCACAGGATGAACCAGATCATGGAGCTGCTCTTGTGGAATAATAAACCTGCGTAACAAACAAAGGAACAGAATGACAGCAACAGCAGCAAAACAACCAAGCCTTCCTCCCACCTTTCCCCCCTACACCAAACCAAAACACTTTCTCCCCAATCTCCTATTAGGTGATTCATTCTGTGGATATGGAGCAGCCTATAACCAACAGAACAGCAGAACCTCTCCTTTAAGTGACACCCTGCCATTTCAGTGGGGTTTGGCTTATGACTTAGTGCTCCCTTAGACATTAAAAATGTGCGTGTTTGTGTATATATATATATATTTACTTATACTGTCATAAACTCTGAATACTTAAATGAAGGCCAGCATTTTCCATTCTAATGAGATGAGTGTGCCTGAGGATGGAATTCTAGAGTTCTGTTTTCTCTTACCTTTTAAAATATCCATGTAAATTCAAGGTAAGCCTCCAAGGAAGTCTTGAGTGAAAGACATAGGAAGTGCTACTTGACTGTTAATGGTCAAAATGAAAATAGTATTTTATAAATCGTTACAAAGGAACAGAAAAAAAAATCAGAAAAATATGTACCACAGTATAATTCATAATGTGCTCAAATACTGTATGAAATATTAGACACCACATCTTAAAAATAAAAAAAAAAAGTGGAATAACATTCAGTAAGCACATCAGAGATACTTCAGTCAGTGTAAAAGATAATAAAAGGAGAATGCAGTAGAAATCACAGGTACCTTGTAGAGCATGGATGCAGAATTACTGACACTTTTATCAGCTTAAATACATCGATTAAAAGCTAACAAGAGGTGACTGTACTTCATCTAATATGGGTATGGAGATCCTTGGTATGGGACACTGGGAATGTTTAAAGCTCATGTGGCTTCAAAAAAGCAACCAGAGAAATTAATAGAAAATTCTTTCAAAGCCTATTAAATAGACGTATATTATATCTGGTGGAGGAAGTGAGTGTGCTATAAATTCCTGGCTATGCTTGTCTGCTCTTATGCTGTTCTCCAGACATCTGCTTTGAACATCTGTTCCTACCAAAGACTCTTCTTTGGGCCAGGTGTTAGCCTAGCCCTTGCAAAATCTTAGGGTCCTTCTGAGGAAGGAAAGGCCTAAAGGAAAAAGAAAATAAGGAGAAAATCAGTAATTATGAGGGCACAAGCAAAGAAGAAAATGGAAGAGCAGGGAGGGTTAAAAGATAAAGTCTGGTGAGGAAGCCTCAATTTCTAGGGCCTCTGATTCTGGAGGTGGGACACTGGAGATGCTAGACTGGCCATGTAACCTGGTATAGACACTCTCATAATTTCATTTAAGATTAATGGGAGCCTTGACAATAAAGTCTTATAAACTAGGGCAATGGTTCCCAGAACATAAATATTTTATTCCAGTATGTCAAGATGTACTTTTTTTTTCCAATTTGTCTTTGACCAGATCTTTTTGTCAGATTCAGAGCAATCCCACACAGAAATATTACTTTGAAAAGCATTTTGACAAATGTATACTTTGCTGGAAGGAAAATATACGTCTGAACACCGGTCCGAAACTTTCTCTCACCTCCTTAAAAATTAGAATTATTAGAATTGGCTACTAAGTACATATAAGTTCACATGTAAAATTTTTACTGGAGTAGCTAGATGCATACAAAGTTCCTGATGTTTTACCAATAATAGGTAACTGCAATATCTTTTAATTTCATACATCTCAGTGGATTGCAATTTTCTAATTCTTTTCCATGTTGCCTATTTTGGGTGATGGTGGTAGCTTTAATAATTCAGAAATACTTTTTGGAGAGGAAGAACACATAGTATATATATTATGTACCTGAACAAACTAGAATCCAGAAAATGCACTTTTGAAGTTCTTTTTGATAGGGACACAAATGTGCTCTTAAATGGTTGTGCTCATTTTAGTTTGTTGGCAACACTACAGCTACCTGGAGTGCATACCTGACTTGAAGTCAGCCTCCAGGTTTGTGCCTTTCCCTGTGGTTTGAGTAACACTTGCAGCACAATTGTGTTGTCACAGGGTTGTCCTGTTGCAGGGAATAGTTGGATGTGACAGCCAGCTATTGGATTGCAGTTTGATGTTTGTTCTCAAGTGAAGGTTTAGTATATGCAAGTCTAGGACACTGAACCAACAAACTATACCTCTGGCTGTAAGTCAGTGAAAACTGAGTGGCTGTAACACTTTGCATGTTTTTTCTCCTCAAAACAAAAATAATCTTTACCCTTTCTCTGTCAGATATGTTTGTGGTTCCTGCTTCTAAGTCTGGGAACATATATGTGTGGGCCATGTTCCAGACCTCCTCACTGAGGATGTTTGACTGACATCCTTTTGATAACATTAGCAAACTCTTCCTGATTTTATTCTTATTGAGCCAAGCGCTACTTACAATCATAACTGGAACTGTGGTGGTGCACAGCAGCTGCACCCAAATGGCTGGGGAAGAGGTCAGAGATACAGGGTCTCCTATAGAAATGTAGCATTCCCCACCGTGTGTCTGGAACCATGACGAGATCAAGGCAAAATTTATTTGCACTCTGGATCTAGATGGAAACTGCCATTTGGCAGTCCTTGAATGACCCTGACCTGGAATGCTACATCAATTTACAACCTCTCCTTTTTGTTTTTTTAAAAGCTGCTTATTTGGGGACAGAAATTTTCACCTCAAATGCTTTTGACAGAGCAGATAAAATGTAGGTCAATTATATTTGCCAGTAAGATAGGGAGAGAGACTTCTCCTTTCTGTCTTCAAAAGCATGCAGAATTTTTTTTAAGTGTCTTTTAGTACGTATAGTGATTAGTAAATCATATAAGAAAATTATATTTAAGTAAATAAAACATTAAAACATTGAAAATATAATAAATTATTAAGATACTACAGAAATATCTACATATTTTTTCAAATAAGTCACTATCATGCAAAAAATTCAACAGTTGCCTTTCATTTACTGGCAGTATCACTAAAGGACATAAGACTTGTGATTAACTCAATCTCAACTGATTTCACAGACATGGCAGTTCAGATCTTAAATAATTTAGTAAATATGAATGTGATTTTATGAAGTCCATCAACATAATGCATTTCAGTTTAACATTCTTTATTGCTTACAAACTGCACTATTCATTCAACAAATACCTGACAGTGACTTGAAAATCTATGAGATAACCACTTCATTTTCTCAAAACCAATCAGAAATCTCAAAAAACCCAAGTATATTATTTTAAAATATTTTTTTCTAGTATTTTCATACAGCTAGGAAAAAAAGATAGATATTGTATGTTTTAAATTTTGTATTCCTAGAGAAGAACTTTAGATTATTAAATATTTCAGAAACTATTTATTCTTAGTAGTCACTTTGCATTTATTTAAACCCAGGCAGAAAAGTAGGCATCCTTCATTTGTGATAGCTGTTAGGAACTAGTAAATTAATTTAATATAATTTATTTTCATAATTGACAGCAGAAAAATAGTCTTACCATTCACACAACTAACAATCAGTTAAGAGATTTCCCTGGATATTGTTTTGGGAAAAGGCCCTATATGTCTGAGCTGTCTCCCTTGCAAGCACCAGTAAAGCTTTCTAAGCAAAGTGAAGATGCTACAGTCTCAGGTGCTGACCACGGCTTTCTACTGAAGGTTAATACCCTGTTAGTAGAAACAGCAGAACAGCTGCTCAGCCCTGGCAGTTCACAGTTAGCAGTCACTCTGATTTGGTTTTCTGTTCCTCTACAGGGCCACAGAGCAGTTGCACTGCCAGAGGTGTTGCCTCTACATGGGAGCAGCCCTCTGATAGAGCTCTGGGCAGTTATGGGTAATGTCTGCTGTGTTGCCTGGACGCAAATTACCATCCAGGCCATGAAGGAAAAGAAACAGGCTTCTGGAAAGTCTGATAACTGAAAGAAATAATTTATCAAGGATGGAAACACAGGTAGCGTAGCCCAAGAAGAAAGTTATTGGGCTAAAACCTAACCAAAACACTCTCAGAAGTGCTATGAAAGAACTTCTTTCTCTTGTTGATTCTCTGTGGATTTTCCACATAGGCATCAATACTTCAAAGGAGCATGACTTCATCAGCAGTTTATTCATCCAGAAAAGACAATCAAAAAAACCCCTCCAGGAGTCCAAATCTTGGCTAAGCATTTAGGTTTAAAAAAGAATATAATACTATTTTGCCTTATGGAAACTTATCTTTTTTTTTTTTTTTTTCAGGTACGTAAAACTTTGGCATAAGCATTGTATTTGGAAATACCTAAACTAACATTAGAAATCTGTGTAAAGTCAGTTAAGATCTTGAAGCTGAACAAAGAAATGTAGTGGCTATGTATTTTGTTTAGAACTAGTTTCTCTGAGCCTTGTTACTTCTTTAAAACTTATTTACTCATCTACCATATGTGAGCCAATGCATCATTCAAGAACTTAATCTATAAAGCATTCAAGGTCTATGTAATATTGTAAAAAAAAACCAGTCTGGAGCTATAGTAGGTAGAAGTGGTTTGGAAATTGTATGGAATATTAAGTTAGAAAAACAATAGGAAACCTTAGAAAAAACATATTATACCCTAAAAGAACATTACCAGTAACATTCCTGAGTATTAATATTCTGGTAACTTTGGTCTATTCTTGCAAATTACAGTGTGATGTATTAAGAAAAACTAAACTTTCTGCTGGTCATGCTTAATATACTGTGCTGCAATATGTAATAGTTCAGCTCCTTCACAAGGAGCTGAGCTTTTCTTGCAGTGGGAGCACCAACTCCTGAGAGAGAGATGAGAGGCACCCAAGGAAAACTATCTCCTGGCTACAGTGGTTCACTGAATAAAACTTACTGCTGTAAAAGGAGGGTATTAGGTTCCTTAGCCTCTGGGAAATTAACCCATCTGCTGTCTTTGATCTTGGGTATTTCACCTGTCTGATACTGAGAGGAAGGATGGAAGGAACTGGGCATATCTACAGCATCTATCTCTCATATTCATCTCTTACATCAACAGCAGTTTTGTGGGTTTTTTCCTAGCATGAGGAAAATAATGATTTCTAAGTATGCTTCCTAGAGATACATCTCCCTAGAAAATTATTTTCAAATATAATTCTAATTACTCTGTAATTAACATCTTGTTTAAAATTTAAATAATATGAACTTTAGGATATACTCACGACTTTTTTTGTCTAACTTTCAGTTAAAAAGGAACAAAATTCAAATTTTCTTGGTTGATTCCTAAATAGTGTTTTCCAAGTGGTGTTCATTGTGTCTATAATAGCTAAATAGAGGTAAGATAATCTCTCTACCTATAGATACTAAAATATAAAAACTTTAAAGCTCAAGAAAATGAACACTATGCCTCTGCAACAACTAAATATATTTTTTAGACAACAGAGATGATGCCTGCAGTTGAAACAGCAGCATTAGAGAAATTCAGGCCAGGAAGAAGGGATCTAATCTAAAGGCCCCTGAAATCAATGAGAGGCTTTGCTTTAACTCCTCTAGGCTTTGGCTCCAGCCTTAAGTAATTATTCAAGTTGGACTTTGGCCACTGCTACTAACACCATCTGCTTACAGGAGAGTACCATGAAATCTTTAATTAGCAAAAATCGTGAAGGCCTCGGTTCTATGTCTTATCTAAGAAATGGCACTTTTGAGAGCATGCTTTTACTGTGTACCTTGCTGAGGACCTCATTCCCTGACACCTCATGGGGAAGTGTGTCATCTACTGTTGCCAGCACTACCTTTTCCAAGCCATTGATTTTCCAGTTGAAGTTCATATACAAGTAGCATGAACCAGGTTTTATTTAATTGATGGTGTCGGATAAAAATAATAAATATGCAGCAAATACATAGAAAGGGAGAAGTAAGGGGGTGTTTATTTGTTAAAATCAAGTTTTAGAAGAGCAAAATAAAAAATTTAAAGGGGAAAAAAGAATATGATGTGTAAAATGCCAACCTAGAAAGCAGGATAGTCTTACAGTTCAGGCTTGGATTTCTCACTATTTTGTATTTTCACCTTTTCACAAAATCATGGAGATAAAATGTTTCATCTTTCTCTTTCTTCGTTTCTCCATCTGTGAAATGGTATTAATGCCAACTGATCTGTCAGGAATGTGTCATCCTAAAATATTGCTTTGAGATTTTCAAAAGGTAGATAATATGTCAAGGTACAAAGACTTGGCACTACTGCATACCTTCTTATTGCCTGGACAGTTCCACATGCTGTGTGAGTCTGTTCCTTTTTTGCATGTAATTGTTAAGCATTAGTTTTTCAGCAGAGGCCACTTCATTGAGAGTGAATAATGTATAATCCTTTTTGTACCTATAACTCACACTTTCAAGCCAAAAATGAAAAAGACATCACCAGATGAAGAGTGTGTCTGGAGGACTTAAATATTGTTTCCTTGTTGTAGAGATTAATAAAGTGCTGGCCCAGACCTTGTACAGCACTTATGGACGTGTTTAACTTAGGAATCTGAGTAGGCTGATGGATTTCCGTGGGAATACTGATGTGCTTAAAGTATGCATTGTTTGAATTAGATCATATCCTTCAGTATCATGTGGGGTCACACTACGTTTGTGAAAGTGGAGGAACACTCTCAGATGTTACTCCTCCTACAGAGAATCTCCTGGTTGTTCAAGACTGGGACCCTCAAACACCTTTCTCAGCCCAGACTTATGTATGTGGTCTGTCTTCAATATATATAGGATCAAGATGTGCACTGGTATTCTAACATTGTTTTCCTGTTCTGAGCCAAAAATAAACCAAATAAATCATGACTCTAAACAACTGGCTTTGGTAGCACTGATTTTTCTTCTTTCTTTTCACTAATTGTATCTAGCAACTTTTATGTATGTAGATATGAAAATCAGTAAATAACTGTCTGCCAAAAAAATAAACTTAAGCAAACAGCTCCCTTGTCCCAAGTACATAGGCTGGTCAAAAGGCCTTATGGAGGAAAGGCACAAGCTGTCTCCTTCCACAGTTCTGCATTGCATCTTAGGTGAGTATCTGTGTCAAATCATACCACCTCCATGTGGCACCTCTGAGCATTCTTTAGCAGCCTCCCAGATACAGTTTGAGTCAGAGGTGACACCTTCAGCTGCACAGACCTTTGCACTCAAAAGGAATGTGCCGTGTTCACCTGACAGTAGACAGGATGCTCTGCTTAGCTATTTGCATCATGACTCACTTCTGCTGGTGCCTACTTCGCCATCTGTCTGAAAGTTTCATACTCGTTCTTTAACAGAATTTACCAAATGCACTAAGTACTATAGTGCAGTTATTACTGTGTATGTTTAAAACAAGTAGAATGTGCAGAAGTGAACGTCCTTAATACAGAAATGCTTGATTGCAGTTGTAACTTATCACTTTTTTTGTTTTGTAGTTTTACTGAAGAATGTAAAAAAGGAAGAAGAAAAGCCTTTCAGAGACTGTGCAGATATATACCAATCTGGTTTTAACAAAAGTGGGGTCTATACCATTTATATTAACAATGTGTCTGATCCTAAAAAGGTAATGTAAAGATTTCATTTATTTTCTTGTTAATAGGATGTTCCTCTGGCCTTAAAGGAGCATTTTGAACCTTTATTGAAGTTCTCATTCTGCAAAATTATATAAATAACCTTTCTTTAAAAAATTACAATAGAGTGAAGAACATTGTAAACTGTATTGTTCCAGACATACTTTTTTCTTGCTAATAGGGAATCCTTCCTAAGTTCCAACATACACTCAATGTTTGACTCACTTATTCTCACTTCACAAGTTCAGTTGAATAAGACTATGGCTGCAAATAAATCTGCAATAAAGTTTAGAAGAGAATTAGTGAAGTGCTGTAATGAGGAAGCTGATGGGGGAAGAGGGGATCTAGTAGGACAGGGAAATGAATAGTAGAATGAATAGTTTTTAAGGATAAAGATTTGCAAAAATCCTGCTTCTCATGTAGGAAGCAAGGAAGAGCGGTTTTGGCCATAAAGAACACAACACGTTTAATATTAGCACTGTTTGAAATGATGAAACATGTATAAACCTGTCCTCAAAAAAATGTCATTGAGAAGGGTTTTTTTGATGCAAATGAGACATTAGTCTGTAAAGGAGTCTGGTTTTTTGGAAGTCTTTTGTTGCAAAGGTACCTGAGTCAGTCGAAGTCAGGAACATGAGAGAATAACTTAAGCATAAGTTAGATAAGGAGGAATGCAGGCTGTCCCTCTGGCAAGGCACTGTTTGGAGCAGCCCCTGACAAGGTTAAGGGCTCATTACCTGGCAGAGGAAAATAATGTGGAGTCCAGAAAGTGGGCTAAACAGGATGGAGACAACCACATCTGTCTGGTGAATTTATTCTTACTGCAGTAAAACGGTAGACCTGCAAATAGAAAAAGGCACTAACAAATATTATTCATGTTATTATCTATAGCCATTTTTTGATGATAGTAAGATATGTAAAACTTATTTCCAGCCTGAGTTTGGTTTTATTAGAGGCCTTTGGAAGGATGTAAATGTCAAGATGTTATAGTTTACTATGGAATTAGAATTCATTAAACCATGAGTAGAATTGGAGTGGAAGACTGTTATAGTCGAAGATTAATATAATTCTGGTGAAGGGGAAAATAATGGACATGACATAAAATGCAGAGGTCCCTTTAAGCATTACTGACCAGGACAACAACAATAGAAATAGTTCTGTAGAAGGTGTCCCACTCAAAAAAGAGGTGTAACATCAGAGTCCAAAGTGCATGTATAAATAGACAAGTGGCTCTTTCCAGCCTTATTAAACTTCATAATCCATCCCCAGGATCTGGGTTGCAGTGAAAATTGTTATCTGAAAGCACTGTGACACTGATGCTTCTGGTATATTTACCATGAACTCTCTTCACTGGTAATATAAGGACAATCATAGAATGGTAGGGGTTGGAATGGACCTCTGGAGATCATTGAGTCCAACCAACCTGCCAGCGCAGGAATACCCAGGACAGGCCACACAGGAACAGATCCAGGCGGGTCTTGAAAGTCTCTAGAGAAGGAGACTCCACAGCCTCTCTGGGCAGCCTGTTCCAGGCTCTGTCACTCTCACAGTGAAGAAGTTTTTCCTC
>WUAM01000255.1:892085-910465 GCA_024336885.1 Actenoides hombroni | reverse complement strand
GATTCACAAGGAAGGGAACTTTACTTGCAACATCCTTCACACGGGCACCAGGGAGACAGCAGACCTCCCTGTGAAGCAGGTTCAGCCTGCATATTGTGCCTTTACTTCTAAGAACTCATTATGACTATGAAATCTCATGGGACATTTCAATTTTGCACATTCAATACTAATTGGAAGAAATTCAGAGGAAACCCTGTGAGTTCATCCTCCCATCAGTATCTACCACATCTGTTACTTCACATTTTGCAATGGATTTTCCATTATACTATTCAGTGTAGCAACAAATTTTTTAACAATAGCACCTAAGATCACCCTGAATCAGGTTTCAATCATTTTTCGTATTTCCTTGACTGAGGAGGGAGCGCAAAACGCTGTTAGAGTTTTGACCTGTGGAAGGAGGATGTATTTTAAAAACCTGTTGCTTGTAATCTGCAAACCTGAACCACTTTTAGAAGAGGGGTTTCCACAAACTTATTTCCTAAGACACAGTTCCTGGTGTTTATTAGGCAGTCATTAGCAATAATCAAATCCAAGCAAATGTGCTCATGTGCTAACCTGGCTATCAAGACTTCTTGCTCAATTTCCAGCTTTTCAGTTCTTTCATGAATTCACCTTTCCCAGTTACTGTCTCCATTTTTGCCAAATTAGGTGTTGGAATATTGGATTCCCCATTTTGTAGCCTTTTAGCATGTCTAGTTTAATAAATCCCATGAATTTCACAGAAGTTATTCCATGCTCAATAGCCTAACATTTACTGTCCCTTTCCTACGGGGCCTTCTTGGGGGTGAAGTCTATTGGGAGCTTCCTCAGACCTTTAGAAGTATTTTCTTGCTTTCTGTCATTGGAGAAAGACTTTCAAGAAATATTTGAAATTGGATGCCTTGGCCAGCCCACAACCATCCTTTTCCTAGACATTACTTTTACCCTGAACGTCAGTATTTAATTGTACTGCATGACTTTATTGCTACAGTATTGCTATTTTCCTTTCTCTGAAAAAAGCAATGAAAGAAAGCTAATCACTTTTTGAATCATTCATAATGTCATGAGTTAGATTAGGATCACTTGTACATGTTGTACTCAGAGATTAATTTCTAAGCTTTAAGGCAACCACCTCCTATCTGCCTGACCAGCAGCTGGTTTTTCTTTTGATTCTTTGAGGCAAGAATGATACTCAGCAGTAAATTCCATGCCCCCTTAATCTTGTATTCCTGATTAACATCTAAGAATCCAACACCAGTTCAGTGCTTAAAACAAGTCTGCTGCCAGTTTATCTCAGAAGTCATCACTGAAAAGTGCATCTACAAAACCACCTTCATTTCTGTTAGGGTTTCTTCTTTTCTTCTTAAAGCTGTTGGGTCACACTGATGGCTGGTTACATAGTGCCAATACAGTATGACGTCAGAGCAGGATAATTTGTGCTCTTCTGTGGCTTAAGTTGTGCAGCACACTGAGAGATGGTTACCAAAACTTTCTCATTAGATATTACTGGATGCAGTTCTAGTGGGCATTTACATTACATTATCTGGAATAATCTGACTTTTCTCTGAGACTCAGTAAATGTTAACTAGTATAACAAGTCTGGTGATCCATGTCTTCTGCTTATCTAAAAGACAGCTGAACACCTCTTCAGGCTGTAAGACTTTCTTCTGCACATGATGTTTTTTACCCTTTTTGATATACTTCCTACAGTTCACCTCTGTGAGTAAGCTCTAATTTCGACATAGGTCTCACCCATTTCCTGGAAGACCTTTTAGTGTGTGACAATCAGGCTGCTGGTGACATTATGTTTTCACTTCACTAGTCCTTGTAAGTCCTGCAAACTGCAAGTTGTGTATTTGGGTGTCATGATCTACCTGAATTATTAATAAGAAGAGCTACCATTCCAGCAAAGATTTTATTTCTTAGTACTATCTTTCAGTTCATTCTGAAATTTTCCAGATGTTACTTACATATAATTTTTATTTGCAAAATGTCCAGATCCTGTTTCAGAATGTGTGGGTTTCTAATTCCTTTTATAGTCTGCATCTGATTTAAGTCTTATTTTAATTTCTCTTGTGAAAGTTTGAGTTCTAGTTTTCAGTTTTCTTATAGTTCTTTCTGCCTACCTTTCCTTTCCTGTTTCTGACATCTTGGGTTTTTTTGGGTTTTTTTTGTTCCATATTCCTTCAGTAGCAATATTAATTTGCTCTTTTTCTCTTTTTCAAAATAGGTTCTCAACACAATTATCATTGTGGTTGTCCTGAGCAAAGAGGCAAAAACTCAAGCTGTTTTACTGTTCCCTTTTAGAACATTAATTAATGATAGATATTTCTTTGTTGCAGTTTTGTCCATTTACAAAGAGTGTGCAGATTCTTTTTTCTCCCCAAACACCTGAAGAATCAAACAACTACAGACAGGGCTCCAACCCCTTCTAGGCACAGTAGATTATTATGTTCATCACTTTTTTTTTTTTTTATGTGAGAGTCCAACTGTGTAAAAATGCACAAGGTGCATTTTTAAATTGTCGTGTACTTCATGATTCTTGTTCCACTGTTTTAATGGAAAACAACTTCAGATGTGGGTTGTTTTTGTTTGTTTGTTGTTGGTTTTTTTAAACAATAATTACATAAACCATATAGCTTGGATGAGGAGAATGTTCTTGACAGAAAAAATAAATTTTCTCATAATTTGAATACTCATATTGTAGAAACAGTATCTTTCATAATTTTAATTTTTGTTAAAACTAGCTATGAATTAATTTAAAATCCTGTTTTGGCTTATAAGTTTTTAAGCAGTATTAGGCATTGATACGGCCACAAAATATTCACACTTCTTACATTCACAGTAGTCTGAAATTATTGATACATTTAACAATTTCCTGTGTTCTTTAAAAGAGAACTCAAATACTGTCAAACAACTCTGAAGATGGTAATACTCTCTTTCATTGACTAATCCATAGTAAATGAGTTTATCAAAAGCTCATCTTTTACATCTTCATTCGTGCTAAATTTTTCCCTGTGGAATAAAGAAAAGAGATTGCTGGGATCTAAAAGGTGTATTCCACTACAAGCATATGATGCATCTCCCTGGATTCACAGGATGTCAAGTACTGAAATGGCTATTGAAACTAACTTCTCCTAACTAAGGAGATTTAGAAAGACACTGTTTTTCACAGGTATTAAAATATTAATCAGCTTTTCAGGTAATAATTTGTAATTTTGACAGTATTTTACAGTAAGGAAACCCTTATCACCATGTGGAAGATGTACATACACATACTAGCTAGAGATTCCTAGCTACCAACAGACCTGTGGTTTTATGATAGTAGGAGGTTTCTTCCATTGATTTTCACTTGAGCTAAATTGAGAGGCATCCCTGCCCATAGCAGGGAGGTTGAATTAGATACCTCTGAGGTCCCTTCCAACCTAAGCCATTCTATGATTCTATGATGAAATTTATCTATTTTTTGGTCACAAAGAGTAACTGAAAGAAATATAAGCAAAGCAACAAAATATTACACTTAATGTACGTATAGTCAGATACATAAACCTTAGAAGTATGATTGTTACTTGATCTCATATGGACATAATTTTCATCTTCACTGTTTTCAACTCCAAATTGTTTGGCTGTGAAGGATTCCTCCAAAGGCAAAGATGTACAGCTGCTCCTGATAATTAGCTAATTGGGTTTTACAATAAGAGCCTGTGTCTTCCTTCCAATGAGAGTTTTTATGTTTTGCACAGGAGGGATCCAGTGGATGGGGCTTCTATTTGACTCAATTCCTTCTTTCACAACTTCTAGGCCTTACCTGTACTAGCACATTAAATAGGGCCATGGCCTGTGTGTGAACGTAGTGTTGTGACATGAGATCCTCGTCACATAATTTTAGTGAAGTTTTGGTCTGACAGTAATAATATTCCAAAAATAATGCCCAAGCAGTTACAGGTAAAATGGACCATTCTCAAATAGAGTTTGCACAGGGCTGTCTTCTTTTCAGAGGTGACAAGGTTTTACTGTTGGCACATGGGTTATTCTGATTTGCTTTCTTCTCCTTAGCAGAACGGTAGGGGCTGTTCAGAGCACTCTTCACAGCTTCTTCTTCCACCCGTGGCTTAGTGAAACAGTTCTGAGGGAAAGAATTGGTTGCTTAAAGAACATGGGGAGGCATTTTGAAGATAATCTGGAAATAGAAAAGGAATACAGGAAGTTATGTGGAAGGAGAAGAGCCTTCGTAACACTGTCTGTACTACATCCATTCATCTAGCTAGCTAGCTGGAGGTATATCCCGTAATTTATTCTGCAGAAACAGCTTCACATTCTTTCCCTGCCAGCAGCATGAAGCATTTTATAAAGTGCCTTGCAGTATCAGCATGGTCCTTCCTGCAGAAAAGAAGGATTAGAGGGCAGGATGGACCTATGAGAAAGGCAAAAGAAAAGGAATGAATGTCCTTGGAAAAGTGCTTCTGTATTGTAAACAAACAAGACAGGTTGGGAGCAGTGGTGGTGTGGAATTATTATGTTGCATGAATAAGCAGTAAGTAACTATGTAAGTGAGTTATGAATATGAAGGGATAAAAAAAGGCACATTTCAACTAGAAATAATTTTGCAACCTAGAGTCACAAATACATTTCTTATGATAGTACACTTCAAATTCATGATTTATAAATTGCTTACATATGAAAAAAAAAATGCTTCATGGGAGTGGGATAGATGACTTAGAAGTAATTTGCTTCTTTCAAAGATTTGCCAAGTAATTTGGATATAAGGAAATGATTTTTGGTGACTGGAATGTGTATTAAGATATTATGTGAATAACGCCTTTCATGGAGACCCACCCTTCTGTGATAAAGAAAGAGGTGTCATGCTAGTTTAGAAAAGGTCACTTCTGGCTGCAACTGTTAGTCACATAATTGTCACTTTCATAAGTGTTATAAAGGAGCCATCACGTGCTCTGCTTCTCCTGAAGGTCGAAATCCAGCATGTTCCATGATGATAGTCATGATATCAAAGTGGTGAGAGACCATATTCAGTTTTATGAAAACGTACTCATGAAACTACTCTGGTCCTCACCAAGGCTTAATCTACAGTGTGCATTTCATCATTATGATTTAAGGGAGCAAGAATGAAACAATATTGGTATCACAGGGTTTTGGATCGCTAGACTGGGCACCAGAGAGGATATTACCACACAAGGAAGCATCTTTATTTTGGGGAGCATTTTGGAGGTAAAATTAAACACAGTTTTGTGTTAGAGCACAGTTGTGTTTTAAATGTGTTACACTCAGCACAGTCTTCCCTATGCAAATGTTACTGGATAACATCAGTTTCAAACATTGTGTAGAC
This sequence comes from Actenoides hombroni, assembly GCA_024336885.1. Lineage (NCBI taxonomy): Eukaryota > Metazoa > Chordata > Aves > Coraciiformes > Alcedinidae > Actenoides > Actenoides hombroni. The sequence goes on along the minus strand of WUAM01000255.1, from coordinate 905,142 downwards.
ACATGGCTATATACTTGTGCCTACTCTGCCACCAGGGCTTCAGTTGAACACCACTGATGTATACTGATATGATTCATGTGGTCTTCCAAAGACTCTTAATATAACCATGTAGGATATCCCTTACATGTAAAGCTTAATAAATGTTATGTAATGATATCACAGTTCAGCTTAATTATGGCAACAGCCTGTAGCAGAACACCATGTGAAAAATTGATGTGATTAAAGTAAAGAAACTTTCTAAATAAAAAATGGAACACTATTTTACAAGAGCCAGATGAGATTTTGAGAGACTGTTTCAGTGATTTCAACACAGTAGAATTGTTGCAGAGGTCCTCCCAAATAACAGTTGGATGCTCTTATCATGGAACAGCCTTGTCTTCAGGGAGGAGCATCTCCTGCCTGATCTGTTCCATTTGGGACTCACTAGAGCACCCAATCACTTTGGGGGTTTTGTGTCAAATTAGCACTATAACTTTGTGACTCTGCTGTCAGTCATCTTCTATTCTTGTTCAGCTATTTAGTGTAGCAGCTGAGCCCAAGAAAAAGAGAAAAGAGCAACCTGTATATTTGATACTTTGAGTATTTAGATGGATTATGGGTCTCAGATTCAAGTTCCTGCTCAAACTCATATACAGATGGTTTGACTGTTGGTCTTTCCTCTAGCATATATGCTGACAGTTTTTACTATTTGGGATGAATCAGTGTCTTTTGAAAAGAAAAGAGAATTAATTCCTACCTCCCAAAGTTCTTTCTCTTAGCCTGAAGTGAAAATTGAATTTTCTTTTCTTTAAAATTTACTAGGAGCTGCTCTAAGTGCCTGTGTATTCCCAAGCACCACTTACCCTAGAACGAAGAAGGTGGTTTCTGAGAGAGGCTCTCAACATAATTTGTCTCAGTAGGAAAATCTCTCCTATTTCAACAGTAAGGAACTTAGATTGAAATCCAGGCCTGAGGAAGATGCACAGGCTGTTGTACATGTGTCACTGTAGGAAACTGAGCTGTTTGGGGCCCATTAACTAGCAGAGGTAGCATTGGTGTAAGGTTTGCACTTCAAACCTGGATTCTGTCGTGATGATTCTTCCTCATCCAGAAGTCTGCTACTACTGATTCTGTGTGGGTTTGGGAAGGAAAAAGGAAAATGTGAACCTAACTTTTGTATGTCTTCTAATATATTTGGTCTAGAATAAAGTTCAGCAGCCTGAATTGTTGCAGGATATAAATAAGATTTTGAGACACACTTTTCAAAATTGAAATGACTACACAGATATTTAGTTCTTCATTTAAACTGACAATAACTTAGTTTTTCTTTTAGTCTTTTGAGAAGGTAACTCTGACTTCAGTCTAAACATATTTTTAAAACTTGCCACTGAATATTTTTTAGTATTTCACAGAATTAATGCTAAATATTTAGCATTATTTTCCCATATTCTTTAAAGTTAATATTATTTAACACATTTGTTCTCTGAGGAAATTAAAGTGATTTCCATAGACCATATCATTATTCCAAATAATGAAATGAATAATTCAACATGATAGAAATGAAGAAGTATATGGAGCCTTTTAGAAATTATCTTCTTAAACATAATCCACTCCACATTCTCAGCTAATGCAAAAGGAGATGAATATTCTCTATGGCTTCTGGGAAGACACCACTGCTGTAAAACACTGAATTATTATCTGCTTTATTCTGTAAATTGTCTGACAGAAGATGAAGCTATAGGATATATTGACTGTGTCTGGTTTCAATTTTGTTTTGTCTATAAAAAGTCAAAGCTTCCTATGAGCATTATCAGACAAAATAAATAAAGAGAGATAATTGTTTAATGAACTTGGAGTAACATGATTCAAGCAGAATACCCCCACAGATTTTGCCAAAGCTAATAAAACTCTTTTGCACCATACTTATTATTTTTGAATAAGTATCAACTTTGTAAATTCTTAAGGTCTCTTTTAAAACCCGTATTGAATTCTGTTGCTTTGTACTCATGACTGCTTTAGTAGTTTTGACTATGTTAATCACCTTGCAGTTGGAAACAAGCTGGTGTAGAACCTGGATGTCAGCTAGAGTAAATATTACAAAATCATACATTTCTTTCTGTGATTCCTGATTCTAAGTACTTCAATGCATACAAAGAACAACAAATCAATATTAATTTTTTTTTTTGCCATAATGGCTGGGCACTATGTCAGAATTTACACAATTTATTATGTAGTTATAGGCATAAAGAACCAGAAAACTCCTAGTACATAAATGGAATTAAAACTGTTGGTAAGGTTCCATACTTTTTCATTTCTTTACTCTGAAAACAAGTGCTATCATGTCTGAAAGAACCATCTATTATAAATGTAGCATGAAATACCTCATTATTCCCCTATTCTATTAATTGGTTGTGATTTTTATGTCTTTTTAACTGACTTATTTCAGGTCAAACTGCCAAAATATGATCTTAATGCAATATTCAGCAGCAAAAATAGAAATGTTTCCTGTTTGTGAACAATAAAATGAAACAGTAAAAGAATCTATTCTAGGTCAGTGCAAAGATTTGTGCATCCTGTCTGTGGCTAGCAATGGACATTTAAGAAAGCATATTATTATAATGTAAGCATATTTCCCTGATATATTCTCCCAACTTCCATGGAATACTAACAAGGAAAATGTAGGAGAACTCTGAAAACTTTTGGAAATTTCTGACCTTTTCCTATTACATTAAGCACTCTTGGGAACTTCAACCCTCTGGTTTGTTAGTCATCCCAAAATGTTACGCAAATTTCAAGGGAAAAACAAATAATATTTTTGGAATAAAATCTGCAGTTTAAAGAGTTAATCCCTCTACTTGGAAACATATAATGAACAAATTATAGAAAGCTAATGACAAAATAGTGTCTTGTAGTCATTTAAAATTAAATTTTGGATCAGTGCTTATGACCCGCTGACTTTCAGAGGGACTTAAAATGTAGTTAACTACAAAAACGTTCATGAAATACAGCTGTTCCTTCTTCTAGTAGATTGATAACTGAGGATGGCTTGGATCACCTCATGTTCTTCCTTGAATCTGAGTACAAAACTTTAATACAAATAATTTTGGAACTATTTGCTATAGCAATATGAATGCAAAAAACAATGAGTATGTTGACAGAGAATATATCTACTGGGAAACAAATGCATTTTATAACTATAGGTCTGGAATAGGTGACTTCTAATTTTAACTTTTAAGATTTAACACTGTTCCCTAAGGCATTCTCAAAACCAAATTCCTTGACCATAGAAGATAACAAGCATGGTCTTAGGCAAGGCTGAAGACATGTTATCACTTGGGACCCCACAGATTTGAGCAGCGGTATAAACATAAATGTCTCCTTAATTTAATTGGTTGGAGTTCGTTACTGAATTTTCATTACTGAACAATTATTGAATTGTCTCATAAACAGCAATATCAATGAGGTCTGCTTTTCTGTGGATTTTTGTCCTGTGTCCCACATAGAAGTCTCACTCTTGTTACTAATAATTTCCCAAATCCCTATTATTATCTAAGATCCTTGGTGGTGATAGCTTGAGTTCCCCTTTTACGTCCATCAAATCTCTTCCAGATGTCTAAAGGTCCTCTGAGGCATGCTCAGCAACTGTGCTTCGCTGGCTGGTCTCTGCCTGCTGATAGGCTATTGGAATAGTGAACTGCTGAGCTTCTGCTTTAGCATTTCTCCCAACAGCAACTGATCCCAATCACCAGTTCTTCTGAAACCTTGTTGAACTTCAAGTTTTTGTGATTTCTATCCCAACCTCAAAAGTGTTCAAAAAGTATTGCACAAAAATACAACACAGGTGGGCATAACAATTACAGAAGCCTGTTTCCTTAAGTTTTCTGGCAGTTGAGTTTGGCATAATAAAATTATACTTGAAGAAATGGTTCCCAACTCTGTGCTTAACAGAAACGTACTGCCCCTCTCCGGTTTAGATCTATGAAAGCTTAGAGTGCCTATTTGTTTGTTTATTTTTTTTCCAGCTATATTAGATGTTTAATAAAATATACTACTTCTCCTTATGAACATTCCCTGGTTCAGAGATATGTTTTATATTCTACTTACTTCCTTGATTTTCTTTTCATAAAAGCAAAGAGTTTGTTTAAAAAGAAGTTGCTCTTGGAAAAAAAAAAAAAAAATCATTCTTAGTCTAGGCATTTCTATTTTGAGTTTCAGTAATGTATCTCCTTATAATAGCATTCAATTTTTCATAACTAGTATAGTGGCTTTCCTCATAATTTTTTATATTCCTTCTGTTCCTTTTTACTGTAACTTCATTTCCTCTGGTCAGGAGAGCAAACTTCTCAGTGACAGATTTTTATCTTGGTGTAATAACATGTGTGAAAAGGGAGAAAGAAGTGTAAATTCAAAAAGAAAAATTATTATTTCAGAATAATTATGTATGGTGTCTGGAGTTTATATAAAACACATATGGGAACTCACACTGTTAAAAAAGCCACATGTATTACATCCTGAATAGGCCCTAATCTAAATAAGATAAGACAAATATAATTCAATAGAGCCACAGTTCAAAGGGGACTCCCCTCAGCTTGACAGCTTTGGTAAAAAAGGAGAAAGGATTTCCTAAAAATCTTCTTTTAAAGGGAAACAACTGATAATAATAATAATACATCTTCTATGAATAAGAAACCCTGTAGACTGCAGAGAAACGTACTTTGGCTGGTATCTAAACACCTATGATCCAACTTCTTCCTTCTAGATTTTAGGGAGAGAAACTGTCTGTTAGGTAGTCACTGCAGAGCATATTTTCCTTCCTCTGAGAAAAGTGTCAATGACCACTGTTTTTTGATTGCTCTGGTATGACACCGCCAAAGATGCAGAACAGGAGAGACCATGTGTAACAGTCATAAGGCAGAGAGAAAAGGCAAGGAGATAGAAAGGATCTAAGAAACAGATAGAAAACTCAAAACTGCAGAAGGGTATTCCAGCTGTAAACAATGTTTATGCAGGAAAGGAACAAGATTTTGTATTTTAGGAAGTATGTGTGAAGCCAAATATGCATGTGAATGCAATCAAAGCAGTAGATGAGAGATACAGAAGCATTATGAGAAAGCTTGAGCAGGAGCTCATGCTGGAAAACTGATGTGGTCAAAGCAAGGTATCACCAGTATTAGCTACAACCGGTATTCACAGGGACTTAGATAGGAAATCATTTACTTGAGAAAGAGGATGTAATGAAATAATGGGCAAGAAAGAAAAAGCCAACAAATAGTATCTACCCAATTTTCAGCTGCAGTCTTCTCTGAGACTCACCACACTACTGAATGTCAGTTCTTAAAGACTAAACACTTTGTCCATGGGTATTATTTGATGGTTTCTGAGCCAAAAAGCAGACATGCTTATTTGAAACACACTACTCAGCTCAGCATAGTCAAATGTGACATGTCTTCTCAGCCTCTAGAATCAGTGAACACCAAGTATCTGCTCAGGTAGTCTAGTTAAAAGAAAAAGAACTCATGAGTAGAGTGCTTTCAAATGTAGTTTCTGTAAGAAAAACAGAAAAATCCCTCTTTTATCCAGTCAGAATCTATTAAGCTTCCAAATTTTTAAAATTGTGTTTCTTTAAAAGGTTGCACCTGGTATACCTGTGCATTGCCTCAGCTGCACTGCAGCTACATTCAGATGTTACATGGCCTCTCAGGAGGCAGGATTTCATCCTGAATAGTCCAGTTAGTCAGGGCTGGAGCCAGAGCAATGCAACAAAGAACAAAAGAGACAGAGGGCTCTACTTGCAGTATTTCTACCTCACATGAGGAGTGACTGAAATGTCATATAGAGAAGATCGGTTTCTTGCCAATGTGTCTCACAGACACATTTCCCTTCTCATCCTGTAAAATGAAGTCTCTTCATTTTACCTCCCTCTAAAAGATATGGCTTTCTGGAAATGTTCAGATTTATTCTTGAAAATTTCACTGACAATCAATGACACATCTCATGGTTTAATTCACGATCTGAAACCGAGAACATATGTTGTCTGTTAAATACCTTGTTGGGGAGTGCAGAGGGAAAGTAACTTCCTGTAATGAATGATAAAGGACAAACCTTGAGATTGTAGACAGTGTAATCTATTTCAAAACCAGGATTGCTTTATTATTTCTTTCTTATATCTGACAGTCACATCTTATAACAGCAGTTGACTTTGTGTCACAGACAAGAAAATAACCCAATCTTTCATTCAGTTTGTTCAGGAAATTTTCATGAAGATCTTCTAAAACACTCCTGGTGCATCACTGTAAGCAAATTAGGAGATTTCCAGTTCTAATTTTTCCTATTTTAAGAAATATGAATAAACATACTCATGTTGAAATAATTCTTCACAAGTAAAGGTTACAGTTTAAAATCATTTTTATGCTTTAAAAGGAACAAAAATGGAGCTATGAGTTCTCAGATGTGAACTAATAGGTTATAAAGAAAAAGTATTTTTTATATATAATAATTAATTGCATTAAAGAAAATATTAAATTTAATATAGTAAAAATTCAGCTAACTTGAATTCAGTGTATAATCTAGGCTAATTTAAACTCTTTTTATTCCTTTGTAGTGCGCAGCGTAATTCTGTTTTGACTTCATTGTCTTAATGATAACTAGGTTTAACACCATATAAAATGTATTATAGAATATGACTATGTCCAGTATTCTCATTGAAGGATGTACAAATACAGCATCATACTATTTATACATTGTAATTGAAAGGTGATTTTCAACTGATAACCTCGATTGTCCTTTCAAATATCAGTTGAACTGCATGACACTCCTACATGGTATGAGTAGACTCAGTTTACAAAGAGTGAAACTGGAACACAGAAAGCTATGACCAGTAATTAGAATGTATAGGTAAAATATCATGATGATTTTATTATTGTATAAAGGTTCTACCAATTACAGTAATTACATCTAGCTATTTTGCCATCTTTTCTCTAGGGTTTTGGTAGCCCATCAGGTGAACATTGGCTGGGAAATGAATTTATCTTTGCAATAACAAGTCAGAGGCAATATTCTCTAAGAATTGAATTAATGGACTGGGAAGGAAACCAGGCATATTCACAATATGACAGATTTCACATAGGAAATGAAAAGCAGAATTACAGGTAAGAATCTATTGAAATTCTTTTGGCTCTGCGGAGTGATAAATATTGTTCATTGTTCACTTGTTAACTATGAGAAAGGACAATAACATGATACTGGTTTTCTTTGATACTGGTTTTCTTTGAAAGTGAATAAAGAGTAAAAATAAAACGGAAATCTGATTTCTCACTGATGGAACATTAAAGTGAACCTAACACATCTGAGAAAAAGGATGTTCTATTAATCATGCTGGCTGGTAGAACTGCTAAAAAAGAATACATAACTTTCAGCATATCTGAGACATCAGAACTCAAAAATTATTGAGCAGAAAAAGGATATGGATTCTTCATTACACCTTTAAGGATTTCTACCTCAGAAGCATAAAATTGAAACAATGGACATAGGAAGAAAAGTCCAAAAATTCTGTTAAAACATCTGATACTTTCAAACTAAAAATTCAGTGTTAATGAAGAGGAAAAACAGAATGCTGGATATTATTGTAAGGAGTTAAACCACAAAACAATATGGCAGGTACTGGATAGCCTTTATTCATCAGCAGCAGCAACATACCATTTAGTATAGTTTAATGAAGCCATTAAATTTAAACTTTATCCAATAATATTTTTCTCCCATACATATATTTATTCAAAGATAAAAAAGCAGGAAGCTTAAATCTACTTATTAAAAACAAAGAAAAAAACCCCAAAACCTTAGAAACACAAGAGATGTGGTTTTATTTTTATTTTAATCATTTCTTCATCTGAATGTACAGTACAATGCTGGATAAAGAAATGAAACCCAGAAAGATATCCTAAATTATTTATTACCACACATCCATCTAGCATAAGACTTAGGAGAGAAACAATTATATTGTAAACCAAAACATTCAAGTAATAGCATGTGAAATTAGATTGGCATTCAGGTTTCTATATTCAAGTAACTTGACTCTCAGAAATGCTGATTGTCTCCCTCCTGCCCTGGGACTCCAGAGAAATGGAAGTGGCAGCAATTTGGTCTTTCTGCCGACAGGACTCTGGCCAGGTGCACCACAAAGTAGTGCCCCTGTCCTCTGGGGTTTGTCAGAGGGCACTATTGCATAGTGTAGAAGTGCAAAACTACATTTAGAAGCAATCTGTAAGAGTTTAGCTCCTGCATAAAGCAAGGACTATCGCGTGGCACACAAAGGCCAGCTCTGTCCTCTGCTGCCTCCAGCAGTGCTGTACCTGGCACTGCCCAGTGCAGTTTCCCCAGACTGTGGAAGGTGGAGCAGCCGTTCCGAGGCACTTTTAGCCAAAGAGTAAATTCAAAGGAAATTTCTTAAAAGAGTGGCTAGTAGTATTCATACAAAACATAAAAAGAGCAGCATAGAAGTGGATAATGTGAGGCCTTGAACATTAGTATAGGATGATGTTCTAAAACGTAAGAAAAAGATGGGACAAATAATTATCAACTGAGGAAAAATGTCAAAGGACAGTTACACATAGCTCTAAAAATTAAAATGCTAATCAGATAAGATGCCAGGAGTATTACTTAGAGGCAGAATTAAGGTGGCTGAATTTGCTAACAAGAAATGTCTTTTTTTGCTCATATGTATTCTGTACTGAATATGTACAACATGTAAGGCTGAGGAATCAGAAAATGTTGAAAATATAACTTACATTAAAGCTTATGTTAAAGCTTATGTTAAGGTGGATTTCTTTTCAGGACTTCTCTGGGTTCATTCATGGCAAAATAGTGAGAGAATTTTGTTTTGTTTTGCTAGACTGTATTTGTAGTAATATAGGACAGCAACTTGGGGGATTTCTGCCTATCATAAATCCATGTAACGTGCCCAGAGAAAAAGGCAAGGAGTTTTGCGTGAAGGGCTGCACCATTGTCCCTCCAACAGTGAGAACTCTGCTAGGGACTGTGGCATGATACTATCTCAGGTATTACCTACCAACCAAGACCTAGGCTTAAGAAATGATGTACAGTTGCCTATGTATATTTAATTTCTTGTCCTTTGCCTGGTACAGTTTTAGCCTCATCCAATTAGCCCTTTCCCAGGCAATTCTTGAACACAACCATGTGGGATCCCTTGGAGCAGGGACTTTTTCCAATACACTGTGAACAAGTCCTTGTTAATTTATTGGGGAAGAAAGTCTGGCCATACATACATGAATAGTGGTGTGCCACTCACTTAGAAGGCTGAAGAGCAAGCCCCAGCCTAAGATTTAAACTTTATTCAGATTTTGGTATGTCCTTAGCCTTTTGTAATAAACTGTCTCAAAGGAAGATCCTTTAAAGGACTTAGGCATAGCATTTGCTTCTCTGCCTTAGCTGATAATACAGGTAGTCAGAGATTTCTTAAATAGATTAAGTTTAATATATGGACGGACAGCAGAATAGTCTTGGAAAATCATCCTGAATCAGTCTAGGTCTCCAGGATGTCTATATGAAAAAGGGAAAGGGAAAGGCACTTTAATTAGCAGAAAGGGAGATCTTTTGGTGTTATAAACCACATTTTCTGAACATGGAAACAATTGTGAAAACTGATCCATGAAAATTCATCTTGTTAAACAATAAAAACAAAAGAGAAGTATGTCAGAAATGTAGAAATTAAACCAGAAAGGTTGTACAAGCCTCAAAAAGTATAATGTTGAGTAACAGGGATAAATTGTGCTCTCCATGTTCAAGTCACTTTTCACAAAATTCAGAAGGACTTTCAGTTGTGACTAATGGCTGCAGTTTTGGTTCCTGTCCTACTCCATAGTCCAATTAAAGGCCAAACTGAGCTCTACCCATGATGTCTGTGTGGCATCCTTACAGTAAAACTGAAGTTTGTCTAGGGAATGGGGAACCAGTTCCATTTACACTACTCTGGAATAAAGAGAGAGGAAAACATTAAGATGTAAAAAGATTCTAGTCCTTCTCTGTTGGCCCTTTGGATTTCAGATGAATTAGTCAATTTTTTCTACCTAAACATATCTGAATATTTCAAGAAAGTAACTGAGTAACATGGTAACAGTCCTGGAAATAATGAAGGGTAAGCTACATGCAAATCTGAATTGTTTTTCGTGCTTGACAAATTCACTAGTGCTAAGTCCAGGCAGATATATGTCCAACAGGCATTTCTCAAACCAAAATTACATTGGGCTTTTTTAGAAATTATTACAAGCATGTATTCTATGAAAAACTTTATTTTGCTTGCCAGCATCACTATCTGTGATAGAAGCAACTCCAGAAGGCAGGCCAAATACAAGCGTGATTATTCAATCCTAAACAGCTGGCCACCCTTCAGGGAATGCTGTTTTCTCTTTATCTGAGAAGCTACTATTAAGAATTTAAATGATTCCTCTGAAGTTGAAAATCACAGTCACCAGCCTCCAGGTTGCAGTGCCTTTCCTTCACAGTTCTTGGGTGTTTGCCCTGTTTTCTTTCAATACCTCAAACACACAACAGCATACTTTTTCAAAACTTTAGTTGCTGTTCATTTGAAATAATTTTGTCAAACAAACTATTCTCTTATTTTGGAGGCTGCTAGGATTTTCTGCTAGTGATCTACATTAAATGTTGCTTCTTCAACACCATTTGTAGTTGTGGGATGGTTGCTTTCTGCATTAGTTTCAAATAATACAAATTCACTGAGTAAAAAGACAAGTTTCCAAGCTGCTCTGGGCTGTAGATCAAGGAGATTTGAAATAGACAAGGGGTATTGAAATGGAAAGAAGAGCTCAAGAAGTGGAGTATCTTTCATTTATGCTATGGCAATACCTTGTACAATTGGAACACATGAAAAAAAACCCTAAGGTTCCAGGTCTCACACTTGAATATAGTAATTTTTATTTATATTTTTTTTTAAAGAGGAAACAATTATCATGAAGTGATATAATGTGTCTGAGAAAATATGGGAAATCATTTTCATGCTGTTTTTCCAAAACCATTATGCAAAGTTCGATACAGTCTGGATAACTCCCAATTGGTGATTTCAGAAGGGTTCTGTTTTTTCTCTGGGCTGTTTGTATTCTCTTTACTACTTCTTATTAGTCTAAAAAATCTATGATTAAAAAGAGTAATGCTGAACACATGTATGTTAAAAATATACTTGTTTCTCTTTCAAAATGAGACAGCTCCAAAAGGGTTTCTGGGAAAGCAAAATAAAATCTATTTATCCCAGATGATGACTGCATAGAAGAAAGTTGAGATAAGAAGGTGGATACTGAAGCAGTAAATGTGTAATGATAAATGATAACCGAAACAGGGAAGTCTATGCTGCAGCACACATGAAACTTTCAATATCATGGAAGTATCTAAGTGATTAATTTTCTTTAGAATGTCCATAGACTTCTTACCTATGATTACGTAGAGGCATGTCTTTAAATATGATGAAAACTATCCCTGCCTCTTTGGAAGTCTTACACTGTGGCAGGTAAAATCATCACAGACTAAGAAAAGTCAGATCTTGCAAATCTCAGTTAGTGCAAGTTTTCTTAATTTAAATCAAAGGAATTATCCATAAAACTATAAAAACAGAAGTTAAAAGAAACTCCCAGAAGACACACAGCCTCTCCTCTTTTCCTGTGCAGACTCTACTTAGTTCACTCTTCATAGTTATTGAATTAAAATTGATGTTCTTAGGGGCTGTACAGGTATGACACAGCTCTGACTTGTGTCCTCAGATCCTCCAGAATTAAACAGGAAAAGTAAGCATGTGTTGGAATTTTAGGCAGTATCCTTCATAATCCCTGGTTACTGATGCTGGATTTTGAACAGTAGTAATTTCATCCTGTGCGCACATCTGTTTTTGCTACTCGTGTTACAGGAGCGGCACTTCCAAACGAGGCATGGGATGGAGAATGGGGAAAATAAAATTTTGAATTGACTGAGCTATTTGTACCTCAGAACCCTTTTACAATATATTCTAGTATTTAGTAGGTTTTTTTATTATCTAGAAAAGTTTTCCATTGCTGCAATAACTCACTATCTTCAGTCCTGTCCATGGAGGTATATAATTAAATGATGAGGCAGTACTGCTAAGGTAAGCAAGACTTTGAGATTCCTGTAAGTATAAGTAAAAACTGATGATGGACAGAGAGTATCCTAACTTCTGCAAGTGAATTAAGTACTTACAATGATGGCTGATCTTTGATAGTTAAAATTAAGGAGAACAGTCTTTATATTTGAACCAGCATTATACAGCGATTAGGAAATCTTATGAGAAAATGAAGGAGACCATAGACAGTTTATTAGTGGAACATGCAAGAGACAAGTTGACAGGATAATATCAGTGTTGTAGAGAAGAATCAGATATATGGGTCCTCAGAGGCAAAAGTTGATTAGAAGTTTAAATTTGTTGCAAACAGAGTCATTGAAATCATTCAAATAGCTTCAAACCGCTGACATGGTGCTGTGATTCATAGAAATCTAGGGAGTACAGTTTCCAAGCTCTCCAAAATACTGTTTCTCTCCAGGCTTTACTTTTGGAAAACAGATCCATTGTTGAATGTAAACTAACAATTACTAGAGTTTATGGGATCTGGTAGCAGAGACTTTTTAGTTCACTTAGTAGAATCATACAATAGTTTGGGTTGGAAGGGTCATCTAGTCCCACATCTGCAGTGGGCAGGTACATTGTCAACTATCACAGAATGTTATAGCATCACAGAATGTTAAGGGTTGGAAGGGACCTCCAAAGATCATCTAGTCCAACACCCCTGCCAGAGCAGGATCACCTAGAGCAGGTCACATAGGAATGCATCCAGGTGGGTTTTAAATGTCTCCAGAGAAGGAGACTCCACAACCCCTCTGGGCAGCCCGTTCCAGAGCTCCGTGACCCTCACAGGGAAAAAGTTTTTTCTTATGTTTCTGTGGAACCTCTTATGCTCCAGCTTACACCAGTTGCCCCTTGTCCTGTCATTGGACATAACAGAGAAGAGCCTGGCTCCATCCTCCTGACACTCACCCTTTATGTATT
>WUAM01000255.1:822799-868290 GCA_024336885.1 Actenoides hombroni | reverse complement strand
TTAGATATTAGGAGGAAATTCTTCACTGAGAGGGTAGTTAGGCACTGGAACAGGCTGCCCAGGGAGGTGGTGGAGTCGCCGTCCCTGGAGGTGTTTAAAGAATGAATAGATGTGGCGCTTGAGGACATGGTGTAGTGGTTAGAGAAATGCTAGGACAAAGGTTGGACTTGACGACCCTGGAGGTCCTTTCCAACCATAATGATTCTATGATTCTATGATTCTATGTTCACACTTTGCTTCAGGTGACAAGTGAGAATGTCACTAAAATTATGGTCCCTGAAATAGTTTGAGAAAGTGACAAGGGGACTTTATAGATGTTTTGATAGGATGAAACAGCATTGAATTATTGAAATAACTTTATTTTACTGGAAACAGTGGTCCATCCAGCTGCAGTGTCCCATCTCTGACAGCAGTCAGTAGCAGATGCCCCAGTACAGGCATAAGAAAAATGCAAATAAATGATGCTTCCTCTGAGTATTTTCCCAGTATCTTTTGCACCTCAGGGGCTTCCCGAGTCAGAGGCAGTTCTCATGCACTTAGTAATCCTCAATGGTTTTCTCATCTATTAAGAGAGAGACCTCTCAATGACAATTCCACTCAGTGGTGTACTTGTTGCCTGTTGTTTCACTGCTTTTTTCCTCCAAGTGGTGAATTTTATAAATCTCTGGCAAGAATGGTATGGAGGATACTTGTCATGACTTGGAGGGAAGTTCTTGGCTGAATATAGAAATCTGCCTGTGCATTATCCAGTCAGAAAAAAACATGGTTTCTCTTATATTTTGTTTGAAACAAAAACTTTGAAAATAGCAAGCTCAGCATACTTAGAAGTATCCAGCCTGAACCCCTGGATACACATCTACTTACATAGGAAAGCATAAATTTTTAGGGGTTTTGCATATTGTTGCTTTAATAAAGAAGCTACTTAGAAAACACCATTCATGAAGTATCATTTATATTGCCTATCATTTTAACAGAAAAAGATAACCACCATGCAGATAAGAAGTGATAGGGATATTATTTGATTTATGCTAAAAATTTCATTAGACATGACTACTCAGCAGTTTTAACAAAACCATTACTACATTGCTACGTCTTCCAGGGCTAAGTATGGACAAGAGTAATAAAGTATTGTGAGAACATCAAGAAGTGGTTAAACTAAAAATTACCTATTTAGAAGATGAGAACATGGTCACCACTCTGCAAGCTTCCTTTTATTTTTACCTCATAAAAAGGTCCTTATGAAAAGGACCGTGCTATCCGGTTGGTATAATACAAGCTAATACCTTTTCATCTTATATCCTGACAGCTCAATTCTGATTTAATCTTCAAACTGTCAAGAACCAATTGTGAAGTGATAGTCTGGTCAATCCTATACTCCAATGAATAAAAGAACATAGGTCTTGAAATTACTTCCAGAGGTCATTTACTTCCTTTCAAAGCAGACTGCATCTATTTATTTCTGTCTTTCTGTTCATCTTCAAGATTTCTAGTGATAGAAATTTTTTCTCATAATATAATCTGTTACTGAGTTTGTCTACACTTAATGTAAGAAAGCTTTGCTTGTTGACTAAACTGATTCTATGATAATTTGTGTTCCATCTTGTCCTATCCTCCTTCACTGAAAAGAATAGACCATTCCTTTGCATTCATTTGAAAAGCTGCCTTTTTTTTTGCTTTTTTATGAATTTGATATTGTTGGCAATCCATCTTTTGAATTTTGGGCTAAGCATCTCTGAATCTTTCCTCTTACATTCACTCTTCTGTACTTTGTCCAGTGGCTCCACATATAGTTTGATGTGTCATCCAAAACTGTACCCAGTCTTCTAGATGAGAAGTTACCAATGCAAAGTCAAACAGAGACCAAATATTACCATCTAACTTTAAAGTACAGAATGTCAGAAACATTGAAACTTTTCAAAACTGTTTTTTGAACAAAGAAGATTATTTAAATATTTTTGCATTAGATATTGTTCTTAATGGCTTTGATGCCAAATGCACTAAATTTTATGGACAAACACAGAGGGCTAGAAATAAATATTAGCTTTTCATAGGATCCATTTATCCCACAAACCCATACAAATGTACCATTCAAACATACTTTGGATCTTACTGAATGGACTGTATTGATCTTACTGCATTTGGAGGTATTCAGGAGGGAGAGAAGAGATACATGTGAAGAAAGGGTCTGTTATCAAATGTGCAAGGCTTAGACACCTTTTAGTATGTGAAAAGCAGCTAAGAACCTCTCCTCAAACCTAAGTGATCATTAGCAAGTTTCCAATGAATGCTAGGTTTACAGTGCACTCATGAATTGATGAGCACTAGGTTACTAATAAAGAAATTTACAGACATACATGCAGAATTACTATTTATACAACAAGTCAAAACCAGAGAGCTGTCCACTTTGGCATAAAAAAGCCTTTGTTATGTTGCTTTTGAGAAAAAAAAAAAGAATCTATCAAATAAAAATGATACTTGTGGCTTCAGGAAACCATAATAAAAGATGACTGTGGTTTTCTTCTTGTAGTATCATTACTCACTTGAGCAATGTTCCTTTATTAGGGGTTTCTGCAAGAATTTGCAGAAATTATCTCAATACACATTTATATTTGGATAAAAATATTGTACAAACAGGTCTGTGGAGCTGAACTATACTGTGATAGGTGGTTTAAGTAGGCCAAAGCATTCAAAATACATTTAATGAAGTAAGCTGACATGAAATTTAACAACTTCCCAGGGATAATCGCAACACTAATTAAAGAACTAATCATAAGGATCCACAAAACATGAGTGTCCTTTAACTGCTCCAGAAGAGCATCTGTCTACAGGAGAGATTCAGGTTTTTTTGTGTTGCTGAACTTTCAAACGATTTATCAATGTATTACCTAAAATATTTTTTGTTTGGACAATATACTTTATAACCTAAGTTTTTTTATTGCAAACAGAGGTAGTAGTGCTGCTTCTACTATACAAAATATTAGAGGTGAGCTAACCCTCAGTTCAAATAGGCAATTAGTGACTTCGTGATCACAACAACTTGAAGAAAATGCCTGTTTCTGGATAAAAATTCTCTTAACCTTCTGAAGAAAGCTTTCTCTTTACCACTTCAGTTGTCACTTTAAAATCTTGCTTCTATTACTATTTCTCATAATGCCCATCCTTCATGATTCTTATGTATGACTCAAATATCCCATGGAAATCATTGCCAAAAGTTATCTTTGAGGTTAAACTCTTACTGCTATTCAGAGAAGATATTAATTTTGGAGGCTATTACCTTGCAGTTAAACAAAATTATTAATGGGTGGAAAATCCTGTGAACTCCAAGGAATAAGCCAACATCTAGCTACTGGAAGTCTTTCCCTGAGTCAGACTGTCTCACAGCTCCAGAACTGCTGTATTTGGTGTTTTCTGCAGTGGCAGTACTGCAGGTATCTCTTTCAGAAACCTCTCTTTTGTATTCCCTCACTTCCTCATAGCTACCAAGAAAGTCACTGCTTCCATTCCTTTTTTCCTTAATATACAAGGTGTCTGAAAAAAACATTTGCATTCATTCAAAAATGTGGATTTTGGTGTTGAGACGTGCACTAGGAAGTCTTGTGATAATCTGAGGCCCTATGGGGAATGAAGAGCTTTTAAAGGACTACAGGAAATGATAGAGAGAAATAGTTATTTGGAGATAATAAAACACTTGAAAAAAAGAAAGACAGAGAGAAGGTAAAACATTTTAATGTAGCATTAGGAAGCATCTTTAAAAAAAAAATCATGCAGTCTAACTAACAAGAACAAAGATGCACATTAAAGCATATTTTGAAAGAAGTATTTATTTAGAAGAAATCTATGATGAGAGACTTGAGCAGGTCCTCACAAAACATTTATAAAATTTTGTATTTCTTCATTGCATTTTGAACATAGATTTTGTAAGGCACTGATGAAAACCTTCTCCCAAAAAAAGGCCATTTATGCTACTGCTGTTCCTTCAAGATGAAACGGTAACTAACACACCTTGCCATGCCTTCATCTCAACACCATAAATAGAACTCAGCTGCATCTGTGTTCCAGATTAGATTTTCTCTTTTTAGCTTTGTCTTTTCTTTCTACAAGATTATACTCTGGTTACAGTAAAACATCAGCTGTACAGCGTTCTCTTTCTTTGGTTATTGCCCCCTTAGGTATAACATTGTAATCAAAGGGAGGTCAATTGTATCAAAATAGAAGTTTGCCAGAATTTGTCTGGCACAAATTCTTCCCTCAAGATTTCGTTATGAAGTGTTACTTCTGAAAAAAGCCCACTAAGTATCATCCAAAATCTAAGAAATTACTTTACAAGACAAGAAACATAAATTACATGGATCAGAACACAAAGGACAGAATAAGCACTGGATGTAAAGGCTAATCACAGTCAATATCACATCAGTAGAAGTTAAGGCATAGCTTAAAATACTTTTATACAATGCATGCATTACAGGTAGATAAAAGGCTAACCACTGATTGTTAAGAAATTGGAGGATCACTAGGTCAGTGCACATTGTCTAAAAGGAGCTTCTCACAGTTTAAATGTATTTCCAGAAGTCAGAGTGGGAAACATGATGAAAATATAAAGTTCTGCATTTCAGTCCACAGTGACACCTGCAGAATTCAGTAGCCACTCTCTAGTTGATCAGTTTGCCACTACTGGTGGTGCTTGAAGAAGGTTTGCAAGGTGTCCTAGGAAGATTACAATGTTATGATGTGCAGGCTAAAATAACTTTTAAAAATAAAGAGACATTTTACCACCAAAAGCTACCACCTGATCTTTTTGATCTGGTTTGCCTTCATACATGAAGGCAAATGTTCAGTACAATCATTACACAGAATATGTGTAAGACCTGTGTTAAAGATTCACAAAGCCTGTAGGTGTTACTGTGAAAAAAACCCAGCAGAAATCTTTCTGATAAATAATACTCCTAGCCATTGAGGTTGATATATTTTTGACATTGGGAATATTACTTTTTTGCAGTCTGGGGATTTGTTGTGCCTTTGTAAGTCTGAACTAAGCATCTTTCTGTTACATTGCATAGATACACTGTAAAATCTTGTGGAGAAAATTCTATTCCCATCAAGATATACAGCAAAACTCCCACTACTTTCAGTGGAGTCAACATGTCACCTAGTTTATCTTTGTCAGTTTCTGTTCTGTAATCTCAGCATTGCCAAGTTTCATGTTATTTGGAATTTTCCTTAAAACTCTAACTCCCATGGCAATCTAAAATTCACCTTAAAAAAGTCTTAAAAAAGATCTTGGGGATGTAGACAAGAGAGTTGACTGATCAATTTAATCTTAAAGCAACAATTTAAAATAAATCTGAAAATTCACACTATATTTCACCACTGAACTCCACTTTCCCCATTGGTTAAATACACACATATATATCTTTACTGCAGAAGTTTAATGGTGAGATGAGGGGTTTTTTTGCATAGAGTTTGGAACCAAACCTATGCTTCTAACAGTTATGAATTTTCTGTTTTGGTCACACAAATGGTAGCAAAACCTCTGTCATTGTTAGTAATATTTGTGAATACTTGGTAAACTTTTCTGGTTTATTTTCAGTTCTATGTTAACAGAGCACTCACAAAGTTGGAAGTATGGTTCTACATGCATTTCCTTTGGGAGAAAACTCAGATCAAAAAGTTCCTGAGATGTTATGCCTCTTTTTTATCCTAACTTCCCAGTTACTGCTCCTTCAGTTACGCCAATGCAACTGTTGGCCATGCTGTAAAATAGATTGCTGGTTTACCCTCAGAAAGCAAAGTTATGGGCTTTTTTCTAAATCTGTGTCACTTTTCAGAACGATCTTACAATGCAGCTGCTGGATCAGTGAACTAGAAACACAAGACATTTCTTACCCCATCTTCCAGTAAAATAAAATATATGCGATTGCTCACTGATTTCAAAGGGTTCATGAGTAGGAAGGTGCTTCTTGATGGGAAAGAGCAGGCAGGGTAGGGAGCATAAAAGGCAGTTAGCAACTTTTTAAGCCTAACTTTGATATCAATCAGTTACCTTTTTACTATCTTTTTGTGGTAGATAGTCAGGTAACCAGTAATTTTCTTCTACCTATAGACATAAACAAAGCATCTTCAACCCCCTTTTCAAAACAAAACAAAACAAAACAAAACAAAACAAAACAATTGTATGGGCATTTCTCAGTTTTCTAAGTACCAGGTGGGAATTGGCTCAGAGGCTTTGTAGAGAAGTGAACAAATTTTGAATTGTTCTGAGTGAGGATGCTCTTGACACACTGCTGCCCCAAAAAGTGTTTGGCAAATTCTAAGACCAATAATAGGTGGCTCAAGATTTAATTTAGGTTTTCAATTCAAAATAATAAGACCAAGGATTGAATGTCTCTCTTCTGGTTCAAACCGTAAATGCAATGAATATATCATGATTGAAGTTTGCCATACTGTCACCTAAATGCATGCACACATATATCAATGCACACAGGTATTTTAACTGTCAGCATCTTACAGTGTTATAATTGTCTTCTTCACCTTGTCCTTCCATTCATTTTCTGAGTCTTGTTTACAGATTTTTTCTAAGTCTTAAAGAACGAGTCTACCTGTCCCCTTGTACACCATTCTAAATCCTCATTATCTATTACTATAATATTGTAGTTAATATAACAAGACAGCACTGCCATACTCATTACCCATGTTTGCTAAGAACATCTAACCTGGGAGCAAAAGTAAACTGAACAATAGAACAATCACAGTTAAAGTAACAGAAAAGGACCAGTAAATAAATTGAAATCATGCTTATACTCAAAATCACCAAACAGGTGAAATTATCTAAAATATTTATGAATTATAGTCTTTTTCTGAGGTTTACCTGAGATAGGTGAAATGATATTGTCAAAATATGAAAAGCAGTTTATTTGTCTTTGTTGTTCCAGATCTTGCTTCTCATACTGTTTATAAAACCGGTGTGAGTTAGGACTTAAATACTTTTCCAACTCTGTAAATAGAAGTGTGCATTCTCCAGCACTGCTGGCTATAAAATGGCACAAAAGAACAAAAAAGGAAATTATGAAAATACCCTCACCGTCTCCACAGCAGGAGTATTTATGAGCTTGGGAATACCAGAATTTGCTAATCAGCTAAACCTATAAAACAATAAAAATGCTTAGTGCACTTGCAGTTTGTTTGTCTTAATGGTTTTCAGGGTGGTGGTTTGATGCCTGTGGCCCCTCCAATCTCAATGGGATGTTCTACACAGCTGGACAAAACCATGGAAAGCTCAATGGCATCAAGTGGCATTACTTCAAAGGCCCCAGCTACTCCTTGCGCTCCACCACCATGATGATTCGGCCCTTGGACTTTTAAAGGCATTCAGTGGTGAATCCCAGATCAAATGAGGACAATACTGCCCTCAGCAGCGCCACTATTATACTCTGAAAGTAAAGGGTGAAGGCCTTCTTGAAAGCAACACATAGGGGTGATGTAAGGTGCCTTCATTATCTCCATAACCTGCAAAAACTCCCCAACAGTCACCCCACATTTTGATGACTGAGGGAGGCTTGGTTTAGAACGTGGCTGCTATGATGTTCCAGAGAAGAACAAGTGGATCTACGTATTCTGCCCAAACTTCGTGCTTGTCAGTGGATGTCTTCTTTTTCTTTTTTTTTTTTTTTTAATACAAGATGCAAAAAAATACCTGATCATTCATCAGCAGCATCAGAATATGAAGAACTGAAATGTATCAACCACAATCTATTGAGTAGAATGTTACTCAGCAGTGAAATGTCAACATTATACCTATGAAAAAGTATTACAAACACACCTTTATTAAAACTCATCTTAAAGCACTCAAGGTGATGACTCCAAATATCATTTTTCTTAAATGAACTGGATTTGAATGGTGAATGGATTTATGTTAATCCCAGAGTAAAATAATTTGTGTGAATATTATTCTTCATTAAATATTTTAAGGACAGGTTTCTCATAAATAAACTGAGTCAAACATATGAAGAATGATAAGAGTAATAAGCATAAATTATTGAGTTGCTCTGTAGAGGTAAATCAGATAATTGGCATAATCCCTGAGCTAGGATTTATAGCGTGATAACAAAAGTAGCTGTGTTTTGAGGTTTTTCCCTTCTTTCATTAAAGGCAGTCTGAATGTCATGTAGAAAAACTAATGGAAAGTTTAAAGAATGTGAAATATTATCCTAAAGCAAATATGGCATTTTGCATCAAATATTTCCATCAAAAGTACAGAGGAAAGCAAACTGTTAGGGTATATAAAAAATACATAAATGCATAGCTTAAGGCAATGGATTCATTTTACAGTATCCTTGCATGTGAACAGTTTATCATTATTTTACGTCTTTTTTACATGTTTGTGAGTATCAGAAGCATGCCAGTTCTACACAGTGCTTAGGCTACAACTATTTAAAATACTCATCAGAACTGTAGAAAAAATAAAGAATTGTGAACTTGTAAATAACATGTTTGTATTTCCTGTCATGGTCATTTAATTTGTACAGGCAGCCCTGAACCTACTTAAAGGGTGCAAGAACATAAAAAACCTTCTCACAGGTTACTAACAAGTAATTTTGTTATATTAAGGTATTGCAGAAGTGTGGGGCAAGATGCACAATTCAATTACTGGAATAGATTAAGCTCCTATAATAAGCAGCGAAGTAGCTGGGTGGCCCATTAGGGTATAGAGACAGCTCTTTCCGTTTATAGCCACTCATGATTTAGTAATATGAATAAAGTCCATTTGGGAATGCAGCTTTCAGTCATTCTCCTTCTGATATATATATACAATGAAGAAGTTTACCCTGCTCCCACTGAAATAAAAAGCAACATCTCCTATTAAATTGGGACCAACAAGACCCACAAAATCTGCATGTGGTAAGATTTTTGCTTGTCTGTTTGTGGTTTGTTTCATTCATTAAACTGTTCCTGAGGTCAAGCACAACACAGATCTGATTGTTTTTTAAAATATGATGATAACAGAGTAACTGCCTTTCTTTTTTTTTTTTCCCCTCTGTTTTTTTCTTTATTTAGGGTTTGTTTTGTTTTTTCCCTTTAGCAGGTTATTTCTATGAAATAGAAAAAAGCTGCTTGGATTTTTTTAAATGTCCATTCTTAAAGATCACAAGGCCCCATGGCATTCCCTGTTTTTGCTACAATCTGATGTTTGTTTGAGTTTAAGTGGGAAGATCTTGGGTTTGTGTATTTGTATATATTTATATATATATTTGAAATAATCTTGCCAAAGGGTTAATTTTCTGTTTTCTGATGAATCAGTCACCAAACTACTACTACTCAGCAGTTTCTTCACAGAGCTATTTTGTCTCAATTTCCAGCAATTTTTTAAAATGATCTTCATTTATGTCCAAAATATGTGGTCTGTCTTCCTCTACGTTTGCTATCGCAAAAAGCAAAATACATTTAAAATCAAAAGCATTATATTTACTGTTTATTTATCTGGGTTTGAAAAAAAAAAAAAAGTGGATTTGTTTTCCTATCCTTTATAATAAAACATTTTTTAAAATTGCAGAGTCCGTAATTTGATTTGCTTTAAGTATACCTTTCTGTGACAGGCTGACAACATTTTACAGGCCACCATCTCTCCTTATAAGAAATATTAATAAATTCAGACAAGGCCCAGGAAGGGAGTCTGGTTAGAATTTGTCCAGAAATTAGTATTTCTAACCTTTCAAACTTGATTAAAATCATGTGACTATATCTATTATTTAAGTCCAAATCATACAACTCCCTACCAACCTTTAAAATCAAATGTCTTGAATTCCACAGGTAAAGATACAAACTGAAGTGTGATGCTTGTTTCTCTTGCCTTAGGACGTGTTCTTTTATCATCCATTCAGTCATGTTGCATGGCAGTGACAAATCTCTGTTGACCTCTTAGAGAGAAATGCCTCTTGCTCCATATGTATGCCTTTTAACACTACAAGGATCAGTTTTGTAATCTCTTTGTAGTCAAAGTGTCCTCATTTATTCAGGAATTTTTGCTGAATTGGACTTGTTCGTTGTGTTCATTTGGACCAACACAACTTTTTAAATCAACACTAAAGCTGTGAGGAACTGCATGCGTAAAAGCATGTTTTGCTCCTTAAGTTGAATGTGTGTGTAATGCATGAATCGGAGTGGTACAATTGATAGAAATGGTCTTTCTGCATTTGTTTTTCATTAAAATGTTGCTTGCCTTGAAAGATACTAAAAAAATGGTCAATGGTAATAATAAATTTAATATTTACCCTTCACAAATTTCTTCCTGTTTTACAAACCAAGAATATAAAAAATTTTCACAAATAAACAGATGTGTTTTCCATAGCATGTGGGTCCTTAATTTTTACTATCTTCTAAAACTGGAGAGGTAATTTAAATGCAAACTTTTCTAAGTGCCCTAGCATCCACTACTGGCCTCTTAAGTAGGCAAGTCATTTACATTTATAATCATCTCTACAGCAGGTTCCCAA
Organism: Actenoides hombroni; assembly: GCA_024336885.1. Lineage (NCBI taxonomy): Eukaryota > Metazoa > Chordata > Aves > Coraciiformes > Alcedinidae > Actenoides > Actenoides hombroni. The sequence continues at coordinate 857,803 of WUAM01000255.1, read as the reverse complement.
GACACTGTTCCTTAAAAAAACCTTCCAGCTACACTAAAAACTTTCTTTGTAGACCTGCAGCTCAAACCAGAGCTCTGACCATGCCTCAGATAACTTTGTTTGGGATTGGCACAGCACTCACTTTGGGAAGAACAAAACTGAAACAGCAGTCACAAGAGCTTAACTCTCGAGGTGGGATCAATCACAATTTACAACCAGACTGTGCTGCACTTGTGCCACAAGGTGTTCCTACCTACCAGCTTTTACATGAGCTGGACAGTTTGAGGAGAGAGGCAGAAACTCCTGAATAGAGCTGATGCTGCTAGTGTTGCCTGACTCTGACCTGTGGTGTGCATACGGACACACACATACACAAATCCATATGTCTGAAGAAAGGTTGACACAGCCAATCAAAATGACCTGTTTTAAAGTTCATCTAGAGGAGCTGTAATCTCAGAAGAAAAAAAAATAATTAAAAAAAAATAATCCAGAAAGCACCAAAAATTAAATAAATGAAAAGTGCAAATTCCAGAAGGAAGGGAGGATTAAGGGATAGCATGTGGAAAGTAGAGAAGCAAGAGCAGGAAAGAAAGACAGGATTACAGGTCTGTAATAATGAAGAGAGGGGAGAGACAGACAGAGAAGAGTTGAAGGGAAGGTATTACTCATGAGGCAAAGCAGCTCCATATTTCCTGTGCTATGTCTGTCACACAGTGTCTTGTCTGCTTTTGTAGGCTTTGGGCAGCTTGTTTGTCTGTGTAGTTTAGTTTTTTTTTTCACAGGGAGCAATTTAGTATCAATCTTTGGGGAGAAGCACTGCTTAGGGTTATGTCAAGATGCTCTGTAGCAAGTCCTTTAAAAATGGAAAAGATCCTTTAGAAAATGCTGTATTCTGTTGTGTGAATTTTAAGCAATGATAATGAAATAGAACATATGCCCATGCAAAATCTTTTGAAACTAGAGCCTTTATTCTTCTACTAGCTAAAACTTCTGTCAGTATCAGACCTTATTCTCCATATAAATGGTCTGTGAAGTTTTCTGAACCAGTGAGTTCAATTAAAGAAATTAAAGAAAACGTGAGTGAGAAAATGGTTGTCACAGGGTAATGCAGCTAAGAATGCAAAGCAATCACATTAGGAAGCTTGAGGCAAGGCCAGCAAATGAAGGAAGTCAGTCTGACAAAAAGAATGTGGAGAAATGGCAAAGATGAAAGCACAGGAAAAGGAAGAAAATGGCAAAGAATTAGGCATAGGAATCTGTTATGATATTTATTAGAGCTGAACTGGTATTCCCCAAAGCCTAAAAGGACCAGTGTGGCCATTTTACTTTCTGCTTTTATTTAGTATTTATATTGCAATCTGGTAAAATATAAATGAATACTTATGAAGCAGTTCCTTCTTGGAGGAATTTTTTGTAACATGGCTGTCTGGTAAACAGTTCATGCTTTGAGCATGAGACAAGAATCCACCAGTAGATAAATCAGCTTTGGATAATATTTATTCTTCCACTAAAGATGTGGATCTCCATCCTTTCACAGACTGCTCATGCTTATAATTAGAATCATTGTCTGCTCTAAAGGAAACTACAAATCTCAGACCTGATCTCACTCAGCTGCATTGTTGAACCACTGATTTGTTTTCTTCTGAGTAATGAAGCAGAACTCCTGGGTACATGTTTTACTCTTCAAGCAAATGGTTTTGGGTTCTTTTTTTTTTTTGTTTGTTTGATTGGTTAGTTGGGGGTTTTTTATGCATTTAAAGGCTTCTGCTTTAAGTTCATTTTTCATCTGCCAGAGATTATTATTTAATCTCTTTGATAGCTTCACTTAGTGCTATTTTATCTGTAAAACCCTCAGGCAAAATTCTCCTCCTGGACTCATCCAGTGGTTCTTGTCTTCACTCCTCTGCTCTGCCTTCTTGTGTGTGGAGTATCACACTGCCAGGCACCAATGCTGTCCTTTTTGAAAAGCTTCTTTCAGTCCTTGTTGTAAAACTAAATTTATAAGCCAGAGCAGTTTTGAGCAACCAATAGTGTAATGAGAAGAGATGGAAAATTTACCTCCATGACTGTGACTATGGGTATATGAACAGAGATTTAGGCAGGAGCCAGCAGCTCTGTCACTGCTTCTTTTCCGTTCTCTGACTTGAGCAAATTCGCACAACACCAGCATTTCCTCAGTCTACCTTTCAGGCCACAGTGAGGTGCCCCACAACCCAAAGACTAGATCACAAAGACTGCCTCAGTTTGATATAATCCAAAGTAGATTAAATGATACTGCTGCAAGGTAATGGAAAATTCAGGAAATAAAAGATTCATAAGATGACTGATCTATTCAAGTTTTACATACGATACTTGTAAGTACTCAGAGAAAAAAAAAAAAAGTAAAAATGCTTATTTTTTCAGTACAATTAGGTATAATAAAAATAGATAAAACATAGTTTAAATAGGCACTAGATGTGTGGAGAAAACGATAGAGAACTCATCCTATGACAAAGCAAGCTATACTGCTATCTCAGCTCACTCGGGATACAGAAGAGACCTTATTTCTGCAGTTTCTGCTCTCTGCTGCCACCTATGGTTCAAAAAGAAGCTTTTCCAAAGATCAGTTCATGACGAGAATCAACTAAACACGCAATGAAAGATCTAAAAAAGGGAAACTGAAGGGACGAAATCTATATTTAGGTACGTGCTTTCAGTTTTAAAAGCACTGAACTACCACTGATTTCAGTTTATCCCAAATGGATTAAAAAAACATGCGTTTTATAGCAGTGTAAACCTTCCCTAAGTAAAATAGTAATTGTGAGTAAAAAGTTGCTCAAAAAACATGTAGGTGATGGAAAAAGGGAAACCACACAAATCCATTCTAAAAAGTCATGTTTATCTACTACAATTTGACTAGACTAGAGTACATATGTAGAACAGACATCAGGAGGACTAAGAAAGAAGTAAAGAAAGCTATACTTTGAAATGACCTATATTTAAAAAAAAAAAAAACAAAAAAAAAAACCACATTAAAAAAGTCTTTAAGACAAATGCTCAGCAGTTGTAGATTCCATTTGTTCTTCCAGCCTAAATTTAGCCAATTTAATACATAATGCATCTGTCTGAAAGCCTTTAATTACTCTCTCACACACTGGTTTTATTGCATGATCCAAGAATTACGTTTCAATAAGGAATAATTCAACAGAAAATGAAATTATATTTTTATAATTTCATATTTCCAACTCCCCAGCTAATCAGCTCATTGAAGTGCTTTTATTTACTCTGGAATAATATTTCGCAATACAAAAAATACTGTGTCTTTTCAAGACTTTTTTTCTCTTAAGTACACCTGAGTGATACTGGCGTAAGATGGTTTAAATTAATATCTTCAGAGCAGCCCAAACTGCTAATCCTGTTGCCATACATAAGCTATCTCATTTCTCTGACCTTTCACTTACCAGTGTTCAAAACAGAGTCGAACTGAGGTTATGATTTACAGGTCACAAGGCCACAGATAACCTTAGATATTAGTAGGACTCTATGTCATTTTCTTACAGAAACCAGAAATGAATCATTATTTACAAAGCTAAAGAAATCCAGTTGTTCATGCCCTTTTGTCCACTTTGAATGTCAAAAGCTGTGAACTTAACAGCACTGAACAAATAAAACTGAATGCACATGAAACAAAACCAGAAGCACTATGACCACAAGCACGATGGACAAACACCATTTTGCTCATGACCATACAGGATGTGCCCCAGCTCTATATCCAGGTTTACATGGTCCCTGTGATACAGCATGGAGGAGCTGGTGCTTTGTTAACCATGCAGTGAAGATTTCAGTCTGAGCACCTTATCTCTGAAGAAATGTAGGCATACAGATTAGGTACCATGAGAAAAAGGAGTGATTTGAATGCATGTTTAATGGCTGTGATTCTGTTCTCATCTGCCCTTCACATGACCAAGGAGCTTGGGGCCCCATGGTGAAAATGGGACCAAGGCCCTTCCTCCCACTCTTTGTCCTCTTCAGGTCAGATGAAGCTCTCGCTGTGAAGGTGCTTAGGCACCACATCTCACATGAACTCAAATAACCCTTCTCAGGATCACTAATATACACCTGAAGGGGCCCAGATCAGAATCATTATTTCAGATATTGTGTCTAGTTAGAACCAGTACTTTTATAGCATGTGACACCTAGTGAATGGGAGAAAATTAATATCTTAGTGCACAGCAATCCTACTACTAAAGGCAAGAGAAACTAGATAATAAAGTCACTGTAAAGCCTTTTGTAGTACTAACATTTGTGGTTGCATGAACAGTCAAACTGTCCAATAGGGACTGAATTATTACTCTGGCCATAACTTTTCTGAAGGTTTTTAACACTGTGTCTCTTGATGTCTTCAGCAGCTAACACTCTGGGGCAGGTTCAGTGTCTGTCAAAATAGATCCTGAATTCATGACCTTTAATCTGGAACATAATGTAAATTAAGACAAAACAAACAGAACAAAACATTTTCATTTCCCCAGAAAAATGAAGTCAAGAAAGGCTAGTTGGCATTATTTATTTCGGTATTCTCTTTGCCAGAAACAAAACTCAATAAGACTTTTACACAAAATAGCAAGGCAGGGAGAACAGGTATTTTGGAGTCCACCAGGTTCCTGCATCATCAATGGGAACATGGAGAAACTCTGTTTATATAGGCACATGCCTGACTCTGCTGCTGGCATCTGCAAATCACAGGAAGAAACATGAACAGCAACATACTAAGTTTTTCAAAACACTGAATGGATTATCAAATAGAACGAATTTGTAAGAGAAAACTTTAGTGCTCAGTGATTGAATTATAAGATTAGTGTCATGGAAGGGATAAACTTGGTATTCCACCAGGAAATATCAGGTTACTCTACGCATCCCAAAGTATTTCTCTCCAGTTAGTGCTCTCCACTTCGTTATCAGGAACAGTGATTGCACAATAAACAGCACTAATACTCAGCCAGCAGGACCCTGACAAAATGCAATGCCCTCTTCGGTTCTGTGAAACAAACTTCACTTAAAAGGGTAAGATTTCACCTTCCTCCTTCCATAAAGGCCACATCCCTGAGAGAGTCTTTTCAACCCTTGCTGTCTTTCCTTGTTTTCAGTGATCAGCTTTAAACTGAAGCTTCCATATGTTTTACTTTTTCTTGTTTGTTTTTTTTTCTCCTTCCAGAAAGTGCATGTGAAAATGCTTTAAAAATGTTAATATGGGAATGATCCTAAACCAGCTTCATTCATAATCATAGAATCATAGAATGTTAGGGGTTGGAAGGAGCCTCTTGAGATCATCGAGTCCAGCTCCCCTGCCAAAGCAGAATCACCCAGGGCAGGCCACACAAGAACAAATCCAGACAGGTTTTGAAAGTCTCTAGAGAAAGAGACTCCACAATCTCTCTGGGCAGCCTGTTCCAGTGCTCCGTCACCCTCACAGTGAAGAAGTTCCTCCTCATGTTGAGGTGGAACCTTCTGTGCTCAAGTTTATAACTGTTATTCCTTGTCCTATTGCTGGGCACTACAGAAAAGAGATTGGCTCCTTCCATTTGACACCCACCCCTCAGATATTTATAGACATTAATAAGGTCCCCTCTTGGTCTTCTCTTCTCAAGACTAACAGCCCCAGTTCCCTCAGTCTTTCTTCATAGGGGAAATGCCCGAGGCCCTTAATCATCCTCATAGCTCTGATAATGAAACTTTCAACAGCCCTGTTGCAACTAATAATTCTGAAACTTTCTGACTGTTCCTCCATATGACACCTGTGAAGAGGAACCAGAAATTTAGCTAAAGAGAGACATGAAAGATCGGCTTTAATTTCAGGAAACTGCAGCTGCACTACAGGCCCTTGGGACAAAGTTAAGTAGTTGGCACTTGAAGACTTGTCAAGGACCAAGCTATCCTTCATGGGCTTCATGCCCATACATCATGGAGCTAAAAGAAAACAGCATAAAACCTCATCTTTCCCTTTTTCAGTTTGCTGTGAGTAGCTAGGGGATAGGAACATCCTATGTGCACTGCCAAGAGGATACAACAAAGATTGACAAGCTCCCACTGGGCAAAAAAAGAAATAAGAAAAGTTTTCTTTCTAAAAGTCACGTAACTGTTTGCTGGTGGCTTGGAAAGACTGATGGGTGCTCCAGCATCCAGAGGCATTGGGAGTAGCTTGGAGAGGGCTGAGGAGCACACTGTCACCTGTGGAATCTGGTTCAGCTGCAAGAGAAGCCAGACAGGGTTTGCTTTCCTCAGGTCAGACTATTGCTGTACTTCCAAGATCAGCTCCTTTGTAGAGTGTTGTCCCACTCCCCAACAGCACTGCTAGTGATTAGGAGTGTATGAACTGTCCCTGTGGGAAAGTCAGTGCCTGGGCTATCCTCAGTCAGAACTCTGCTTATTCTACGTAAACTGCAGTGCATGACCAAAAAATGGATGGGCAATTTCTCAGAAACAGTATAAATCCAAAGACTTTCTCATGTTTCACAGGCTATGAACTTTGGATCCCCACACATTATTCCAGTGGAAATTGGCTGCTGAGTTGTCCTTTTCTGACTATTTTATTTTGTATATCCAGGTGAGACACAACCACTGCAAAATGAAACCATGTCATTGTTTGCCACCTTTTAATGTCGCACAGAGGAAAAGAACAGTAGACTGAGGAAATAAGAGGAGATTCCCACTGAGTTTTTCTTAGTAACTTGGACAGACAGAGTTAAAGAAGAGGGGAAAAAATGTAGCAGTTAAATGGAGTAAAAGCATATCTGAGAGCACAAGGCTCTCAGATCATCCCAGGGCCTCCATCACAGGGAATTCCTACCTACCGAAAACTGTGGCAAAAGATGGAGCACAATCTCCACAGAGATGAAGTTAAAAATAGTGATATGGCATTGGTGATGATTAGACAAAGAAAAGATTTTAAAAGAAACCAACAAGCAATATGTGTCTGGTTTTTTTGATTCAATGTCTCCACATGAAGTGTGAAAAAGCAAACAAAGGACGAGGCATGATCAGACTTTTAAGTCCTGGGGCTTTTTTGTGGTCCACCAACCTCTACAGTCTGGACAGTCACTTCATTTACTGGAGACAGATTCCCAGTTTGTGTTCACTGGCACCTGTGCTCCCCTCAATGCTCTTTCACAAACACATGGACTTAAAAGCAGTAATTCAGGAAGTCTCCTAACACAGCAGGGTTACATTTGTAGTGTGGAAGGGTTAAGACTGAAAAGTAAAGTAGTTTAATTCTGTTTTCAGAAATCAGTACCTAATGCAGGATTATCTTTAATGACAGACACTGAGGTGTCAAAGGACTGTGCCATGTTTCAGATCTTTCCATAGTTTAAATTCCTGTGTTTATTCAAAGGTTAACTGAATCCTTGCTGGTGGTGAAGAGTGACTTCAATGCAGTGTTGTTGTGGGTGGCCTACAATAAATAATACCATATTTGGGCAGTGGTATCCTACATGCAAACATATTTCCCATACATATCTCTGTGTACGGAGAATATATGAAATAGTATATACAAACTATCACTCAAGATACAGTGCAAAATAATTCTAACTTCAGATATTTTTTAATTGCTTCATCCTTTAGCTGAATAACCTTAATCTTTGTCTTGACTCTTGAAAATTATTTCCTTTCAAATAGGACAAAATGAAACAATAGCAATTAGCTTGCTTGAAATCCTGTGTTTCACAACTCATATCAGCAGTATTCTGTTCCATTGTGCCACTTTGTATTTTTTTTAATTTACTTAATTTTTTTTCTAGGCATCTTATTACTTATAGAAAAAAAGGGAATCAAACTTTTGGGAACTGATTGTCTATTGGCTTGGCAATACTTGGCATATATACATAATGTAGACAAAATAGAAATAGATTCGTACACTACAGTTGAAACTTAGAAGTTATTTTTGCTCTAGTAATTTGTATTGAAAATATCTTCTATGTAAAGAAGAGTATGGCTGTAGAATCCATTATTATTTTTTATGTTCAAGTGTAGCTTTGTACCAAGTTTTGAAGAATATTTCTTCCTATCTATTATTGCTTGTTATGGTAGCTAAATTGGGGGTTTTTTTGGTTGATGTTAACACCTAATGTTAATAGCCAATATTGATCAGCTTTCGCCAAATTATTTCTTTTGAGGCAACTTATATATTTTCATACTTCACAAAGCTTGGCCAAATATATATAAAATTTCTATGATAGAATGAAGTAGATTACCTTATAAAAGACCGGTGTATCTGGCACTTATGCTAGATTTGGTTTGTAGTTTCCAAGTCTAAAATGTTGAACGATATGATTAATCAAGATGCTTTAAAAAATTGGAAATGAAAATTCTTTCTACTACAACCAAATATAAAAACCATGACAGTTATTTCTACAAAAAAAGGATTTTCACAGAAGATTTGCTATTAAACAGAAATATTTGGGGCAGGGGATTTTTTTTTTAGAAATATTTGGGGCTTCACTGAAAACCTCAGAATGAAGTGTTTGGGTTTCCAATGAAAGGTCCACATATTTTGGTATTATGGTGGAGAAATACTGCTTTTTTTTACAGACTTCTTTCTTTCCATTGCCAAATTCCACTAAGGAAATCAGCAATTAACTATAAATAAGGAACAATAATTGTTGGGTTTCTGAAAAAAAATGTAGGAAAAATTGCATTTCCTGACCCTCCTTTCTGTGTTTTAGGTAATATAAGGGTGTGGTTTAGTGTTTGAAAGTGTATTCCTGTTTCGGTGCCTCTGCAATTCAAGCCTAACAACTGATCCAACCCTACTAGACTCATAATTGTATAAAGCTAGAAGCAACAAGATGGATGGAGGAAGTATTCCTTACTGACATCAAGTGTCTTGTACATAATTTCATTGAAAAAATAAGTATTTTTTGTTGTGTGTCTTTTTCAGCAACATCCAAAGGAAAACTACTATTTTCCTCAAGGCCCTCTAAAAATAACATGACTTGAAAACAGTTAAAAGTTGTGCATTCCATAAAGGTGCAGTCAATTTCCTACCTGCATTACAAGTGATATTACAAGAGGAAATGTCCTCAAGTTGTCCCAGGGGAGGTTTAGATTGGACATTAGGCAAAAATTCTTCACCAAAAGGTTTGTCAAGGCCTGGACCAGGCTGCCCAGGGAAGTGGTGGAGTTCCCATCCCTGGAGGCATTTAAAGGCTGTGTAGATGTGGTGCTGAGTGTCATGCTTTAGTGATGGCAGTGCTGTGTTAACAGCTGACTTGATGATCTTAAAGGTCCTTTCCAACCAAAACAATTCTATGATTCTATGATTCTGTGATTCTGAAGCTCTCAACGTGACATGTACAACTATGAAAAGTAGCAGAAAACCTCTTCCACTTCCACATGGTGCAACGTCTTTCTTGCTGTATAGCACCTTTTGCCTCTGGCTTGATTCCAAAAACACCTTCAATCAAGTGGCCAACATGGAAATTTGTCATAATTAGGAAAAGCAGAAGTCGCACCATAACCTCCTGAAGGGTTCTTTCAATGAAAAGAAGAGATCTATTTCACAAAACAAAGTTCTGTTGTTCTGTATTGTCCAGACAATCACTTTTGGTCGAGCATAAGGCCAACTCTTGCATATGTTAATAAAGCATTATCAAATTTGCTGTACACAATGTTATATAAATGGACTGCATTCTAAGCCAGCCTCTCCTGATGGTGGATACATGAGGGTATTATGAGACGGGGGAACCTGCATCTGCTCTGTGTTTATAGACAGACATAAAATTATTATTGCAAAAATCGTACATAATATGATCCAATGTGGATATAAATCTCTGGAGTATTCAAGGAATTCATTTTAGTTTTGAGAAGACTTTGATCTGGTCAGATTGCCATTTTCTATTCTAAATAACAATTAAGCATTAGAGCAGTATGTCTGAAGCCAAATTTTCTTTATATTTCCACATGATAACAATAGATGTCAGACTGTAACACATGATAACAAAATTAATCATCCAAATTTTGCTCATCAAAAAAAATCCCAAACCCTAATATAAAACCTAATCCAAAAATGACATCTGCAGTTTTAAGCAAAGCAGTGTTACTTGAGTGATTAGATGTCATGTTTGACCATAAAGAATTCAAGGCCTTCCTTTGTTCCCAAAGCTATCTAAGCTGTGAATTTATATTACTTATTTGTCCAATACTTTTGACTGTGGTGGAAGTAATGAAATGTGTCAATAATTTGTTACTTTAGACCCTTTGCTTCAGAAATCTGGTTTCAATTCCATCTGGACTATCATCTACTTCTAACAAGCTTAACTGTTTCAATATATCCAAGGCCAAAAAAACCAAGTCTAGTGCTAAATTGAAAATCTGGGGAAGATTTCAGTGACTCAATTAAAAAAAAAAAAAAAAAAAAAAGAATCATTAGCAGTCACAATTTGAACTCTAAATAATAAAATAGCTATTGAACAAAGAAGTGTATTCCTAGATTTTGTAGTTTCTTCAGGGACAGTGATCCTTGGTGAGATTTCAAAATGACTAAGATTAACCCTGATGCTGAATAGGAAAATTTCCACAGCAGCTGCAGCATTTTTCTGAAACCTTCACCAAAGTCTTATGGATAATGTAACCCCCATTCACCAGTGCTGGCACACACCAAACCCAGTGTGCACCATCAGGAGCAGAGAAGCTCCTCACCTCTTGGAGTCACTTGTTTTCCCTGGCAAGACTAGTAGATATTTGACAAAGAGATGTGTGGGAGACATTTCATTCAAAGAAACCTAAAAATCCTGAGAGGTAGAGATAGGATTCATTTTGTTGAAGATCTTTTGATAGCAGACAGAGAAGAAGAAAAACATTTTCTCTTCTTAATTCTTCACATCTCTGACATGTTACAACATTTTATTTTTTTTTTAGTGTATACAAATATATATATAAAGGCAAGGGATATTTCATTGTAACTTACCCCATTTTCTTTAAGAGAGAACAACAACCTTAATTTTCAGTCATGAGTAAAAGCTTTATTGTGAGAGGTTAAAAGAAATACTGAAGAGGCAACCACTTTTTATAGACTGACATTTTGCTTTTTTTTTTTTCATTACAAAACCAAAATTATTTAGGATGTACAGCTTAAAATCTTTCCATTAGATGTATTTATTACTCCTGGAGTAACAATCTCTAGTATTTTGTCTACATAAAGAGTTCTTGAACTTTATAGAAAAAAAATTGGGATATATTTATTTTGAGAACTGAACTATTACTTTGACTTACTGTAATCCTGTATCACTCATAAAACAATTTACTTTTAATCTGATTTGATGGTTAAAGATCTTTCCTTAAGATCTGTTGGAAACTTTTGATATAACAGTTGTTCATATTGCTAACTCTTCTGCCTAGTCCATGCAACCTGGGAATTTTACAGTGATAATGAAATCACAATAGTCATCCAACTTGCAAATTTTATTATTCCTGAAGAAGTTCTTCTTGGAGTTGTAACTTCAGTATTTCCTAAAGGTTGGCTCCTCTCTGTGAGCTTACCTAACACCCAATTTTTCCATTAAAAGTTGCCTGAATATATTTCAACACTGGCAGCCAACAAAAAATCAGTTGATCCCAGTAGGTCAGATGCTGTTTGGTGCATTAAGAGGAAAACAAAACTATTAATCTTGAGGTGGTTCTATCCTTAAACATACTTACACAAGAGCATTGCTAAGCATTGCTAAGGCTGTACTAAACATTGCTTATATTCACAAAATAAGCAAACCAAACTAAAGCTCCATTTACTCTAGTGAACTGTATTATTCTTCTGCTGCTCTTCTTGCTCTTCCAGGTGGCAGAATGCAGTTTAGAGAAACTCTGAAACGTTTTCAAGTACTTTTTGCTTCCTATTTCTTTTTCACTTCTCTTGGTCTCAGTAGTGCAGAAACAAGAGTATTCACAAATGCCTTCTTTTTTTGTTTTTCAGTTCTGTTAAATTCTGATGTAACGCCAGGAATCCTAAACACAAAGGTTAAGTCTGATAAAGGCTTAACAATTTTAAGACAAAAGAGTTTAAGAAACACCTTTGATTTCATTAATCAGTTTTTCTCATCCTTGAACAGAAGAAATTTCATCAGTTTAAAGTTCTAAGATATTTATATGAACAAAATATCCGAATAACCACAGTGCAACTTCTGTATTTTTGTTTGCTACTCTAGCAAATCACCCCGCACCTCTGCAGTAATAATATCTGCTAGGAATTCCAACCAGCTCAAGCATGTTCTCTACTTCCTGAGAACATGTGGCTGTTCTCAGGCTGTCAGCTTTTCCAAGGGTATCTTTTTTTGATCTTGTGAAACACTTTTGTCCCATACGAGGCTAAATGCATTGATATATAATTTCTAAGTAAATCCCTAGACCACTTCTTTAATAATGGGGTTATGCTAACCATGGCCCAGTCCTTGGAGATCTTGCTTGTACTAAGTAAAATCATAAAAAATGTCTACTTAAGCTTCTCTAATATCTAACCCCCATTTTCTTATCAGCTTTGGACAAATATTGTTTGGCTTGATGCCTTGTCAACAATATTATCCCCTGACTCCTTAATAATCTTTCCTAAGGTGCTTAGTGTATTCTTTAATTTTTTCTTTGATTTCCATAAAAACTGTATGGCTATTTTGGCTTTCTCAGCCTTTGCAGTTAGAGCAGCATTTACAACACAATCATTCTACACCTTTGCTATTCCCACAGGTTTGCTTTTAAACTTCAGACTGTGCACAACACCAAAGCCAGCCACATAACTGTAGTTTGCAAAAGAAACTTGATAAATGGAGAATTCTCAAAGAAAATGGATTCCAGCAGTGGATTCACATAAACTTCAGCAGTTAAAAGTGACATATGTTAAACTGAAATCATTTTTGGTTTGATGAAAAAGATACATTTTTTGGCTTGATGGCTATTCCTATAGGGATTGTGGTTGTGATTGGAATTATCTGTACAAGTTTAACAATTTATTTTCCCACTAATACACTTACTGAGGATGTCACTGTTGTTAAATGTATGTCATGACCAATCAGGCTCTGTTCTTTCCCTTGCTTTTACAAGAGATTGGGGTTTTGGAACCTGCTAGTTTTCAGAGAGACTGATACTGTATGTCTGACATTGCTTCAGTCTGCAAAAGTGCTTGTTGTCCTTTTACTGTGACTCTCCCCTGATGAGGTGATCCTCAGTGAGGACAGAAATCAATGTGTTTAGATAAGATCAAAAAGCCATCCATGGATGATTATTATTATTATTATTATTATTATTATTATTATTATTATTATTATTATTATATAACTCTCACACAAAGGAAGAACCTAAATACCAATTAGGGCAGGAAACTGTTCCCATCTTGTTCTCTTCTGCACATACAAAGATACAGACAAGACAGTATGTGACCCGATAACTTACAACCTGCCAGCAGAGAACAGATGGTTGAGGCAAACATATTGAGCTATAGATATGTCATCTGTTCCCAAGAAATCTCAAACCTCTAATTGGAGTCAAAAGGCTGAATTTATACTGAGTTTATAACGAATGAAGGGATGAGAGAGAAGTTCACTAACCACTGTTTTTTAATCAAAATTGATAGAACAATTTTGCCTAATAGATATCATGTCAACACCAGTAATGTTATGCTGGAATATGAAAAGAATGGTTCAAATATATGAAAAACTTAAAGAATAAAGTATTAAAAAATATAAATGGATTAGTTCTTCAGTGTCTCAAAATCATGCTGTAGTCTCTTGTGTGGTACTTTGAATCACTATATATGGAAAAACTCTGTAACTGTTCTTTTTGCAAATATATCTCAACTAATGCTTCTTGAAGGCATTTGCTGAGGTGTGTAGATAATCAGATTTTAAAAAGGGCCAAACCTGACAGGTTGGCAGCCGCTCTGTTTCAAGCAGATGTGTTGCTTACATGCATTGCCTCAGATCATGCACAGCACTATTTCACACAGTCCCACTGGAGCTGAAACAGACTCTGGGCCTTTGAATATCATCCTAGTAAGGGACAGGGACTTACAGCTTCTGCTGGGAAAAAGAAACTGTGAGCTGGAAGCCCAGAACGATTTAAATCCCACATGAATTTCCATTCAAATGATATCAGCTGTCCTGGTCAGTGCACTGAGCACAGAAATGCAGACCTCTAGTGCACATAGTTTCTCAAAAGGCACTTATAAGTAGCTGTGGGTGGTACCTTGCTAAGTTTGTGTGCTCCCAGCACAGAAAAGGGTATCCAGCCACGTTGACCAAAACTTTGCACTGACAGTCCCTATGACAAGTAATCTTTCCCGAGATCAGCAAGTTTTGCAAATCTGGGACATAGCATTATTGCTTGGTGAATTATGAGTAAAATCAAACATGTAATAATCCCACATGTACTGTTTAATCCTGTTGCAGACACTGAAAAATGAGGAGTAACAGGATGAAGTTTTATGCTTTGCCATGGTTTAGACCCAGCCAGGATCTGAGCACCACGTGGCCTCTCACTCATCAACCCCACCCCCAGCCCCCCACACCCCTGGCGGGAAGGGACGGAGCATTGAGAGAAAAAGGAAAAACCCTGTGGGTTGAGATAAGGAGAATTTAATAGAACAGTGCAAGATGAAAAGAAACAGAAACAATAATAATAATAATATTAGTAATGGAACAACATATAAATCGAGTGATACAAGCCATACAGACTGACCAGAGCTGCACCAACAGCACAGTGCCAGAGGCCACCTACCCAGCCTGGCCTGACACACACACCCCACCCCCTCCCCATCCTAGCTGAACCCAGGACATCTTTTTAAAATACCATCTTTTAAATAAACATTTCTAAGTCTGTCTTAACAAGACTTCTGTGTTATTTTATTCCTGTCTTTCTTTTGTGCTTTTAACTTTTTATTTGAAACCAAACTGACACAGCAATGGTGGCCTAGCAGTTTATGTCATTTCCTGTGAAGATTGCAACACTTCTTCCTGCTGTGGGCGATTGATACTTACTGGCCACAACTGCAGCTGGGTGGCAGTTTCCACATCAGAACATGGGAAAGCTTGTATCAGGTAAAATCAAACTCCTCCCTATGTTCTGTTTCTCTATAGAAGAACCACTATACAGTAGCTGAGGCCAAAGAAAACTGGTAAAAGCAGGCCCAGAATGCAGGAATTATTCCCATTAATATTGCTCAGCAATTTCTTCATTCAGAAGCCATGTCTTTTATTTAATGACTATAGATTTTCTCCCAGTATTTTTTCCAATTATGTGCTTGAACTTCTAATATTTCGAGTTCCAGGCTAAAAATATGTTTACATCATCAGCAGGAAAGTGAATGAATCTTCCACATCTTAGCTGGAAAGTGAGAGATAGTGAACAATCGTTCCCCACTCTACACCACTCATTATTTCAATGGGCTATATATTCCTTCCTTTATCCCTTGCTTAGTAATAGAAGTTCCTTCATAATTTGTTGTATAGAAACTGTTCCAACATTTAATCATTCTTCTTGCCTTCCTTTTCTCAACCTCTTCCACTTCTTTCCTCTGCCGTTGTATTCTCTTTGTAATGGCGGCAACATAAATGTAAGAACTCAAGAGGTAAAAGCCCCATAGCATTGTACACTGGTGGAAGGTTTTTAATTGCTGCTTTCTGTTTCTTTCCAACATTTGATTTGCTTTTTTTTTTACTACAGTTGAACAATAAGCTGTTTAAATAACAAGATAAACTCTAAGCTTCTCTAATAGAAGCGAGCTCCCACTTTTATAAAATTGCAGATCGAATCTTAGACAAGATTTTTTCAAATTATGTTACTCAGAAATTTAAATACAAGTTTGCAAAGTCAGGAAAAAAAAACCCTATAAAAATATATCTACTTTTATTAGACATAAAATTTATATCATGTTCTTGTAAGTTATTTCAGATGCATTCTGGAATACTTTTATAGAAAGTTGCTAGAATAATTTTACAGAAAGTTACTTACTTTTTAAAAGCGAAGTTTCCATTCCAGTTATAAAGAAAAGATAAAAATCCAACTTCTTTTATCTATTTTAGCCTTTTTTTTAGGCATAACCTGCACTCAGATTTGCACTTAAATCCAGGATAACGGTATTGGTTTAATCAGAGTGGATATAGTGGATATAGACTTGGAGTTATATAGCACTTTGGCAAAATTCTCTCAGCAAAACTTTTTATGTGACAAAAGCAAAAAATTGATAACTACTTTTGAAAAAGCTTGTTAGAACAGCAGATATATTTTCCCTTATGCAGTTGTTGCTAAGAATATGTCATGTGACCCTGATGTTACTTTACAGTATGAAACAAAACCCAGAAAAATCAGTGGGAAATCTTCAATTTGGCTGTGTATTTCCAAATTCTTTCCTCTCTTCAGATATATAAGTGCAAAACTCTTTGACATAGATGTGCTAAAGCTTGCTGTCATTACTACCAATTAGCTTTCACTAATTCAGTTGATACAATACAGGTTTTTCCACACGTATCTAAGATCATAAATTGGCGGAGCATTAACAATGTATCCTAAGCTGTAAGATATTGCATAACTTTCCTCATATGGTGTACTGCTGAATAAATATTTTCTCAGAGACCAAGATCAAGTTGCTCCAGCACCACTTCCAAATAGGAATGGAGGAATATTTGACTGCAGTACTCAGCTTTCAGTTAGCACACTCCATGTGAAGGTCATGCTTCTGTGGCAAGAACAGAGCATGGCAGAGCAGCCACCTTACACAGCTGCCATGTAAAGTTAATTTTAAGTTGCAATAGTTGGCACCTCCAATTCAGTAAAGAAGTTGTACTTACTGGCACTGGTCTTGGTGGCTACTGTGCAGCCAGCACCCTCGAGCGCAGTTCTTCATTCTTGAGAATGAATCATTTGGAAACTGCATGGTAAATAGCTTTCATTTCTACCCAACATGAAAATTGACATTGGAAATATCAACATTAGCCTCTCCAAGGAAAAGTCATTAGAACTGGACCATTACGTAAAAAATGAGCTACATAATTTACTCAGAAAATGTATAACATCAACACAGGAGATTTAGGGCAAATGTGCTCTTGCTTTAAATGGTCTAATTTAGGTTATATGCCACCCTGATGAAACTGTAGTCCTTTTGCAAACATCTGCAAGAACAAGAGTTGCTCCAAGGCCTGGAGATGGCTGACGGAAAAGGCAAGGGTTGTGAAGATTATTCTTCTTTATCTCAGTGCAGTAGTACTTTGTGAAACGTGAAAATAAATCCCTATGTGGCTGTTTAAAGAGTAAATAACAGTAGCATATTCATGTATGACCACCTGTTTACATATTTTAATTCATCTCTTCACAGTTTTGTGAAATACCAAGGCAAAAGGTTGGTTATTTTTTATTCTTGAGACTTGAAATCATTGACCTGTGCATATCTTGAACCTGGGACACTAGATGCAGCAGCTGCAATGCAGCATAAACTCTCATGCACACATATGTTGTTCCCTTAAATAACTCAGAAATCAGCAGCAAATTATAATATTCAAACATCCAACACAAGGCAGTAGGCTAACAAAATGGACATCTGGATTTAATATTAACATTGACAGAATGTGCTTTGCAAATGTTCTGCTTTATATATGTGAAATGGAAAAGCAAACACATGATAAATCGTTAGAACATATTTATACTACTCTGAAGCCACAGAGGTATGGTCTAATTCAGGTTTTGTGTTGCTATCTATGTGAACAAGGCATTGGTTTTAACTCTTCTGGGAGTCCCACCTAAGAGGCCAGTAGGAAAATGAGCTTGAGATGGTGCCTTTCAGTTGCAGTGTCCTTGGGCACTCATGTTCCTTGTTCCTTCACACTTCTTGGTTTCCCAGCTCCTGCCAGATCCAGTCCCCGCTATTCGCACATCAAGTCCTAGATTTTATAGCTATGTCTACACTAGAAAATAAAATGTACTAGGACTCATCCTTTGGGTTCCAGAACAGTAAGGGCAAGAAGTCAATACTCTGCCCAAAACACGTAAGTCCCCTTGAAACTGAGTCTCAGCTGGTGAGAAATTGAGGGAAAATGTTCATATTCCTTTGATCCTACACCACTCCATCAGCTGCATGGCCTCTGAAGGCATTTCTGCCTATTTTTCCAGTGGTTTCAATATGTTTTCATGATAGTTCTTGAATACACAGAGAAACCAAGGAATCTTTTGAGTGATATGAAAAAATAAGTCATCTAAATAGTTAAATCATGTTTGTTTTGTTATTCTAAAATGCTTTTACTGACATTTACAAGGAAATAAGTTTTCTTTTTTTCAGTGTTCTGTGGTGTCCTGGTAGTTTCAGCTGAATGTTTTCAAAACAGGACAAATTCAGGCTGGGTCAAAATAATAAAGTTAATCTTTCATTCAGACTGTATTAGAAAATGAAATAAAATGGATCATCAAAACATGCAGAAATATAAAGCCAGTTAATATAATTTTTAAGGATTATAAGTGAAACTGAGAATCAAACTCCATCAAAAAGTCCTGTCAGACACTGTAGTATGTCTTGGATTTACAGTCACAAGAGAAGGCTGTGACCAAAGTCTGTTATGGAGGTATTTGACAATGATCAGATGAATGTCTGAGAATGAAAATGTGAAAATCCAACCTCATTTATCTATACTGGAGGATTCACTTTAGAAATTGTGCAATTTGATTCTTTAATCTGCTGGAACATTAGTCAGTTAAAGATCAATGGACCACAAATTCACTGATTTTAAATTCCACTTAAAAAAAAATACATAATACTGATTTTTCCTGCGAGCATTTAATTTCTGCTAAAATTAGGAAAAAAACCCTTAAAATATCTAAATTATACTGCATTTCCTAGTCTGTGAGTTCAGACAGAGATGATCTACTGAATTCTGTTTTGATTCACAATTTTAGCTAGTATTGAAAGTTTTGATTCTGTTACTGGTACTTCTGGTAAGTCATGTTTTATTCCATGTGTATCTCATTTTCTTGTAAGCGAAAAAGATCACAAAGAGAAAACCTTTCCCTCGTCCATCAGTCTGATACCTTACATCAGTTCTGATTATTTTACACTTTAGGGTCTTGCCCCCATCACTTGCCCTGAACGTGCCATAACTTACCATGACAATTTTAAGGGATGAATGCGCAAAGGGAAAGGCTCAGAACTACAATGCTTGACTCATAGACATTCTGCTGGCATCTTCACAATGAGAAACAATTTACAGGGTTTTGAAAATCTCTATTTTGGACACCAGAGTGTGTCTATAAGCAAAGTGGTATCACAGACACTCAGAGGTAAGCATAACTGTGCAATGAATGCAGCCATACTAGTATCGATACCCCAGATACTTCACTCAGCGCCAGATCTGCAGTTATATCCTGTTGTAGTTATGGAGATATGGCTCGTTATTTGTCAGCCCACTAAAGTGCCACACATTAGTAAGAATTCAATAATGAAATTACCAATATAAATATTAATGCAATCTGAATAGATTGACTGCATTTGTTCTTTGAGAGTAAGGCAGAAAGCAAAAATATTCTGCTATTGATTCAAATAATGACAAGTAATGCTGGTATCTAATTTTTCTTCAGTGAAAAGTTGCTTGTCATAAAGATGAAATTGGAAAGATGCAAATGGTTCCTTAATTTGGAGCTAATTCTGGGAGAATTCAGTCAAAGAAGGGGAAAATTCAGAAAACTTCACACTGATATTGAGAAAAACATGTCAGATTTTCATTTTCAGGCATTTCTGCTTTGAAAACAACAATTATCCAAAAATTACATTGCAAAGACAAATCACCAAAAAAGTTTATTTTCAGCTCAAACAAATTATTTTTCCATTCTATACAATATACTTCAGGGTCTGGGATTTCTTTTTCACTTAGGAAACTAAGAAAAAAAGATGGGTTTGTGTGTGGGTTTTTAAGTTATTTCCTTTATATTTTTATCTTGCATAGACAAAAAGGAATAACGTAATGCTTGACTCCCAAGTATATAGCATTTGTAAACACGCATGTTTATGTGTATGTCCATGTAGTCTCTCAAAACACAAATTCTTGTTAAGTTGCCAGTGCTACTATTTTTGACACAGAAATTTTCTCCCTATCATTGGCCTAATTCTGCAAGACAGGGAGTAACCTTTGTATTGTGATGACAGCATGGATTCACTTTTGAAGTCTTTGCATAGACACCAGACAATGTCCCTGAGCGTGATAAATTGCTAAATGACAGGCAAAAATTTGGGGGTGCGGACCTCAATTTTGATTTGCTGTTTCCCAGTGAATGTTTAATAGGGGAAGAGTGCATCCAATTGCTCCTATTTCAAGGTTTTGTAAAAGAATATTCAGTCAGTGTATTCTGGTTTACAGAAATAACTCACTCCAAGAAAAATCTCTGAGGGCTCTATTAAACAACAAACAGTTCCTAAGCTCTATGAGTAGAAGCCAAGGAAAGGGATACAAAGACTGGCTCTGTACACAGGCGGCTGATTTGGCAAGAAAATAACTAACAGACTGAAGAAGGTCTCTTTTCATTTTCATTTCCTTTAAATCTCTCTCAGCACTGAAGCCATGAGACTTATAGGCAGGCTTGCATAAGTAAAAGCATTTAAAATGATCACTTTCTTGTCACACAGCCACTAGCTAAACCAGGATAATTGCTTGAACTGGTTGAGGCAACCACTACTTCGGTGACAAAAGCTTTTTAATTCAACATCACAACATCTCTTCTTTTACATTTGTTGATATGAATGTGGTCTCAAAAAGAACAGTATAATTATTTTTACACTTAAAGCCTTCTTTTATTCCCATAGGGGAATATTCCTTTAACTAGAAGGCATATGACCCGTGATGTTCTTTGTATTTGTTTTTTCCTGCTTCTTGCTTTTTATGTGTACATCCTTAAACAGCTTTCTGACTGACCTACATGTCTATTGTCTGACATTAGCTGGGAGAATTAAAGTGTCTTGAGAAACCCTCATCATTAAGACCAAGATGTTCAACTGACACAAGAGACAAATAATTTTTGGAAACTCAAAAAGACTGACAAAGTTATATGAATAAATTTAGAAAAAACAACTTGTACCTTTACCAAAAATGCAGAGACAATATAACAAGAATAAAGTGTCACTAGAAAAGTTAATATATATTTTTAATTAAAATATATCATCATCATGATTATTATAATATACTATAGTATCATCTCCAGATATTTCATGTGCTGATTTAATTGTAACATAAAGCTGTCATGAAGTAAATAGCAAAACAGCATGTCACCAGTCATGTTAAATTCAACACAAGCAAAGTACTGATGTTCACTGAGAGGCAAGTCCAAGCATTCTGGAAATCCTTCTGGTTTTGAAGGGCTTTGTAAGATTTATAAAACTCCATGAATTTTAAAAGCTCTTAAATAAAACCAAATTATTTATAAAGAATGCAATGCAGTAGCTGGAAATAACATGGAATGTAGAGACAATCACCAAGAACCTCATCTGAGGATACTGGGTCAGCATGATGTGGGAGTTAGGACAGTTCCATTGACCTCACTGGAGTTACACTACTGTAAAAGGACAGCTTACATCTGGGATCCAGCCTAACATGAAAAATAAATTTGCTTAAAGACTTATTCTTCTAAAGGATGTGAAAACAACTGGAGTCAGTCCCAATGCCAATATTCTTCAATAGCTGTGGTATGTAACACTGCATGCAGATTACTAGGGGCAATGTGCATCTCACTGTTTGCCATTTTTAAAGAAGTCATACATTAGTAAGTTTAAGATAATTTCTAAAAATTGTCCCACAAAGATTGTCCTAGTTCTTGCAAATCAGGTTTTTATTATTCCTTTGATAAAAAAAAAACAAATCAGAAAAACAAAAAGCACAATCTTCCTCCTGCTGTTACAGGTTGTATAAAATGAACCCTTACCAAGGCTGACGTTCTCAAAGGCTGCTTGGCCTTACAAGAGGACACATCACCATAGAAAAACTAACCCTCAGTAAAAAAAGACTAATTTAAGATCAAACAAAAAAGATTCCTAGAATGACAAACATTTCTTATTTTCCCTCCCTGACACACTATGTATCAGAAAAGACACAAGGAGAGATGGATCTACTAGAGAGAGTGCAACGAAGAGCCATGAGAATGATTAAGGGACTTGAGCATTTCCCCTGTGAAGAAAGACTGAGGGAACTGGGGCTGTTAGTTTTGAGAGGAGAAGACCAAGAGCGGACCTTATTAATGTCTATAAATATCTGAGGGGTGGGTGTCAAATGGAAGGAGCCAATCTTTTTTCTGTAGTGCCCAGTAATAGGACAAGGAATAGCGGTCATGAACTTGAGCACAGAAGGTTCCACCTCAGCATAAAGAGGAACTTCTTTACTGTGAGGGTGACAGAGCACTGGAACAGGCCCTCCAGAGAGATTGTGGAGTCCCCTTCTCTATAGACTTTCAAAACCCACCTGGATGCATCCCTGTGTGGCCTGTCCTGGGTGATTCTGCTTTGGCAGGGGAGATAGACTCGATGATCTCTAGACATCCCTTCCAACCCCTAACATTTTATGATTCTATGAACTCAGTTGCCTAAACAAAGGGTCCTGGCGCCAACTGAGACATTCCAAAGTAGCTGAACAAGGTGTCACTGGTGAACAGGAAACAGTCCCTACAGGAGACCTGTATCATTATGGAGCAACAACTAGAGGCCAGTTGGTCTATGTGACTTACTGTCTCTGCTTAGGCAGATGAAAGGAGGTCAAATACTAACATTTCTATTAGTAGTAGTGCATCAGAAAATAGAAAAACTCTACAGAATGAACATATTACGTGGGTATCTCTAGCTCTGAAATGAAGGCTGTAATTAGTAACTTACATTCAGTTGAAGATGAATATAACTTTGGGGAAATAGAGCAATTTTAACATGACAAAGATCGAAGTCAAAGTTCTGGGAAATTCTTTTATTAAATCCAAAAAAAGAGATAGATACAAACATCTCAAATTCAGTAAACTCTTGGGAGCAAGTTTTAGAAACAAATCAATAGGATACTAGCTAGATAGTTGATGATTCTAAGTTTTCTTTGGTTTTGTGTGACCTACTTTGTAGATATTTATCTGACAAAGTGCTGAGAAATATTGTGGATGATTTATGACAGTAATAATATTCCTATATTCCAGGGTTTGCAAGAAATGCTTGCTACTATCCTCCACTGGCTTGAGGATTGCATCCTGTCTTCTCTGATTCACTGCCAGCAATGATAACTCATTCCTTCAGCATGTCCCACTTTGGTTACAGCAATGCAATTTACTTAAGCTGGAAAGCATCAGCCTTGGGAAAGTTGCAGATGGTGCAGAAGCAGGAGCAGTTCACTTCCTCAGACACATCAGCCACAAAAACCTTTGCTTTGCACTTGCAGCCCACACACCATCTAAATTGGTCTCTAGAGGTAAACTGTTTCTTCTCACCAGTTGTGTAAAATTCCATGGGTCTGTGTGGTGCCTGCTTGGGACAGTCAGTCAAAGCCATACGGCTGGCGGGATGAACTCAGGTCTACGTGAGACTGTGGTTTCTACACCATTTTGCTTCATGGGAGGCACACTTCAGTCCTTCCTATACTTTCTTCCTTGGATAGCATATCACTCTATTAAAAATAATTGTACTATTTGGGAAGCCAAAATGAAAGATGTGGGGTTTATATCAAAGTGAAATACAGTAACAATTGTTTCACTTATTATGGGATGGAAGAAGTTCCTGATTATGGAGTCATGTACAGATACTGAATTTGTCACTTATATAAATAATCAAATGTCCATCTTTAACTT
Organism: Actenoides hombroni; assembly: GCA_024336885.1. NCBI lineage: Eukaryota > Metazoa > Chordata > Aves > Coraciiformes > Alcedinidae > Actenoides > Actenoides hombroni. The sequence continues at coordinate 834,040 of WUAM01000255.1, read as the reverse complement.
ATGCAAAAACTACTGTAACATATCTTACTCTAATTCTCATGGATCTTTTTTAAAGACTGTTAAGTCTTTGAGTTACACTCTAAATTTTTCTAAATGAAAATTGCATCTAAATTGCAGCTCCTCAGTAATATGTAAATGGAGTTTTACATGTATTTATAATACTATGGCTGGAAGCTAGATGTAGACTGTCTCTTCTAAAATAATCCAGGGTTTATGTGCATACACACATATGTATGTATCTCTCAGTAAGATGAAAGTATATTAGAGAACAGTTATTATTTTTAGATTTGTATGCAAAAAGCAAAAATTGAGAAATGTATAGAACAGCAAATAGTATTAATGAATTTGGGAGTGATCAGCAGTGCTGAAAAACTTCTTAAACATGTCCAAGTTTGAGCATTTTGGTACTATACATTAATATTTACTCTCCACTGTGTCTACATCAGCTACATTTTGTTTAAGGGCATGTATGAAAAGAAACTTTCTAGGATAGCTCTGCTATGGTAGTTATTTGTGTCTACTTGCTCCCTTGTTCACATGGCTGCTTACATCCAGTTTGCATACTCTGTTTTAAAAGCACACCTCCTTGGTTTTCAGAGCTATGCTGTGTTGTATACTCCAGCCAGAGCCACTGCAGTGCATGGATTGTGCCACCCTGAACCACAGAAAAAACAAAAAATTATTAGAGGTACATGAACACCCCAAGTGCATCTGCCTTATGATTGCACTCTTGAAGATAATTGCCTGATTATACCCACTTAATAGTATATTCAGGTTCATATCACAGAGTGATGTTGGAGCACTTGAACTGGACTGCTTTCAGTCAAAAAAGAGCCACGACCACTCCAGCCACAAATAGGTTGTCCTTGGTTCACACTGATCTACCCTTCCTCTTCCCCAAATGTCGATAGTATGCATCTACAGAAATATTTCCCTATTTATGCATAACCATTGCTATCAGTTCACTCTGCTTGCTAACAGAGAGATACCCGACACCTGAAAGAAAACTGACACTCTGATGGCTTGATCTTCAGGACTGTTTTAAGGAATATTTTTTGTATATTTTGGAAGAGTTGGAAGGGGATTATATATGGAAAACTTTTATCATTGCTTTTGTCTATCACCTAGTTTCTGCTTTGAAAAATATCTTAATCCAAACAAAAATTTTAAAACAACCTTTTTTCCAGGGAGAGTGGACTGTACTTTGAAAAGCCACTGGTAGCAAAGAGCATTCAGTTAACATCAGAATACATAAATTTGGAAAAATTTAAGGATTTAAAAAAGCATGAAAGAACTATGCACATTGAAAGGATGTGCATAAAAAATCACATGGAAGAACAAGGACAAAAACAGAGAGGGGGGGAGAGAGAGAGATAATGGCACCAAAATAACCACACAAGATAAAATCTTGATAACAAATACGAAAAATATTTTTAAATCATATTACAGCCTACACAATAACCACAGGGTAATAAAGACCTCACGTAAGAAAAGACATTATTGAACATCTAATCTTCATAGACAAGATCAGTTCCATATAGTCCCAAAGTTCAGAGAGGAATAGTCAATTATATTTATTGTGAATTTATTGCCAAGGATAGACAAGGTTCAATTGTACTGAATGATTCCTGAGTTCATGGAATACCATTTTGCTAAGGCTTCCAGCTGGCAAATTCGTTCTCTCACTGTCTTATTTAGTCCCTTGTGTTTATTTTATAATTGTACTTATGACAGCAGAATTACTGAACCTGCCTGTGCAGCCACAAGATGGTTGTTTTCAACAAAAAGTGTGTGAAAATTATAAACTGGTCTGTAAACAAGTAATTCAAATTACCCAGTTCAGCCCTGATCACATGGTTTTAATTAATGTCCAGCCTCTGATTTGAATTTTTCAGGGCAGTTTCAGCTTCTGAAATTCATCATCCAGGAAGAGAATGTGATCTGGTTTACCAGATCTTATTAGTAAATAATAAAATTCAAGACTATATTGATAAACTGTGCCTGGCTGTATTCTGGGAAAGCATGGTGGAATTAGTGTGTTTATTACATTTAGGCCGTAAAACTAGCTGGGTGTTGAGGGTCAGCCCTTTGCTCTCACAGGCAGTCTCATCATCTATTCCACTTTATAAAACCTAACAGCAGTAGAGTCCTTCAACTCTATGTATGACAGAAGAGTTATACCATTGCATAGCCAAATCCTTTTGCCTTCAAAACTGCCACCACTGTCTTCATTTTCTCTTGGTAAGTGTAGAGCTGAACAGCAGCCTGTTGCCAAAGGTCTCACTAGCTAGAAGGCTACACACAAGTCTTTGAAATGTGAATGAAAGAGAAGAATAAAGAAACACAGTAGGGTCTGAAAATAAGAATAGATTCTGTACAGGATCAAAGGACATCATCTTCAGGTGTTTACATGTAAGTACTTCCACAAGAGACAGATGACTGCTGGAGATCAATGGGGATTAAGCAGAGTCCTTAGATCCTGGGGAAGTCAAGGCACACAGAAGCGGACAGAAAGCCACCAGCTGATCAGTTGAGCACCTCTCTAGGCACTTCTGAGTCTGTTGACTAGATGTGCACAGACCACAGTTCTGAGTTACACAGAGGGTACCTAGTTACCCACCTATAGATAGCCAGGGTTCTTCAGCTGGGTTTGCTTCCCTCTGTAAAGATGCGGTTGGGTTGCCTGAGCAGATGTACAGAAAGTCAGTGGAGAAATTTACACTACGATAGTCCTCTTATCACTTTATTATTATTTTTAAAATCCTATGCCTCAAAAGCAGTTTCAACATTTGCTTCTACTATTTTGTTTCTTTTGTTTTCATATTCTTAAATAGCCACTATGGGGTTTTGTACAACAAGCACTGCAATTGCCTGGTTTGCAGTATCTCGTGTTGCTGCAGCACAGGACATTGGTTTACATTCAGACATTTATCTTGCCATTTGCCTAGGGCTAGCTGCTTTACGTTTTGATGAAAAAATATATTGTTCAGAAATGGCTGGCTTAAGATTTTCTGGATTTTTTACAAATTTGGTATTAAAGAATTGTTGGATAAAATCCAGAAACATTCCAGAGAGCAGATAAGGACCTTACTGCTGAGTGCCCCAGCCTGTAGAGGGCCTGGGTCCAGGGCCAGACACTAAACATTTGGCAGACAGATTTTTTATTGCATTTTCCTTTTAATTATTTCTCTTTTTTTTCCTTAACATTTGTGAAATTCGTACAGATTTAGTTAGACAGATGAATGTTTGCTTTTCTGTTGAATTTAAGGCCACCTGTTCCTACTCTGGCAAGTACTGCTTACACTCTGTGACACCCTCACATTGTCAGTTTTGTAGAAATATACAACATTATAGAGGAAAAATGAGGATTCCAAACTTACATTTAATGAGATTTTCTCATTTGTTTTGATGTGGTGTGTGAGCCAGCATTTGTGTCTGGCAATTAGGACTCTCAGACAGAGATGTCATGATCATAATACTCTAATTTATTTATTTATTTTTTTCTTTCCCTAATTGTAAGTGCTTTACCTCCCTGAAAGTAACATTTTCCAGAAGTGGAAAACTAGTCATCTTAGCTATTTAACAAACAGCAAAACTCCCCAGATACTACTGTCATGCAAAGGCCTAAGTGAGTATAGTATTAAGTTGTTTTTTTAAAAAGTGTCAAGATTGTGTCATTATTTCACAATAAACTTCTGCATAAGACTGTCAATTCTAACATAAAAATGCAACTGTTGTAGCTGCTAGAGTGTGATGGGTCATAAAGGATCATTTTTTTTCTTACTGTCACTAAACTGATAGCAGATAAATTTCATATAAAATAAACAGGAAATCAATTTATGTTGTGCATTTTTTTTGATATACAGAAGGCAAGAGAGGAAGACAAATATGTGGAGGTAAGAAAGTTTATTTGTAAAATTCTCTCTGTTTTAAGAATATTAAAATCTGGGATTTCTTTCTGACTGTGAAGATGACTGAATTGTACTCGACTTCCTCTGAATTCTACTTACATTTACAATTGAATACATTTCTATCAGAAGATGCGTATTGGAATAGGAATCTATCAGTTCCAATGGATTGTGAAGGAAGATTTTAAAACCTTTTGAAGGATTATAGATGGGATCCCAGATTTTCCTAGGTCACATCTTCGTTTTTGCTACAAATTGCAGGCTGAAGTTGTGAAGACTTCTCAAGCTGCCTTATTCTGTTGGAGCCCTGCAGCTGGAGAATGAAGCTCCTGAAAGATGTTTTTGAAAAATTCAGTTTCAATTTTTCTGGAATCAAACATTTTAAGATGTTCTTCCAAAGAAAATGTTACGTATCCATACATATTGTGTATGGTTGGATAGATCAACCTTTTCCATGATAAAGCACTTGAGTTTGATACTAAAAATTCCCTACACGTGGGAAATTTAACTTCTTATACAGGTCTTGCAAATTCCCTAACACATCTTTTGATGCTGGGGAAATCCCTATTTAGCTGAAGATCATGTGTCCTTTCTTTCAGAGCCAAAATTCTGAAAAAATGAAGGACACTAACTTGCCTCCATCTTCAGTCAGAATTTCAGGTGATCTGAGATTTAGGAAACAAATCTTTCTCTTATTGTTCACTTCCCCCCCACCCCCACTCCCCCACCCCCAAATAAATAAATAAATACGGAAATAGACAGTTGGGTAGAGTTTTCAGCTCCTTTCTGTTAGGAACGTGGGAAACTGACAGGCTGAAGGAGAGATTTGGTAAAGTGTTCTGTGTTTGCCAGATGGCTGCCTCTTCTTCTGTTAAAATGACAGAAGATTTCTAAAAAAAAGCCATGAGTTTTCCATTTTGTTGACGAAAGACCTAATCATGTCATTCATATTTTTTCCTCTTCAGCTTTGTTTCAATTTAAGTGGAACAAGAATTTGTCTTTGAAATTATAAGAAACTGTCTTTGATGTTAGAATAGAGTTACTGAGGCTGGAAAATACCTCTGAGGTCATCAAGTCCAGCCTATGACCAAACACAGCCACCTCGGCTAGACCATGGCACTAAGTGCCACATCCAGCCTTTCTTTAAACACCTCCAGGGACAGCGACTCCACTACCTCCCTGGGCAGTCCATTCCAATGTCTGATCACCCTCTCTGTCAGGAAGTGTTTCCTGATATCCAACCTCAACCTCGCCCAGCACAGATTCAGGCCATGCCCTCTCATCTTGTCACAGTTGCCTGGGAGAAGAGCCCGACCCCCACCTGGCTACAACCTCCCTTCAGGTAGTTGTAGAGAGCGACAAGGTCTCCCCCTGAGTCTCATCTTCTCTAGGCTAAACAACCCCAGCTCCCTCAGCCTCTCCGCATGTTTTATAGTTAAATAGTTCAATCTAAACTAAAAGAAAAATATTATTGCAAATTATTTCCTTTTTTAAATTCAGAAGTGGAATTTTTGTCACTGTCACCTTGTATTAATTCCTTTAACTTTAGGTATGGGAGGAACAGGACAGTTAGAGGCAAGAAGCTCTTGTATTTAGACAATGGAAGAAAAGGAGGAAAGGGAGGAGGAGGAGGAGGAGGAAGAGGATGAGGATGAGGATGAGGACGAGGAAGAAAAGCAAGAGGAACTTCTCTGGAGAGTGACTGAACCATGGAGAAGGAAACTGCTCTCCTCATTACCTAGCTATGTCAATTCTCTAAAGGTAACATGGAACTAGGTCCCAGCCCACATGTATCTGTTAAGCATTCGCTCATGTGCAAGTAGCAAGGCAAAGCCAATGCACAACTTTCATTCTTAATTATAACCTCACTCGTAAAATACCTTTATATATCTCTTTGCAGAGGGGAGCATATTCCCAAGATATTAGTAGTTATTATACTGCATGATCTCATGTCAACTGCTTTCATCAATGAGTCCTTTAATACTCTGCTCTACTTTTCTTGCTCTTGAGTAAACCCAAAGGTATAGTATTTTTGATTTAACAAGATTGGACCCCACCTGCCCACCCAAGATAAACATATGTTAAATAAAAAACTAAGTCTTGGTCGTCTTTTTTAATTTAAAATGTAAATTATAACATTATGTCATTGGTCTATTTTATGGGTGATTAAGTGATGTTTATAAAAAATTCATTTCTCAGTAATGTCTTTATTCAAAGAATGAAAACTTACTAGATCCCTGTTTCCAAATTTAAGCACACCTGGGGAATTATAGGCATTGGCAGACAGAAAATTCTGCATGAAAATCATCGATCCTCTGGGCTGACTTGTCTACAGCTGAAGACGGTGATTAGGAGACACTTTGTTAAGCATCCAAAGTTTCTATCATAAAGCTTTTCATTCCTTTCTCTCTTGTCTTTCATTCCCTACTGCTTATCTTCCATGAATTATATCCAAAAATTCCAAAGATGTCCAGTGTTTAGATCAACAGGACTTGACTTGCAGACTTCCTGAATGCTTGTGCAGAAGTCAATTCAGACAGACAAGATGGAAAACTTCAACCACTGTGTTTTACTACATGCTTCATTCCAGTAATTGTAGGTATGTAGAATGCAGGAGATGAGTGAGTAAACTGCAGTACAGAATTCTTTTGCTTTTATGTGAAATTCACTGTTTGTGGGGGTTTTGTGAAATAAGAATGCATATTTTACATGTCTGGTCTTTTTAATTGAAGAATGAAATTGAATTGTGACCCTTTTTTTTTGGGGGGGGGGGCGCACGGAGAAGTACACTTTCCTGGTTTTTTTAAAGATATAGGCTAAGAGTTTCCTACTTTTTTTTTTCTTCTTGGCCACAATTATCTTCCTGCTCACCAGTGGGACTTGGAGCCATAGTTGGTCTGAGAGATAAATTGACTTTTAAACCATAGCAAGAATAGCATGCCAAAAGAAACCTAACAAAATATTCACATTATCGTTAGCATTTTGCAGTACAGCAGTATATAGAAGCCTCAGGCGACATGTGTGCTACACTATTCTTGATAATGTACTGAAGTAAAATGGATAGAGTTTTCAGAAAAAAACCTTCCAGAGTTAACGGGCAGCACAAAAAATAAATGAAAGTATCTTTGTCGATGACATTTATAGGTGGAGAACTGAGCCAAGAGAAGATTGAAACACTTAATATCACAGAGGTAGCTTGTGACACATCTTGGGGCCAAGCTCTGACCACTTGGATCCCAGCTGAAAATGAACAAGTCTGGTTTCCAGAAACTACTGTAGATTAAAGTACAAAGTCATAACATCTTGTCACTGATGCATATTATATAAAATTAAGTTACACTTACAAGGGTTCTGGGAACCTAAGTTCCTAAAGGAACTGCTTGATATAAATGGGAGCAGTCCAGGTCCCTGCTCACCAAATACACTCTTCCTGAGCACCTTCAGGTTTAAGGACAGGCATACATTACACAGATTCTCAACTTACTGAATACAGTTTCATGTAGAAGTACTTGATATTGCCTAAAGTTTAGTACTTCTGAAGTTAGTAGGAGTTTCATCATTATTTTATGGAAGATCAAAAGTCCATCATATTATGGTCATCTGAAACATATGCTAACCAGAATAGATATTTATTGCTGTGCATAACTCCTTGCAGGTGTGAACTCCAGAAGAGGACAGAACACTGAGGTTTGCACAGAACATGGTGTTATTAAAAAAAAATTAAAAAAAAAATTCATAAGCAAAACAAATAAATTAAAATTAAGAAAAATACATAGCACACGCTTTAGTGATAGAAGCATTATTACTAGTTCATGTTCTCTTAACATAAAGTCCTGAAATTAGTTTGGATAAAATGCTAAAAACAAATGGATGCAGACTGTCTTAAAGTAGAAGAAAATATTAAGTATAGTCCATGTCTGATTAAAGAAACAAAACAGCAGATTGTTCCAAAGTAATCTCAAAAGATATATGTAAATTATTTTCAAAATAGTAATCATTAGCTAGGTCACACATTATGAGAGTAGGAAAAAATATACAAGATATCTGCTACTGTCAGTTTCATCCCATACATACAGGTGACATTTTAATCTATGATATAGCTAATAAAAATGCATATATTTGAAGCCAGACTGGATTTTTGTATGTTTATAATTCAAAAGTTTTATTCTTCTGAGCTACTATCCATAATAAACCAGTCAAGTAATCAAATTTATTAATTTTGTCTTAAGTGTATTGTGATTTTAATGGATAATTACTTGTAAATAGCAAAAATGTATCAGTAATGTTTTTCTTACATTTTTCAACAAATCATTGTATCTACCTTTGCAAAAAAAATGGCAGCTGCCATATCATTTTAAATTTTTTTAAAGCATTTTAAAGTTTACATGCCTAAAAAATTCACTTTCTGTTCAATGGAATCTTTTTCCAGTAATCTCTGCTATTAAGGAGAAAAGGGCTATGCAGAAAGGGATAGGTCTTGTAGGAGCTATTAAATGATTGTGTGTTTGAGACACTTGAAAGGCCAAATAGCTTGGAGTTACATCAGCTATTGATAAGATGGGATACAAGCTCAGTTCGCACACTGAATCAATTATACGAAGATGATAACTGGCAACAGTTGAGTAAGTTTTAACTCTTTACCTAACCTAATAAGGCTTATATAAGACTTTGGGGAATAACTGCAGACTATCTCAAAATTTTCATTTGAAATATTTGTCAGGATTTCCCCTGAGAAGTTTGGAGGACAAAACTATCTGTCTTTCCCACAAGATCTTCAGCCATAGTATCTTACAAATACCTTTTCCCATTACATGAATTTTATACCTTGACATTTGTACTGCAACATTTATTGCATTTGGCTCTTTCACAAACCACCTCTTTCCTATTTAAAAATTCTCACAGTTATCCTTTACACCTACATCCCTTCTACAGTATGTAACAAAGCAGCTCGTACTCCCTAGTGAATATTTTTATGCACCAAGTTTTTTTAAGTAGCAGTATTACTGAGGTCATATATGTTTTGGTTGGTCCAGAGTGCAAGTAACAATGTATATGTACTTGAATACAAGTTACTATTTTTCAGGATATAAAAGAATTTCTTGTGAATTAGAAAATGGCATTTCTGACATGGGAAATATTCAGACCACTAGAGGACTCTGGAGCAACCTTGGATTCATGCTGGGTCATTATTGCATTACAAGTGCAGACTCTTGAAGTTAAATACAGAGTTAGGACATCTCAATGCTTTTTGAAATACTAGGTTTTGTATTGCTTGACTATAAAGGACAAAAGGACAATCAGCAATGTCCTCTATTATCGAGCACAGATATTCTGCCCCATTGCCCATGTCAGCAAAACACTTGTGTTTTGAAATAAGGAAGCATCTAGTCTGTAATAAGGGGACAGGCAGTTAATGGTATGTCTAACAGCTTGGTTTAAGCCTACAGTTAGGATTAAAAAATTTTGTGTAAATATCCAGCACTACATATAACAATTGCTAATCCATTTGGAGGGTACTTTGTCAGATTTGTTAAATGCAATTTCTTGTTGGGTGTCTTGTAGGCAAGACGATGAGGTGAATGTTTTCATTGCTGCGAGTGTCTTAAAATTATTCCATTTTATTTTTGGTAAACATAAGACATAGACCAATACTTAACCAGCCCAACATTAATTCCTCTTTCTGGAGAATTACAGGTTTTCAGATTCTCATAATGAACCACACATAACAGTTCAGAACATTGGGATGGCTTGTTTATTATTTTCTGCTTAATACTTTGTTTTCCCGTTTGCTTGTTGGGTTTTCATTCTGTCATGTTGGCACCTGTCATCTCAGCAGCGTAAGCATCTATGTGCTGGCATCATTTAGTTATTTATTTCTCTTTTTCCTGTTCAGTAATTTAACAATCAGCTTCGGAACTGGTCTATGGTACTTAGCTCTGCAGGCTTAGAGGAAGTGTTCAGTAAAGAGTCATGACTGTTCATCTCCCAGCTGACCCATTTATAACTAATTTTCTAAATGTTTGCTGAAGAATCCAATTTCCCCATTACCTTAAGGATAGCTCCCTGGCAATCTGCCATGTTAGCTGTTTATCAGGAATATTTCCCTTTCTAACAAGGTGAAATGTGACCTGTTGTCAAAAAATACTTCTTTTTGGTTTCCTTTTCAGATGCGAACACTTAGCTGGATTGTGATTATTGCAGCAGAAATTGCCTTTGGTATAAATGTTATTTCTGGTTGCTGATCACAGTAGTCTTACAGAGTGACAGGCAACAACGGTGACCTTGGTACTTTATCTGATGTCACTGACAGTGTCAGCTGCATCTCTGCTGATGAGAATAAGAGAAAAGAGTGGGGTGACAATGGCAGTGCATAAATCACTGTTACAATATGATGAGTAGAGAATAACATTTAGAAAGGTTTAAGCTTCAGTAAGTATCCTAGCTAGGACTGTAAACTTAATGCCTTGTTCTGTCACTTCCTTGATGCCATATCCTGTTAATTTCCATGCAATAAGAAGTTATTAACTTATTATCCATCCCCTATTTGTATATGAGATTAAGATTAAAAAATCAAGATAAATAACCAGACATACATTTTTAGCGTTCATGTAATATAAATAAGAGTAATGTCACAGACCATGAAAGACTATACCATTTGCTCTGTCTCAAGTTCTCTGCTTTCTTCTGAGATATTGAAGATTTCAGATGAGCGTGCAGGTTAAGCCCCAGGCCACAGACAAAAATCTGTCTTGCATGGCTCATACAACAGAAATGCCTTTCTCTGCAAAAGATGTTGCTCCCAACTTTTCATGTGTTTCTGAGGTAAATATGGTCACTTCCTGTTTTGTCTTCATGGATTATTTACGTCGATGCTATTCTAAATATTTAACCTGAGACATGAGATACTAAATATTAAGGGTGAAATGTTAATGTTGCTTTTCAAAAGATTCATTAAAGTTCAATTATAACCTCAACATATCGACATACCATCAGTAGGATTTTTTGCAGTAAATCAGTCATTCTGCCAAGTATCATCCAGACAATGTTTGTTTCTCAGAAAGTACTGAAGATGGATAACACCATTCAAACAGCAATGCATACCAATTTAGATCTGTTCCCATTTAAAAGGTCACAGGAAAAAAATAACGAAATAACATCAATTTTCATGTAGCATCACATGGTAATAAATACTCCCCACTGCTGCAACAGTGTCTTGGTTTGAAAGACAGGAATCTGCCAAGGAAGGCAGGAGCCCTCCTTTAGAATGGAAAATACAACCCCCTCCCCTCCGAATGCTTATAATTTGAAATTAAGGGGCTTTCAGGCAAAGATA
>WUAM01000255.1:778902-803801 GCA_024336885.1 Actenoides hombroni | reverse complement strand
GTAAGCATAAAGAACCAGTAAAGGCCTAGCATAATGCTAAACAGAATTTAAATAAATACATAAATAAATAAATAAATAAATAAGATAATAGTATTGAATAAATGTTGCAAATTCAGCCACATGGGAAAGGAGTCTGAGATCTATTGAAAAAAAAAAAAAAAAGAAAAGAAAAAAAGAATTCCTGATAAATTCTACTTCACGTTCCAGCTCAAAATGTTACTTTTTAAGTACAAACAATGTAATGTGAAGTAGAATTTATCCTCCAGTGTGAGCTGTTAAGCAGAGGTGAAAAAGTTTTTCTATTCCTTTTCACTAGGGGTAGCATGGCTTAAGATGCTGTGTGGCAACCACTCTGTCAAATTCAGCAATGTATCTTTCCTCAAAGTAACGTACAGCTAATTATTATTTTTTTTTTGCTCTATTCTTATGTGAGAATTGGCATCTATTGTTCCAGGGCATCCTGGGCATTAACGTCTTGATTGTCCATATCACTTTTATTTTCTTTATTTTCTTTTGCTCTTGGCTGAACCTTTTTTGTTAGTTTTGTTTATAGCTAGAAATAATGTCCATACTGTGCACAGATTTGCTACCCCATGGAGCAGTACTGAAGAGAGATTTTTTTTTTTTTTAACATCATAAGCGAGTTCCACTGGAACTTCCACTGGAAGTACATGCTGCATTATGGAGAAATAAAGTGTTTCATTTTCTTTGATGGGAATATACTGAAAACCTGTACTTACAGAAATAAAAGCAGGTTTTCAGAGCACATTATTTTATTCTGAGACAAAGTAAATAATTTTGGAATTTGTGATTTCTTAAAAAAAAAAAAATTATCTTTAAGATGTCTAAGGTATAGAGTTGTATTTTTTCCACCTAAAGTACAGAAATTTATGCAGTCAAGACAACTCCTAAGCTCAATGCTATTATTTAATGATGGATAAAATTATGAAATCATTAAATGATTGAAATTGGATTTAAGAAGCACGAAAAGGACACATTTCAAACTACATTAAAGACTCAATCAACATTCCAAGAAATACTAATATCTTCAAAGCACATAAATCAATATTAGTGACTATGTCATATATTACAAATACTTTTACTTTAGAAGAAATGTTAATGATTTAACCAGCACTGATGAAAGGGAAATGTCATAGATAAGGCTCTTATTTTGAAAAAATCTTAACCTTTTTTTCAATTGTCTTGCAATAGCAAATGCTGTTTTACTGTTTAGCACAGGATGTCACAGGTACAACATTTTTCTTAGAAAAAGCCCTATTTCTTAGAAGCCCTATTTGCCCTTTTATAGGCATGGCTATGGTGGATGGGACTCAAAGTTCTTCTAGCCCAAGATCCTGTCTCTGACATTGTCAGAAGCAGTTGTTTCAGGAAAAGAAATAACAATTGAGTAAGCATAAAGTGATAGTCCCCATGGCATCTACTTCCAGATGCTGGCAATCTGTGATTTAGGGAAATCCTGAGACAGAGGTTACAGCCTTTCATCCACATCTACTAGCACCCCATGAACTTTCTCATGACCATACCTTATAATTTTTTGAACCATTTATGTTTTTGGTATCCTATACACCTCAAGGCAATGCACTCCATAGATGAAGTAGATGGCTGTGAACAACTATGTCTTCTGTATGTTCTTAAACCTGACCCCTGATTACAATTCTTTATTCTCCTAATATGAGGGCTAGTAAGTATTCACCACCTACTCATTATTCATGTTTTTATGTTATATCTAGTCATAGATCTTCTCAGCTGTCTTTTTTTTCTGAGTTTCTGAGATTTTGACTAAACTCTCCTTCCTAAAAGGCTATTCTAGATCTCTATCTCTTAAAAATCGTTTAATCACACTTACCTTTCAGAACTGACCTGAATTGTTTAAGTTAGGATCTTGATCACTTATCATTCCTGAAGCAACTGGCATGCACATGTACCAAGACAGAGGATTCCTTTCTATCTGCCAAGATTAAAAGAGACCTCCAAATACAGACATAACATTTATCTTTGAAAGCATCTGCTAGTGTTAGAAGCCAACTGCAGGCTCAAAACCGCTGAAGACAAGTTCATCTAAGGGCAAATTTTGGCCCTAAAATTACATTATATGAAGAAAGTGCTATTGGGAGCAATTAAGAAATCAACATCTGCCAACAAATACACAGTTATTTTCTGTTGTAAGTATAGGGAAGGAGTGATAAATTAGGTACCATTTTATAATGACAACCACTGTACCAATGTGAAAGTTTTAAAACACTCAAGAGATCTTTCACAAACTAAATCCAATGCCCTTTGTGTCATTACAACAAATATATGGCACACACAGGAAAAAACAGGACATATCAGAAACTGTGATTAGAGTAACTATACTCAGACCACAGTCACTGGATGAGGTTGCATAAACATGAAGAAAACAAGATTGTGTAATCCAGTTAAAAACTGCAAGTTTTCACCTTATAGAAGTTGCAGTTGAAGTTCAAGTCATATAAAGAATTGCAATGAATTTTAGCAGAAACCCTAGCAGGCATTTTAGAGTTCTGTGTTACCAATGAAAAACCAGAAAGTCTACTTCTGTCATGAAAAGACAGCTTCTTTTCTAATTTAGTAAGCTTGACCAAGGCCTTGATTTTACCAAGTCATAGAAGCAAACCACAGAATCATAGAATTGATTAGTTTGGAAATGACCTTTAAGATCATTGAATCCAACCATTAACCTAACTGTACCAAGTCCACTGTTAAACCACGTGTTAAACCACATTCACCGTATCTACACAAGTTTTAAACATGTCCAGTGATTGTGATTCAGTCACTTCCCTGGGCAACCTGTTCCAATGCTTTGCAAACCTTTCAGTGAGGAAATTTTTCTGCATATCCAATTTAAAACTCCTCTGGTGCAACTTGAGGCCATTTCATCTTGTCCTATTGCTTGCTACTTGGGAGAACGCACTGACTGCCACCTCACTACAACTTTTCAGGTAGTTGTAGAGAGTAATAAGGTCTCCCCTCAGCCTTCTTTTCTCCAGACTAAACGACGTCAATTCCCTTAGCTGCTCCTTTTAAGACTTGTGATCTACACCCTTCACCACCTTAGTTGCCCTCTCTGATGTGCTCCTGCACCTCAATGTCTTTTTTGTATTGAGGTGCCCAAAACTGAACACAGTCCTTGAGGTACGGCCTCAGCAGTGCCAAGTTCAGGGGAACAAAAATTCCCTAGTCCTGCTGGCCACACTATTCCTGATGCAAGCCAGGGTAACACTGGCCTTCTTGGCCACCTGGGCACACTGCTGGCTCATGTTCAGATGGTTGTTAATCAATACCGCCAGATCCCTTTCTGCAAGACAGCTTTCTAGACACTTGTGTCCATGTAACTTTGCAAGGGGTTTTTTTTTTGGCCCAAGTGGGAGACCCAGCACTTGGACTTGTTGAATCTCATGCCACTGTTCCCAGCTCATTGATCCAGAATGTCTATGTTCCTCTGTAGAGCCTTTTTACCATCAAGCAGATCAACATACTTGCTTATCTTAGTGTTGTGTGCAAACTTACTGAGGGTGCACTCTAACTACTCATCAAGATCATTAATAAAGATATTAAACAGGGGGCCCCAATACTGAACCCTGGGGAACAGCACTAGTGACTGGCTTCCAACCAGATTTAACTCCATTCACCACCACTTTCTGGGTCCAACCACCCAACCAGTATTTTACCCAACAGAGCATACACCTGTCCAAGCCATAAGCAGACACTTTTTTCATGAGAATGCTGTGGGAAACAGTGTCAAAAGCTTTACTGAAGTACAGGTAGACAACATCCAGAGCCTTTGCCTCATCCATTAGATGAGGTTAGTCAAGCAGGTCCTGCCTTTCATGAACCCGTGCTGACTGGGCCTGATCACCTGGTTGTCCTGTATATGGTACATAATGGTTTGCTCCATAACCTTCCCTGGCAGCAAGGTCAGACTGACAGGTCTGTAGTTGTCTGGATCCTCCTTCCGACCCTTCTTGTGAATGGGTGTCACTTTTGCTAATGTCCAGTCCTCTGGGACCTCCTCAGCTATCCAGGACTGCTGATAAATAATGGAAAGTTACTTGGTGAACACATCTGCCAACTCCTTCAGTACTCTTGGGAGTAACCCACCTGGCCCCATAAACTTGTGTATGTCTAAGTGATGTAGCAGGTTGCTAAACTTTTCCTCTTTGATTATGGAAGTCTCCTTCTGCTCTCCTTTCCTGTATTTGAGCTCAGCGGGCTGGATACTCAGGGATCAAGTCCTACTACTAAAAACTGATACAAAGAAGACATTAAGTACCTTGACCTTTTCCTCATCCTTGATCACTATGTTTCCCCCTGCATCCATTAAAGAATGAAGATTGTCCCTAATCCTCCTCCAGTTGTCAATGAATTTGTAGAAACTGTTTTTTTACTGTCTTTTATAGCAGTAACCAGGTTGACTTCTATCTGGGCTTTGATTCTTCTAATTTTCTAACTGCATAGCTTCACTACATCTTTGTAGTCCTCATGAGTGGAATGATGCATATTCCAAAGACCATAAACTCTCCTTTTGATCCTGAGTTCCAGCCAAAGCTCTCTGTTCAGCCAGGTTGGTCTTCTGCCCTGCTTGCTCATCTTTCAGGACATGGGCATGACCTAGTCCTGTGCATTTAAGATTTATTTCTTGAAGTATGTCCAGTCTTCCTGGACCCCTTTAAATTTCAGGACTGCTTCCCAAGGGTCTCCATCAATCAGTCTCCTGAACAGGCCAAAGTCTGTCCTCCAGAAGTCCAAGGCTGCAGTTCTATTGACCCCCCCTCCTTACTTCTCCAAGAAGTAAGACTACATGTGCTCCTGATCCCTTAACCAGCCATCCCAAGGCCCTGAAATCTCTCTTCATTGACTTTGGACTTCTTGAATTAATTTCATCACTGCCTACCTGAAAAATTACTAATGGGTAGTAATTTGAGGGCCAAACTAGAGTAGGGAGTTCTCTCTGTACATCTTTAACCCCATTCCAGGGAGGCAGCAGACTTGTTTAAGAAGTGGGTTCAGTCTGCGTAACAGGCCTCCCACTCCCTTCAAAGGTGGGTCCCCTATGACAAAGACACATCTTTTTTTCTTTACTGGAGCTGTTTTGATACAAGTCATAGTCTGACTTAGCCTTGGCAACTGCTCTAAGCTGTATGAACTGTTGGCTGTGTCATTATACAGTCCCCCTTGCAGAGCATCATAACAATTTCGCAAGGACACCCAGGAAGCATAAACTACTATGATTGTGAAGAGTGGCCTACTCCAACATCTTGGCCATATGGCTTCGTTAAAGTATATTGTAACTTGCTGATGAACAGATATGATTTTTAAATGTCCATAGATAGAGATTTTTTAATAAGCTGTAAGAATTTCCCATTATTGTTTAACCTTCCTTTTATCATATTACTTTCATAATACTATCATATTACTTCTGTATATCACACTACATTATCATATTTCTTATACATAAATATATTTTCATAAATATTTTCATATTACTGGTAAGTATTGACATTTTATTTTAAAGTGAATATGTCTACTATTGACATCTATCCATTTGATTTTTTAATATCTTTTTCTGTTACACTACATCCATTCACTTGTGAAACAGAGCTCTTCTCATAGAATACTTAAAAACAGTGTTCAATCACCATGTAATTCTCTCCTTAATAAACAGTTTATTTTTCAATCTCACTAGAAAGTCTAGCTTTTCAAACAATTAATTACTTTCTAAATTGCTTTTGGAACTTCATGCAATATTTCAGTATCTTTCTTAGATTACATATACTAAATCTGAGTATCTAAGAGTGCTGAAGCATGAAATACTAAGCTGTACATCAAGTACTGACTCCTTCTTAATATTTAGCTTTGTATATAAAAGATAAAGATCAAATTAATAGCCTCAGTCAGAGAAAAGCTTCAAGGCTTTACAGTGACCTGACTGTGCTTATCCACCATGACCAAGTCAATTTAGTCTTTGCTCCTCCAAAAAATCACCAATATTGCAACTATGACCTACTTTTTTGCTTTCTGTGAGTGTGTGTCTTTCCTTCGGCCACAAAACAGAGTTGCATACTATAGGTTGGCTGTCATCTACAAGGTGATCTACATCACTCCAGTCAGTTACTTTATCTCCCACCTAAGCAGGAATCATATATAATTAAAATCAGTGATAACTTTATGTTTCTTGCAAGACAATTATGACTTTTTTTTTTAAGTCTGGAACTGAGAAACATTCCCAAAAATACATTTTAACACAAGCTCCCCTTCTATGCCAGTAATAAATCTCAATTTACATACACATTTAGTTAGGATTTAATCCATTTAAAATATCCTTTGTAACGCTCTAGTTTCCTAAATGAAACCACAATGGTGTAATAATTCAAGTAATTAATAGAACTTTCAATGTACTATGCCATTAATATTCTGTCTATTGACCAAAGTGATTATATGAAGTTAATATGAATAGCTCATGACAACTATTGTTAATTCTACTGCCCCCACCTTAATTCTTTATTAATTTATTACCATACCATAATTTATCAAAATTATGATGACAGGTCTATAAATTACTCAGATTTTTTCATATCCCAATCTTGGCTTGATATTAGCTTAGTTTGGATTTTTCTCAGTGTTCCCTGGTTTACTGAAAATAAGTATGAGCAAATGAGACAGGTCCCAAGCTGTATCTTTTAAATCTCTTGGACAAAGGTTATTTGGACCAGTAATTTAAAAATGCCTAAAATTTAGTACTTTTCTTATGACATCCTGCTAAGATTCCAGTGGAAAAGAAAGTACATATATACCATTATGTGATACAAGCCCATTCTTTTATCCTAAAGATCATTAACAATTGAATTAACACTTCCACATTTTCAGCATTATTATTCAATGTTAATATTCTAATTTTCTTACATATTGTATGAAAATTCCTTGGAGTTCTACTTCATTTTGCCAGGCTAATACTTTTCCATTCATTTTTCCATCTCAATAGTATCCTTTATGTTTCAATCCAGGTATATGATTCACAAAAAGAAGAATCATTGCCTCCAATTCCTGACTCTTCTTTTATAGCCATTGCTATAAAATTCAACTTAGATAATTCAATTTCCTCTCCACACCAGGTTGTTATGCTTATGAGTTGGATTTTTTGATCAGCATAGACTCTTTTTTTTTCCCCAGACTGTGATTTCTGAGGAATTCAGTAAAGTTTTCTTCTGCATTTTCAGATATGACTAGTATTTTTCTGTTTAAATTGTCCTTTGGATGATTTGACTCATAACAAATTTCAGCTTTGAGAAATTAAAGTCCCTTATGGCATTACATATTTATATGTCATTCACCTTAATTCTTTGCAATTTTTATAAATTAAGTATTTAACAATTTGCAATTCTTTCCTATCTCACAATATGTGAAGTAATAGAATTTCCCATTTTTACTGCAACTTATTCATTTAATAAAAGTAATCTATCATTTCAAAAAATTGTGAAGTTGAAATATAGTCAACAAGACAGTACAATCAGCTACTCAGATTGAACTCCACCATTATGTTTTACCTTCAGTCTCTAGTTCTGTCTTCAGGTGTAATTTGCTGATAAACACTAGTTGCCACCTAAGTCACTATATTCTGGGCTATTTATTTAAATACTCATCCTGAGCAGAAATGGAAGTAAACAATACATCTCTCCTTTTACCCTAACAGATTAAAGCTTGTGATTTTTAATATTTCAGACATGCAAAGATTCTGAAGAGATCTGATTAATCCTACAAGACTAATTTCACCTTTCCCTTTTGCTCTTAGTGTAACACTTTCCTGGATCAGTTTGTTCCCTCTGGAAAGGGAAACTATTTCTGCAAAGCTGTGAATGGATTCCGACCACATTTTTTTCCTTCAAAGCTCAAACAGAGACGGAATTCAGGTGTACAGGTCTCAGGATTCAGATCATCTGTTCTCATGCATATAAAATTATTCAGTAACACCTTTTGGGGCCATTACATGGAGTTTCTTAAACAGGATCATGAAGAGCTTTGCACTGGGGAGCATGTCTAAGCCCTGCCGAAGGATATGTGATTTAAATCTAAATTCCCACAAGAAACAAGTCCAATAGATATGTTTAAAAGTCCTAGCTCACTTGGACAGAATTGAGTCCAATGCAAAGTTCACCCTTGTTGATTACAAGCATGCATAGAGGAGCACAAAGAGAGATATCTACCAAGGAGCAATGACCTACTCAGGAAACCATAGACTCGGGAGATTGAAAACCAGGATTTTAGGTTCACTTCAGTCTTAGGTGGTTTGAATTCACTTTGTGGAACAGCAGGGTGACAACTGGTAGGTTAGAAATTTTCCAACTTCAGCTATAAGGCTGGCACAATACCATTTCACACCAGAAATACAATAATTGAGAAGCCAAAGAAAGATTTAAACAAGAGGATCTTGACTCTGTGTTGGTCAACGATCAATGTTAATTTTGTTCCCTTGGACACTGGAGTTAAGATCAGCACAGGAGAGCATGTGGGATCATCCTTAATGCCTCAGCTTACCTAAAAAGTAGCAGGGAAACATATGACAAATGTGAGGTTATGCTGTTGTAGATGACAAACATCACACTTCTTTATGGTTCATTGCTAATTCCATGGGTACACAACAAATTATGCTAAAACTCTTGTTTTTCTCACGTAGCTATTCCCATTGCCATGTTACCCACTGTTTTATTTTGAAGCCTCTGATCACTTGTCCCAAAGGGAAACAATGTAGAAGCCACATGCACATGGGCCTGCTGGGTGGCACAGCTGTTGTGTCAGGCTGTTGCTCACCTGGTTGTAGTTCACAGCCATGGGGTAGACAGGGTGTAGACAGTGGGGTCTGAGACAAAGAGTCCAAACTGAATGAGTTCCTTTAAAGACACAAGAAGCAAGCAAAGGTATGTGGATGGGGCTGAAGAGTAGCACCCCAAACTTCCCACTGTGTAAAGCAGTGTGATTCTGCCAAAGTGTGACCCCACAGGGAAACATGGTGCTGTAAGACAAGCCTAAACTGTGGAGGCATTCCTCCAGCCAGGGACTCCCACTGAGTCTCCCTATCTATATTTGTCACAGACATGCTCTATGACCACGAACAGGATGGCAAGGCACATCTCTCCCTGCTCCCTGTGCCCTGTAAGACATAAAGGAATGACATAATGGGGTGTTAAAACCTCCAGCACAGATGGGAAAGTGCTCATTCAGAGCAGGGGAGAGAACATTGCACATACTCCAAGGATTCAGTCCAAAGCCTCAGAATAATGCAAGCATGTGTTATGTTTTCCTGGATCCTGAGTGACTCCTTAAATCAAGCACTTTACAACATGACAGCGCAAACACCTCTGGGGCAAACAAACAGTCATGTAAAGGCATACTTACAATTTTCCTTTCCCCAAATATGCTTTTGCATGAAATTTGATAGAAGAATTTCTAAAGAAGAACAATGTCAAAGAAAAATCTCTATTTTTATTCAGAAGAATGTTGAAAGATTTTTACTTCGATATTCAAAAGCTAAGTTTGTCACACTTAAATTATGACTGCAACTAACCCTGGAAATGAAACTGTTTGTGAAAATAGGTATTTCTGAAGAAATGGACTGCATGCAATGATAGAAGAAAGAAGCATAAATAAACAAGATTAAATACTGAAAATATTATCCTGACCATGGTATAGTGAGGCTATGTATGTATTAACAAAGAGAGAACACTATTTGGTAATGAAATAATAAGACAAAAATTTATTATCTGATAAAAAGGCTTTGAGAATGAGACAAATCCACATCACAGAGACTATGTAAGATTCACTGTTGTGTTTTGTAAACATTGCAAATGAAAGATAAGGAGTGAGACTGATTAGGTCTATATGGCACTTGTATTTATAACTTCTAATGCAAAGTATACTGTGTTAAATTTTTTGTGCCCATTAAAATGTGGGCTCACAATTTACCATCTATTCTCACTGAATTCAGTCTATGGAGAAATGCAAACACTGGCACATACAAGGTAATTAAATACAGATGTGATTATTTGACAAATAATCATAACAAATAATTGTCACTTCCTTGTTTAGAAACCACTCATTTAAAATGTGTGTGCTGACCTAACTTCACTAGTGCACCTTTTTTTAATGTGGAGAGAGAACAGGGAGAGAGGTTCAAGCTGTTACCTTTTCTCCAAGAAAACTAACCTTTTGTTCTCTGGTTCTAACTTTCTGCTTCACAGCACTACTCTGCTCAGAAGCATGTTTCACACTGGCTTCTGTTTTGCAACACTTGTCATAAAAAGCCACTTTAGGAGAGTGGAGTGGGAGGAGAGAAGCACAAGTCACAACGTGTTGTGATACCATTTTTTCCAGATATACCAGTGACAATCATTTACATTATTAGAGTGCTGCATTCTTCCAGACATGAAGAATACACAGATATCTTTTCAGCCAGAAGAACCTTAGTTTAGATTAAGGCAACAGCTAATCTGAGAAATATTTCATGAGTGAGAACGTGGGTGCCTCATCTCAGGCTTTGCACTAAATATCAGCAACAAATTGACTTTGAACTGGTCATGAAGACCGCCCAGGACAGACTAGGGGCTCCCTGTCCATGCTGTTGGAGAAGGATTGCTTTGAGGTCATAACATGGTTGTAGAAAGCAAGCAGACATAGAAACCTAAAGATACAAGGGACTTCAAGCAAACCACATGAGAAGAAATTAAGCATTTCAGAGAGAAAGAAGGAGAGAAAGCCTCAAATCACCACCTCATTTTGCACATAAAACACCCCCCAGTTTTCAGTTTGTTCATGAACCAGATAAGAAGTCACTATTGGCATTTAATAATACCTCCTATGTTCATAAAACACATGAAATGTAGTTTTTTACACATTAGAAATTAAGAATTTTAATTTGTCCATTTAAATCTCTAAAATCAAAGGTACTTTCACTTCAATTAATGATGTTATACCAAGAATAAACAAGCAATGTCAGCAGTAATGATTAAAATGGTATATTCCTGAGGTTGCCCATGTCTTGTAGCAGTGTTTACTTTGAAGTACGTTGTTTATCTATACTGGAAAATGTTTAACCCAGTCTTCAAAGAATTTAATTCGGGTTCTCAATCAAATGCTGCTGTGGAGTCTTTAGGAAAAAAAAGAACAAGACTTTTAGTGAGTGTTTATGTAAAAAAGCACTGTTTACATTTCAGCTTCCCCTCAGAATCTGTAGTGCAATGTTTATAAAAAGCAGCCAGCAAAGTTGTATGATTTGATTATAATGAACAATACCGTTTTAATTAATTATTACAACTTTCTCTCATACCACCATTGTGAAAAAAATAAATAAATAAATAAATAAATAAAAGAGGTCTTATATTATCACAGGTTGTGGACTTCTTTCCTTTTCCTTTTTTTTTCTTTTAGATACTTCCTATAATGCAATAGAAATCCCAGTTTTGATAAGTTATTCATTCTGAAATCCACATATATTGAATTTATATTAGCTAAGATTCAATTGAAACAAGGCTACTTTCCAGGCCTTCTCAGCCTTATGCTTGCTAGAAAGGATGCCATGAGGACATAACATAGTCACTTAGGAAGAATTCTGATTTCTGGGCAAAAGAAAGATGTCCAGGAAGGACACAGCATTGACTGTGGCTGCAGTAATGAGAGGTGTATTCCAAAGCCACAAAGCTCTCCATTCCTGAAGTGAGGAAATATGATGCTTTGCTCTCACACTTGCTGTACACAGGCAGCTGATATCCCTGAGGACACTGCCAAGATCTACTGTTCCTGGTGGTATCAGTGTAGAGCCCCTGGCTATGGCAGTGACACAGAATGGGTGCATCCCACAGCCCTGGTCTCCCGAATACTCTGGCTGGGAAGATAACAGAACACACCACAGATTCCTCCCTGTCCACATCCCCAGGTTGCCTTTGAAAGGAAATTAATTTACATAGGAAGATGATAACTGCACAGATCTCATCTCAGAACTGAGTGGGAAAGAAAGCAAACCTGGTAAGAAAAAAATCAGAACTGGAGAGTGAGATGTGAACCCCATCCTCCCACTCTGCAAGGACACAACATGTTCTCTGGGTGCAGCCAAGCTGTTTTGTGCCTCTGAATCTGCCTAGAGCAATGGAACATGCAGGTTACCTGCTTTACAACATTAATTAGCATTTCAGAATACTCTTCTCAACTGTAATTTAGAAAAAATATATATTCACCTGGTCCCTCAAAGCATCTTTAAAGAGAAAACCCATACAAGATGAGGGAAATACACTCTTCCAAGAAAAGTCCTCAGTCCTACTTCTGAATTTATGTGATGATCAAAATCTTCCATGCCTATACTCTCAATATTAATGTCATAGTTGAGTCCTCGAGGCAATGTGCACAGCTAGTCTTCCATCCCTGGAAATGGTAGAGACAGCAATCCCAAATGCATGACCATGTATAGGACCACAGCATCACAGAAACATTCACCTTGAGAAGGACAGGGGATCATATTCCAGTTTCTTCCTTATAACATGTCACTGCATTGTCACTATCTTCCTCCCACCTACCTTCACACCCGCACTGCTCACTCTCCCAGCCTTTTTCTCTCCCTCATTCTGATTTTTTTTACCCGTGACTCAGCACTCATTCCATGGAGCAGCTGCAGAAACCCATTCCAGGAGAGGCAATGGGAGCCCAGCTGGACATGCCAGGTTGCAACCTCTGTTGTGGAATTGAGCCAGACTCACAAGCCAGCAGCTGAGATAGTCCCAAAAGCTCTGACCAAACACCGTAAATGAACAGCTTCTTTGGCTCCCAGAACCAGCAGTAAGTCACAATTACCTCACCTGCTACTGCTTAACTGCTCCTCTCCTCTCTCCTCTGTCTTTAACAAAGAGAGAAAAAGACTAAAACCAACTCTCTGCTTCAGTGTGATTAATATGAATCACCAGCAGAAATGGCTTATTCATCTCCACTTAGAAGGATGCTTTCCAGATCAAGAGCCCCCAGCCAACATCTCTGACTAAAAAGACTCAGGAGACTCCCAAATACATTTGCTTTGCACAATCAGGCAGCTTTATAATCTTTCAGCTTGAAAATCCATGCTTTGTACTTTGTTTGGTTTTGGTTTGTTGATTTGGTTTTTTTTTCCTTCTCTACAGTCTAATCAACTTTTTTGTTTGTTTGTTTGGCATAAATACTCCAGTCTATTTACCATAGGAATTCACACTCCAAGGTCTCTGTACTCAAATATCTGAGCTACTTGTGACTGCTTTACAATGACATGATCAGATTAACACCTTTGTGACCCTTTGTCTATTTACTCTATCAAAATTAATACCACAGAGTTTGTTTCCATAACAATTTTACATGTTTTTAAGAATGCCATTTAAATGCATTCATCTAAGAGAGCTATTTTGGCCCCACTTTATTCTACAGAGTTTCATTTTCTGAATTGAGTATGTTTCCTCAGAGAAATTTCCTATGGAAAAATATATATACATTTAAAGATAAACCTGTGATTTTATGGATTAGTACCTATATAACCACAAAAAGCCTATACATGATATCAGGAGAACTAGTTCAATATAATTGGATTAAATGAGGATGAAAAAGGACAGAAAAGTCAGAAGAAGGAAAGGGCTAATGATATGACTTGTCTGTCTTCTCTAACTCCCCTTAGTATCTGATCTCAGCATGCTGAGACATCTGTTATTTCTGTGTATGGCTGCGGTCACAGAAAGAAAATATCTTCCTCTGCATCATGGCACAGCTAGAAAGAAAATTTCCAGTATTGAGGTCAATTTCTCCTTGCCCCACAAAAGACAAGAATCAGTGAAAGCAGGGAGTGGCTGATTGATATAGTGAGAAATTTAAAAAAAAAAAATTAAAAAATTCTTTTTTTTTAGCCGACCTTCTTAGGAGAAAGAAACATGTAAGCTCTATCATGTCAAGAAGAGAAGTGGATTCATTTAATTTATGGACATATCCTTGACTATGCCACTGGGAAGAACTATTCTATGGGTGTGTGGCAAAAGGACACCAGAAAACCATGCCAGATTCAATGAAAAGCTGAGTTTCAGGAAGTTTTCACATCTTTTCTGACTACACTGCAGCCAAGTAAGCTGGCTTGTTAGGGCACATCAATCTGATGTGAAACTTTTTTCAGTGTCCTTGATTAACATTAGTAGAATCAATCTTTATCAAATGCAACATTCATACAACTGCTCTGGCAGTTGATGGGGTAGGTATCCAGAAAAAGTATTGGTTAGTACTTGACTCATAATTTTCATTGACTAATAGTACTGCTTACCTGTACCTGATTCTCACTTGCTCTCCTCAGTGTCTCTAGTTGATCTGTAGAGGGAAGATGAAATATGAGATGTTCCTTGCACCTTCAGTCTCACTGAAACAGAAGTTTAAGTTGTCTCTTTTCTGCCCTACAATCCAGCTGCAGGTTTGACTCAGAAAACAAAGCAAAGTACAAAACATCACCACTCCAAAAAAAAAAAAGTAAAACCACAAATAACCCTACCAAAACCACAATCAATCATACTGGAGGCTCAATATATGTGGTCACCTTGTTATAAAAGTCTTATCACCTTACATTTCAACAGCTCCTTCACAGTAACTACCTTGTGTGAGACTTTTCTCGAAAACTCAGATGCAATTTTTTACACTCTTCAGACTGGGGTTTACTCTACAAGTGAAAGAGCTCATTTACACATCCTCTTACAGGTCAGAAGCAATAGACCTGCAGAAATTTATTCGCTTTAGCTTATCCATGGAATGAGAAAAAAAATTACTGCAGAACTGTGTAACAAAACATTGGTACACATGGTGGATATATTGTCTGATACACACTTTCTTCTGTGATTTTTTGCAACTTCCTTTAGAAATTACTAGAAATAGTTTTTGCAAATATGCCTTTTATACATTAATAAGTTATAGTGTTGCCTTTCACACACAGTATGAAAAGAACTTATTGTGGTTTATCCATGAAAAATAGATTTTTAGAAATACTTTAGTGCATCACATTTTAAATTCTCGAATTAGTATTTTAGTTATTACAGGATTCAATAATTTTTCTCTCTAGCTTTGTGAGTTGGTCAGAAGGAGACCTCCATTTCTGTGTTGCATTACTTACACCAAAATGCTTGCTGTGTGACTTTGCAAAGCCATAGTGATTAGTTACAGATGGGTAACAGTTGAATAATAGTCAACTAAGATTCCTTATTGTGTCCAAAATCCTACTGAAGTAAAGATAACTTCATGTTTTCTTATTTTCATCTCTAAGGATATTTTCCACTGTTATATAGAGAAATTACAATCATTCAACAATCTCAGAGGTTGAATAAGAGCTATTTCCAGGAAACTGCTGAAAGGTGGATGTAAAAATACTGAGAAATCTATTTATCATACAAGTAATTATGGTTTATCATCAAACCGTTTCAATTTAGACGGAAATCATGGGGAAAACAAACCAAAATACTACATAACAGTTCTGTAGAAACAATTACGGATGTTATAGTGAACGACAAGCTGAACATGACAAAATAATAGTGCACTGTTCCTTCCAGAAAAATGCATAACATCTGGAGGGACTGGAGAGGAAAGTGACAAAGATAAGAATCTTGAAAAAGTCTTTACTGAGGAAGGGCTGAAAGAAATACAATTGTGCAACTTAAGGAAGAGGAGGATGGAAGGAAGAGTGGAACATAGTAGTCTTTCGGTATGCAGATCACTGTTACAAGAGAAACAATTATTTCATTGGAGGGTCTACTATTAGCTATGTCCATAACACACAGGAAAAGAAGAGGAAGCAAAGATCAAGAAAGTTATTAAAAATGATTTTCTAGTGTTTACGATAATGAAATATCAGAGTAGCTCACCTGGAGGGAAGTTTGGGAAAGTCCATTACTGGAGACTTTAGAGGCTGACTATAGAAGTATCTGTCAGCAGGTACACAGGTAGACTTGAAGGCTCTGCAGAGGGATCTGGACAGACTAGATCAATGATCCAAGGCCAGTTTTATTAGGTTCAATTGAGCCAAGTGCCAGGTTCTGCACTTGGATCACAACAACCCCATGCAACATTACAGGCTTGGGGAAGACTGTCTAGAAAGCTGCCTGGTGGGAAAGGACCTGGGGGTGTTGTTTGACAGCCAGATGAATTTGAGCCAGCAGTGTGCCCAGGTGGCCAAGAAGGCCAAAGGCATTCTGTCTTGTATCAGAAATAATGTAGGCAGCAGGACTAGGGAAGTGATTGTCCCTTCGTACTTGGCACTCATTTGACCTCACCTCAAATACTGTGCTCAGTTTTGGGCCCCTCACTACAAGAAATACATCGAGGTGCTGGAGTGTGTCCAAAGAAGGGCAATGAAGCTGGTGAAGGAGTTCCTGGAGCGCAAGTCCTATGAGGGAACTGGGGTTGTTTAGCCTGGAGAAAAGGAGACACAGGGGAGACCTTCTCACTCTCTACAACTGCCTGAAACTAGGTTGTAGCAAGGGGGGTGTCAGTGTCTTCTCCCAAGCAACAAGTGGTAGCAGGAGTGGCAATGGTCTCAAGAATTATCAGGGGAGGTATAGATTGGATATTAGGAAAAATTTCTTGACAGAAGGGATTGTCAAGCACAGGAACAGGCTGCCCAGAGAAGTGGTGGGGTCACCATCCCTGAAGGTATTTAAAAGACATGATGTAGTTGTAGTACTTAGGGATATGGTTTAGTGGTGGACGAGGTAGTATTAGGTTAATGGTTGGACTTAATGATCTTAAGCATCTTTTCCAACCTATATAAATCTATAATTCTTTGAATCTACCATGGTGGAAGAAATTTGCTTCAAAAACTATGGTTCTATATTCCTCATCTGACTTCCTATGATCTGTTATATTTCTATGAGCTGTGATCTATGATAGAAAAGCAGTAGGGTAGAATGTATGTGCTATAAAATAAGTACGGAATTAGAATTTCCCAGCTCAAGATCACTCATTACTGTTTGCTTTGATTCTTCATTAGTTGTGTTGAGGGAAAGTTTACAACATGGACATTTTTGAAAGCGGAACACTAATGACCAAAATGACAAATAACAGAGCAACTAATACACTGTGACCAGTGAATACTCTTTCTCTTTGACAAATGTGCTTGTTTGCCTTTGAGTATGGGTATTGACAGAAACAGAAACCATTTCTCAAAGTCTTGTGTGAAAAGAAACCAACCATTTAATGGAAGGGAATAGGTTGCAAAATGGTTGAAACAAGCAGCTGTTTAGGATTCCATCTATTATTACAAACTATATACAGCTTTCAGCTAGCTCCATCTTGGGGTATGCAGGCAGGACCAAGTCCACCACTGAAGTAGGCACTATTCAGCACTTAATGACATTAGTTAAACACAGGTAGAGGCCACCAAAATTCACCATCTCATTAGGCTGATTATGGACTGAGCTGCATTTTCTACCACTAACCTGCTGATTTTGTTGAAGACATTATGCAGTTGTAAACCTGTCATTTCATGGAAGCTGCTTGAAAGGGTCCAGCACAGAGCCACAAAGATGATTAAGGGAGTGGAGCATCTCCCTTATGAGGAAAGGCTGAGGGAGCTGGGTCTGCATCCTAGGATACGGTTGGCCTTCTGAGCCTCATGAGCACACTGCCAGCTCATGTTGAGCTTCTTGTCAATCAACACGCCCAAGTCCTTCTCTTCAGGGCTACTCTCAGCTCACTCTGTACCCAATCTGTAATTGTGCCTGGGATTGGCCCAGCCCAGATGCAGGACCTTAGGATGTGTTGCCTTTTATGTCAGGCACTAACCTCTCTTAAGTATACCTTCTTTGGGATGAGAAAACACTTAAGATTATGATTTCTTGGTAATATGTTATTTTTCATGTCCCTCTTGAGGTCCCAAAGAAGCTGTCTTTGATCCCTACAAATCCAGATTAAATCATATTATTTATTATAAAATTTTCAGTAGCAGCAGTCAAAATTGTCACCCAAATGTGTATTCTGGTCCAATGTTCTGCTGATATTTAATACTTTTACCCCAGGAAAACAGAGCACAGAGTTCCTTGCCTAGTTTTGTGTCTGCTCTTAGTTTGAAGTTGCTGATGAGGGCTATTGCATCCTCTTGAATGTTGAAAAAACTGCCTCTGTAGCATCTTGTACTATGTAGAGGCTCATTGCTCATTGTAGTACATAAGTGTCTCTGCTTAACCCCAGCCCATAACCTCTGGAGACACATTAATTAGCAGTTCACTTGCAGAAACCCTGGTAGCAACCGATCAGTTCTGGCTTGAGTTTCTTGCGTTTTGGCTTTCTCTTCAGTTTGGTTACAAAAGTTATGTCCATGAAGGACAACTTAGTTCTACGTCAAGCTACATGAGCTGCTTTAAAGTAGACCTGCTGGCATTCCCTGTTGAGAAATACAGGAGGACCAAGCTGCCCGGGTAGGGGCTAAGAAAAAACCACTTCTTTTCCTAGAATCTCAACATCTTTAAGTATTTTTTTCAGGACAGTGTTTTGTATTGTGTCAGCATATCAAGTGCAGCACAGTGTTGTTTTTTCTTATATGAATCATCACGTTCCCAGATCCCTGAGTGACTGAGCTTTCACTGGGTGAAAATTTCTGAAATGCACACTTTTGCAGACCAACTATCTGTCACTGAGAAACTCCATGAATAATTCTGCGTGAGAAACAGTCCTGAGGATTTTGCAGTCTGCTCACAAGCAGAAGTTTCTCTGAATAAATAACTGGTTGGGAAGCAGCCAGCCCACTCAAGTTGTAACCAAATCGTTCTCAAAAGAAAAGTTTGGCCTAGTGGGAAACTACTCACAAGTGCAAGTTTTTAGAATACACCTCAGCATATTTCAATTTAAGTAAATGAAAACAAAATATCATTATGTATTGAGCAGTGAACAGAATGTGAAAGAAGACACAAACATTTAGTGACAGACCATTAAAATGTACTGCTGTGCTATTAAAGCAGGGATGTTAACAGAGGAAGGCTGAGTACAGATACACCTCTGGTGGCAATGTTATGTCTTTGCACCTTCTTTGCACTTTCAAAACTAAAGAAGTTGCTACTGGCAAGAGTGGCTGGCATTGCTTTATTGGCTGTTGTCCCACCACTGTGTCTAGGATATGGCATGCCCAGGAAGGAAAATGGGAAGCTTGAAGTATCTTTGCACTGCAGAAGTTTATAGCTAATGGATCAGCCTCAGCTTTCTTCCAGCATATAAAAAAAGCGAAGCCATTCCCTAGGGCTGTTCCAACAGAAGTAGGAGAGAGAAGCAGAAAAGTGGCAAAATATCATTTTTGCCTTGAATCCTGAGTTTCACCAGCTCTTTTCATGTCAGGCAAACAAGAATACCACAAGCTACAGAATGGCCCAAGTGTGTTTGTTTTGTCCCTGATGTAGAGGGTTTCATCCTTTACTTCCACTCAGAGCCCTTGTAAACATTGGAGATTTTACCCTGGCCTCAAAAAGGAGCGTTCTCAGAGGGAAAAGCATGACATATGGGCAGAGAGAAATGGAGCCTCTGTGGTCCTGCACCACAACACATCTCAGGAGCAAAACTGAACAGGGATTCTGTATAATATGATACAGTGAAGGAAGTGATGTTGCATATATTAAACTTCTCACCAAGTCCTGAACATGAGTGAGACAGTAGTGATCTTCCCAGAAACGCCCATGATGAAGCTGCCTGCTACCTATAGGATAAGGCTCAAATAGAACATAGGAGATAATGCCAAAAGCCACACAAATAAACACAAAGTCTGAAACACACATTTTGTAGCTTCTGCTTAGGTGAGCATTCTCTATCTATTCCCCTGGAAAAGGCAGTCTTGAGCAGAGTGTGGCTTCTGGGGTTGCTCAGGCCCCAGCATTTAACAATTCACCACACAATTTAACAATTTCCCAAGTGGAAACTTGTTCAGAGGCTAAGATGTAGGACTGCCCCTCTGCAGTCAGTGTCGGTGGGTTGCTTTGCCAGCAGAAGATTTAGAGCAAGGGACAACACAGAGCCTGATTTTTTCTTGGAAAAGCCTTTCTCCCTCTGCAGATGGCCAGACATGCTTTTCTGGTGGAGGATGTCCAAGGACATGAGTCTCCTCAGACCTAAGTTTGACTTTGTGGCAATCCATCATAGTCTAAGATGCTACATTTTTGTTGCTATCAATGGTATGACAGCCAGAAATACCACATCTTCTCTTTCAGTTGCCAGACTGAGTTTGCAGAGCTTAGAGAGACGTCACCTTTTCTTTCTAAGGCATATACAGAAAAATACTTTTGTCATTTGTGTTAATTTTCAGAGGAAAAAAAAAATAATACTACAAAAGACCCACTCTCAGTGTTGAAAATGGTTGAGTTCTCTGCCTCCTGTGAAATCTCACAAGCTGACATGTTTGGAGTGTGGCACAGTGTTACTGTCACTGTCAAGCACCCTCGTCCAGAGATTATTTAATTTACAAGTTTGGGCACTTCCTATTTCCATGGGAGAGGGAGGAACTGAGAACAAATAGGAAAAGCAACATCAAATCTCAATACAAGTTTCTTTTGTGTTGTGGCTACCTTATTTCAAGTACTACTGAAGGAGTTTTGGTAGGTGTATGTAAATGTGTTGGACTTCCACGTGGTACTTTAGAGGTGCAGTGCTTTGACAGAGATGTGGTGCCAAACATTTTTGGAGTTTTAACTTCGTTCTGGATTTTTTCCCCCAGGCATTCCTGGGGAGAAAACAAAGTAACATGCTGAGTGCACCCTGTACTAGCTTTGCACGTGTGGGTGAACCCTGCACACCTTTGTTCCTCACAACACTGGCTCAGCTGAGAAGTTGAGTGCTGAGAAGCAGCTTGCAGTGCTCTCAGCCAAAGGTGTTTAAGTCATGCTTTTCATTTTAAATCTGTGCTCATGAATAGGTCTGACCACAGGCTAATGGCTTTAGCTTTGCCTACCAAATTACATTTTATTAATCTTAATTTCTAAAAGTAAGGGTGCTGCTTGCAGCCTGGGCATCATCTACAAGCCCAGTACAAATCACAACCAGTGCTTCATGCACCATTTCTGTAACCAAAGTTTCTCTACTGGTCTAAACAACAGGTCTAAAAGAAAAAAAAAAAAAAAGAAAAGACTTCATTATACTAAGAAAGTGCATAGTTAAATGATTTATGGCTTCCTGTCAGCTGCTCAATGATACGAACAGTTAAATAGGTTTCAGTATTTAATTGTTACAAATAACTCATCCTTTTGGATCATGTGTATTGAAAGACACCCAAGAGATAAGAAAACAACATATCATAAATGGTCTTTAGGTCCTTTCATCCACTGCTGGACACTGCTCCTCAACAGTTGCTGCCCAGAGTCTAAACAACAACCCAATTTTCTGTCCTTACACCACCTCCTCTGCACCAGGCTCTGCTTTCTGCAGGCACACCTCCTGCCTGCTCCCGGATGGGGGCAAGGAGATAATGCAGGCTCCATTCTGCTGTTGCATTTCATGTGTGAGGAGAGATTGTCAAGCAACACCAGCTGGAACAATATGCAGCAACTGTATCTCCAGTGTCAGAGTGATGAATACAGACTGCCAAAGATTTCCAAAACATAAATAATTCAGCTCAATCCTTTCTAGGTGAAGGGGAATGAATTGCTGAAGGCCCAGCTCTTGAATGAAGTTCAGGGTGTTAACCCAGCTGCACTTGGTTTCTCCCTGTGAAATTATGGCAGAAGTTGCTCCTCAGATGGCTTTATATTTGCATTTTTATTAAATATTTATTGTTCCTCTTCCTTGCAAGGAGCCATTATGTGGTAGACATCCTATATATTTTTATATTCTTATTTTCTCCTAGTTTGCATGTACTGCTGCCTGAAATAAACATACTCAATCATAAAAAAATAATAATTTTCAAGGTTATTTGAGCATTTTCTTTCCTCAGGTTTTATCCAATTAGCATTTGTTCTTTCTAAAATATTATAATTTCCCTGAAAATGGGGGAAAAGTAAAGAGGAGAAGCAGGGCAGATAGTTATAAACCAGTGCGAAAACATGCCAGTAATAGTAATGCTGTGCAGTTAGAGTGCCTTTCCTCTGAGTACCTTAAAATACAGGACAAAAATTAATTATAAATGCACCTTCCCCAGTCTCTCTGAAGTAGGCACTGCTAATTGAACTTCATAGGCAAAACAACCAAACAGAAAGGTATATATTTCAAAACCCATCTTCCCTAATAATTCCTTTGATACATTTATTAGCTGTATCAGCAAACACAATGTAATACAAGAATTTTGAAGTGCAATCTTACGAGAGGACCCGTTGGTGCCCCACTTAAAGAGATAAGAAAGAAGTCAGCTTGTTCAGGGAAATGTTTGAGGTCAGTCCTGAACATGATTTTTCAAGCAATTGCACAGAGAAAACAAACCCTGAACTGCCACTCGTCTCCCACGTAGCCCTAAAGCGCGAGCATGCCACTGGGTGCCTGTGGTGCCACCACTTTGCTAAGCTTTGTGGAAGGAGCCACGAGAAAAATGCCTTTCCTATTGGAGAAAACCAGGAGTGCAGTATCATTCCTGGGTCCACTGAGGACTCTCACCTTAAGCAGCACAATCTCAAATGCTTTCTCCAATGTAGCAAAGCATTCACGGATGGTTCTTGGTTCAGCACAAGAAGCCATTAGGTGCTTAAAGCCCAACTGTTGCTCACACTGAGTTGCAGTCAGTGGAGCTACATCCAGAACGGGATCCAATACATGCAGGAAAAGTGGCAACAACTGGCTCTAAGTGGATAATAACAGCAGCCAGCCCCAAGATCCAGTGTGTTGTAATTTAACTGTGAAGAGGTTTGTCTGACACTCCTACTTTATCTTTTTTGTCCTGCTCCATCTATTCTCTTTCCTTGAGTGATTGAGGCTGTGGGCAGTGTAGACAGAAGTATTTTTTTTTTTTTTTTTGTCTGCATAGATGGGGAAGTATTTTGTCACTGCACTTGTTTGCTCAGCTCTGTTGTAGAGAAGAGGGCAGGCCTTGCTGGCAGCTGCAGGATTAGGCCCAAAAGTAGCTACCAGGATCAAAAGATGGGGATTGAAGAGAGCTCAAAGCATGAACAAAAGCCAGGGATTGACATAGAGTGATTACTGCAGATGGGTTAAAAAGAAAAAATGCTTCACCAAAAAAAAAAAAAAAAGCAAGCTTGAGAGCAGAGACACTGGATGGTTTTACACGGCTGGTTTATTAGTAAAGTACATCCTCAGTGGGGCAACTACTGTAAGTTAATTTGGCGAGCGAGAGGCAAGTTACAAGTTGTTGGCTGTTACAAGTGCATGAGCTTCTAGGGGCTTATTTTCAGTAAATGTCCACAATGAGAACAAGTTGATGAAGTGCTGGTGGGTTTTCTGCGTTTGTGTTTGCTAATTCACACTGAAAAACAGGGTTTTGAGGTTCAGTTGGTGGCAACTTTTATTGCAAATTTAATCACAAATGTAAGCTAAGCAAGTATATCTCCTAGGATAATGAACTCCAAACCAGGCACTGTGTTGTCTTGCTGGAATATTTCTTGCCCAGATTTATCCCATGTACTCATTAAACTGCTGTAAGTGTTCTTTTAGAACCCATAGATTTTTTACTGCCCTATTAAATCCAAATTAAATGGTTTTTTGTGGCGTTTATAGAGCTACCATTTGCTCCAGCAGGGAATATGCAAAAAGAACTGTTTAAAAAGAAATCAGGGCATTTTCTCAGGAACACTTTAATAAAGGCAGGGAAAAGCCAGTACCTCTCTGGGCATCACTGCAGGTGTTCCTGGGCCTTGCTATTTGATTTGGGTTTTGCTGATTAAAAAGCCTTGCTAAATTTGGATGGGAGCCACAAGCAGCTCTGTCTTTACAGCAATACTGACAAATAGAGTTCAAACTGTTGCTGTTTGGGATATGCCAGGCACAGATCATCGCCCCAACCTACTCTCGCCAGGTCACTGGTGTCACTGGGGAAGCTGCAAAAAGACTCTGCGCTTCTGCCTCTCACCAGCTTGAGCTACCTTCCCCAGTGGGACCACTTGGACATCAGTGTTAGCTGTTGCTGCCAATCCAGATCTTTCCACAGTTTAAGAAAATACCTAAGTTGCAAGTTGTGGGAAAGTGTGTGAATAATAGTAGCTTACTGACATATCTGGGGCCTCTCCTCTGCATCTTCTCTGTAGGGCATGCTCATGTTGAAGGGAGGGTAGAGGATGTCATGTCTAATAAATATCTAATGCTGCTGTAACTATATACCTGGGGTGATAGTGCTGTTAAGATTGCAGTGATGAAGTGAGTAAATGTGCAGATATTGCTATTGAAAGGGATTGCAGGGAAGGAGAGAATTTTGCTGGTCATCTTCACCCATGCTGTTATTACCAGGTGAGTTTGAGAGGTTCCACATTGGATCTGCTACAATGAATTTAGGATGTTCTCATTTTTGGGATTATACCTCTGTCATGACTGCCTCTCCTACATTTTGGGAGAAGGTACAGAGAGTTTGCACTTTCCATAGGGAGTTTCTAAACTATGGACCAAATCCTGTTCCTACTGAAATGGCTGTGAGATGGACTACTGATGCTGGTGGGGCTAGGATGTCACAGGTGCATCATCTAGAATAGAATTACTGAGGCTGGAAAAGACCTCTGGCATCATCAAGTGCAGCCTATGACCCAACACCACCACATGGGCTAGACCATGGCACTAAGTGCCACATCCAGCCTTTCTTTAAACATATCCAGGGACGGTGACTCCACCACCTCCCTGGGCAGTCCATTCCAATGTCTGCTCACCCTCTCTGTCAGGAAGTGCTTCCTGATATCCAACCTAAACCTCCCCTGGCACAGCTTCAGGCCATGCCCTCTCCTCCT
>WUAM01000255.1:761995-778311 GCA_024336885.1 Actenoides hombroni | reverse complement strand
ACTGCTGGCTCATGTTCAACTGGTTGTCAACCAGCCCTCCCAGGTCTCTCTCCACCGGGCCGCTCTCCAGCCACTCCTCCCCCAGTCTGTAGCACTGTATGTCGCTTGATGACAGCCAGGATGATCTGCTCCATAACTTTGCCAGGCACTGAGGTCAGGCTGACAGGCCTATAGTTCCCTGGATCCTCTTTCTGGCCCTTCTTGTGGATGGGAGTCACACTGGCCAACCTCCAGTCATTTGGGACCTCCCCAGTTAGCCAGGACCAGTGATAAATGATGGAGAGCGTCTTAGCCAGTTCTTCTGCCAGCTCCCTCAGCACCCTAGGATGAATTCCACCCAAACCCGTGGACTTGTTGGGATGTAAGTGACACAGCAGGTCACTGACTACTTCCTCCTGGATTCCAGGAGGGGTAATGGTGATGTCTTTTGCCTTTTGGCCCTTTGACATAACTGTCTGAAGTGTTTAAAAAATGTCACAACCTTCCCATTTTATTGCCAACTGTTGCTGAATTAGTCCTTGGACATACTTGTTTTTACAACACAGTAGCAAATACCTTGCCTGTGCCCTTGTTATTTCAGTGCTGATGTTTCAATTTAAAACCACTTTTATTTTTGAGTGGATGCAAGCAGTTTTCACTAATAACAGCACCAGGGTTACTATGGCTACAGCTTTTCATTGTTGGGGTTTAGCGTGTTAAAAATGAGAAGAATTAGTCCCAAACTCACTATTAAATAATATTAATACAACCAGAGAGCAATGGATATATAGATTAGGTCCCTTATATACCTCAGACCACTGTCTGAAATGAATCTGTATTCCTTTAGTCATATGCCTTTTGTTCCTTGATCAGTATCTAACCTACTTCACACAATCAGGAATCAGAAACGTGTAGTGTATTGGAGATTTCTTTTGACTTGGAGTGGAACTTAGGGTGTTACTGTCATTATGATTAATGTGTTAGATTCTTGAACACCTTTTCACCTTTTTGCCTTTTCCTTGTCTCTTTTCTGGACTACATTGAAGATGGAGGTACAGGGAATGCTGAGTATCTTTGAGTTGGTTGTTTTCTCCTAAGCTGCTAAATTCAGGGTAGTGAGAATTCCTGAAACCAGACTCTACGGGTTAGGGTTTAGGTTTTTTTCTCATGTATTTAATATTTTTCTGAAAATGAAGGCATTTTTGCGAAGTGTCTGTTACCATCCCATTAAGAAAAAAAAAAAAGAAAGAAAGAAAAAGAAAAAAAGGCACAAAATCTCTAAATTATTATCTATATCTCACTGATTTCCAGTAATACAATGAATTTTCTCATGCCTTCAAGATATTTGACAAAATAGCTATAATTCCTTCTGGAATTTCAGAGCATGTGGTTACATTCATAGATTTTAGCATGTGTTACATATTTTTGTTTTTCTGTATAAGTGTGGAGGAAGGTTCTTGTGCAAACTACAGTGATTTCAGGTTTGAGGAGATTGTGCCATCCAGTAAAACTTAGATACTGGGATAGTGAACGCAACTAGAGCAAAGTGGCTTAAAGTTCAAACAGTGTGCTGTTCACAGGTGATTTTGTGCAGTGTTGGCCAAGGTTTCACAGTACCTATGAATTATTCACTCCATAATAAATTACACAATCTGAACAAGGGAAGTAGAATAATTTGGAAAGTGAGTGTGTTACTTATACCATCCTAATTGACAAGATCCATAATTTTATGCTTTAGAAGGGTTTTTCAATATTTTCAGTATTTAATAGGGGAATGTTTTGAGCTATTTAAGAGCTTAAATTGCTTGTGAATTCTTGGCCTTTAACACTCAGGTACTAACAAGTTGATTTAAAAAAAAATTGTATTTATAGTGATCTCAGAGACAATTTAAATTATATTAAAATGATTTAGTATTCAGAAAATGTTTTATCATTTAAAGATGTTTCTTGTAATTTTAAATGTGATAGCCTTAGGAGAAAAATGCTGTGTCGAGATTGTCTGCGAGAGCAGCACACTGAACCCACGAGCCTAGGAGATTCCTTTCCATTCAGCATTATGGTGTTTGATTCCAGAATAAATTCTTAATTCACTCAGAAAAATACTGTGTAAGGAGTCCATGTAATGCCTAGTAGGCAGCACTTGATGTTGAATGGGACACGGTATCCTTGTTAGGTGATTCAGAGGCTTATGTGGCCCCTAAAACAGAGGGACTGAAACCCCGTCACCCAACTATATGGACAGCAAATTAATTTAAGGTCTATACATATTCAGGTACTGGATGTAAATAGGATCATTCTTGGGCAGCATTTGAGAATAGCCCTAGCTGGCTTTTAACTGTACTTTCAGCAACCTTTCAGAAGGAATAATAGTTATTTTGTCAAATATCCTGAAGGGCACAGGAAGGAAAGCAAGGAGTACCATCTGGTTAGTGTTTGATTATTTTATCCAGTGTACCAGTTCTTTCCCACAGGGCTCACTGGTTGTACTTGGTAAACTTAATGCTGCTTCAGTTTTAGTGGCTTTTCTTGGAAAATAATTTTTCTTAGAAGTCTTGAGTTAACTTGTCATTCTAGAGGATGTTCTAACTCTTTGAGCAAAGCCTGTTCTGTTCATACAGGTACAAGTGGCTAAGTTTTAAGGCAGAGACTGAGACAGTGCCGTTTTGGAGAAGAAAACATGTTCCTTCTAGAAGAAAAAATTTGGGAAGATAGACTTTGTGTCCACACAGATGGAAAAAAAATTACTATGTTTTTCTTTCAGAGCTGGGTTTCTGCACCAGCATGGTTCTTCCAAAAGCTCTACTTGCCCAAAGTTGATGTAGACAGATTACTTTTTAACCACAATGTTGGAGATATTGCTGGTCCCCTACACTTTCTAGAACTACACGTGTCTGTCTATATGTGCAGATTCAAATATTGCTATAAACCAAAGAGACTGTTGCTCCATAAATATGTCACAAAGGGTGACATATTAAGGGTATCTTCAACAGTTAGAAAATCATTAACTGTTTTCCAAAAATGAGCATTCAGTGGAATTTAAATTGCACTCCTTTGCACAGCAGCTATGTTGAAATAGCACATTGCTCAACACATCTGCCTCTTGAGCCTGTGCAAAAGGAGCTCTGCCTGCTTGTGTTGGGAAGGTAATTATTGCTCTTATTTCATTTGGTACTGCAGGTGTCACACAGTCAATCTGTGCTAATACCATGGTACTGATGATATGGCATGAGAGGCAGGTTCTAAAAATTTTTTTCATATATTCTAAGCAATTTTGCCTGTACAATTTAGTAATTGGTATTTCAGCAATCATTATTTAGATGTGGCAGCTTTACAAAAGCTTGTTATCGTCCCCCCCAGTGAATTTAGGAACAGTAATAAAAGGCAAAACCCCTTAGTTTTGGTCTTAAAATTCAGATAAGTTATGTGGGGAAGTTTTAGGGTATATCTGATGTTGAAGTGATAGGAATTTCCGCTGAAGAGTGTATGGGTAGAACTGTACAACACTGCAGTTAAGAGCTGTATTTGGTCCTGGAGCACTGGTATATAGGTTCTTGAGATGCCATTAAAAGCTGCCCTTTGAATATACCTTATTTTATGAAAGAAATTGGAGTATTTCTCCATTAGGAAAACTTTTGGTTTGTAGCCTTGATGATAGCTTGGAATGTTTTGGATCTGTTCAGTGAGAAAGAAGAGAATGTTTAGTGACCACTGTTTGTATCTGTATTGTGTTGAGTTTGAAGTACATATCATGCGGATGTTTACCAGAATGATGAGAGTAGATCTGTGATATGAGAAATTCTGGCGTGCACAGCTCTGTAGATGTAAAAATGTCTTAATTTAATATATCCACCAAAGAAAGATCACTCAAAGGCAAGAAGCTCTTCATGTGTACACTTATGTATCTTTATTACGTGAAAACTTAATGCGTTAACTTTCCTGGGGAAATAGCATAAGCAAACAGCTAATGAATTGTGAATAGAAGGGAAAATGCAAAACATCAAAGATACAGTGCTAGGTGATCAGCAGCTGCAGACATTAAAGTTTAATGACGTTGAGAAAGGCAACCATCTCGTCTTTGATTAAGAAAGCATTGCAGTCAGAATGATCATCTAGCTGGCATATGTAATAACGTAAGGAAGGAAACACACAATTATTTTGCTTCCAGTAGGTTTATCATGTTTGTGCATTAATTGAGTCATGCAAGAGTGTGTTTGCTTTATAACAGAAAAGGGAGGACATCTGTTCAGATAGAAACACTTTGACGTATACTCAGGAGACATTTTTTTCCACTTAGCTTTCTTTCCTCAAGTTTCTGGCAAAGGCAGTATTTTAAGCACTGTATTACAAGAAAAGCTATGGCTGAAAGGATTGCTTTGACCTTTTGTGTATTTTCACATCTGTTCTTAGAAGCCTGGAATTTTACACCTCCTATAATGATTCATTCCAGGACTTTTTTGTGTGTGCGTGGTTTTTGTTTGTTTGTTTGTTTGTGGGTTTGTGTGTTTGGGGTTTTAGTGTGTGTGTGGTTTTTTGTTTTGGTTTGGTTTTGTGTGGGTTTTTTGCTTTATTTATTTATTTATGGGTTTGTTTGAGGAGGAAGAAGTTTATTGATTTTTTTTTTCTTAGAAGTGGACACTTCTGTTGGCCTGTTGTAGCCGGCCACCCTTTAGAAAGCAGTGAGAGGTTTGCTCACCTGGGTACAGAAAAGAGGTGGATAAATAGACTGTAAGCAAGGATTTACAGCAATGTCCTAGAGCCTTTGCTCTCAGAACAACTTTTATTTACTATTTTCAGAAGTGGCTGAATGACCATACTAGGGAGCAAAGATCAGAACCACTCCACTCCTCTGCTCCCTGTTGAGTACTTGCACCCTATATGTGTATATGCTCTCTATAGGCTATAGAGCCGAATTATCTTTTGTGTATGCTCCCTGTGGAGCCATAAATCTCATATTCCTTCTTACACATTGGCCAAGTTTCAAATGAGAGGTAGGAGACACTTTAACCTATTGAGCAGATCTTGCCAGTCTCCTGAGCAGCAGAGATATGAAGTCTAAATCTCCATAGGTTCAATGAGCATAAAAATGCATAGTTTTCCTGAGGTTTGTTCTGACATTTTTGTTTTAAAAAGAAAATGCTGCCTTTTGTGAGGGCCCTGATGTGTGTAAGGAGCATGTCTCTTAACATTAGACTTGCTGGGAGGCCAAGGTGAAGGAACACCCAATTCCTGAATCCTGGCATGGTCTCCCTGGAAGAAAAGTGTGACTGCTCAGGCAATACTGTAAGCACCAGCAAACTCGGAAGAACAAGTGATGTGCTGTTTCAGAAACAGGCACTGGTACACGACTCCTGACTGTGTCATTTACTTATGGAATATCACCTGTAGCTGCATATTCTCTTTTCAAGTAGTTGTTGAACACTTACCTGCCTGCACTTGACTGACTGTACAGGAGAGAATTGTATTGCACTTTATGATGATGTTGTAACAAATGCTGCAACCATTTCAACATTATGATGTATTATTTACATATCCAGACTGGGCTGATATAGCGATAAACAAAGAAAAACTAGATACTAAATTCATTATTGCTCTAGTGTCAAGTGTTATATGAGAAATCTATACAGCAGGCTGGCAGGAGAAGAAACGGGATCATTTGATCTCTTCTATTTACTTCTCTAAGAAGGCTTTCAGTCTCATTTTGGTTTCGTGTGTTCGCTTTGTTGATGCTGTTCATCCTGAGTGATGCCTAAAAAGGTCCTCCTTTTTAGTTCCCAGGCCTTAGTTGTTTTTCTTCTCACCTCTCTGCTCCTCCACAGATTCAGTTCCAGCAGGAGAGTCAGTGGGACCTGGTGAGATCATTGCTGCTGTGCAGCCTAGCAAAGCACGTGCAAACTGAAAGCTTCGGTTGCCCCTCAAAAAGGAGCGGTCTCCAGCTTTATTTCAACGGCTTGTTTGCCTTCATTGCCAAAAATCAACCATGGCTAATTTCTGCGAAGTCTTCTCTCTTGAGAGTGCATTGATGACTTGAGCACTTGTCTTCTTTCTCCTGTTCTTCTCTCCTGACACCTCCACTTGCCACCTTCTGCTTTGAAATCTGTGCTTCTCGGCTGTTTGGCCATGTCAAGCTTTCCCGATGCCACCCTATCAGTCAAGAGGTCTGAGACAGCGTACAGAGAGCTGTCTAATTCAGTTTTACTGGAGATGGCAATTTCAAGCTTGGTGTCTTAGGGAACGAAGGTCTGCACAACTGTTTCTTCTGTGTTTTGGTGCTCCCCCCTCGCCTTTTCTGCAAATGTTTTGCGCTGATGCACCTCTTTCAGCCAGGTGAGACAGTGGGGTAAAATGCTCAGGGTAAAGAAGCCCCTAATTTCAGGGTTACCTTTTCCTTTGAACTGAAGTCTCAGCTTAAATTTGAAAGATTCATGAATCTTAACCACAGCAGCTCTGAGTGTTTCATTCAATCTACTGGGATTTTTTTTGTAGCACTCCCAGACTCTCACATCTCTTCATCTCCTATTAATTTTACTGTACTTCATGCTCTGTAACTGCTCAGTTAAACACTCCAACATTACAATGCGCTTGCAGCGGGATTAGGAAGAAGTAGAGGAATGAATGGATACCATGAGTATTTTCACTGAATATTAAAAACCTTTAGAAAAAGAAACAACAGTATATTTAACTACAGCTGACACACAGCTGTATGGGTTGAAGATTCACTTGTAAGGTTGTGGGGACAGATCCTTGGGTAGTACAGGTGTCACAGCTCTGTTGATGTTGAATTAATTCCTTTATGGTGGGGAAAGTCCAAAAAGGAATGAATTCTGGTCTCTCTAGTTGCCTGGAAAATGGTTCCTTTGTGCTTAGATGTTGTGCCTTATACATTTAATTAAGTAGTATGAATTAGCATAATTTTATATTTAAAAAAAAAAAGGGGGGGGGGTTGAAAGCTTTGAGGTTTTTTGCTTAAAGCCTTTCAGCTGTTGATAGGAAATTCATTTGCACAGAATTTTTGTAAGGCATTTTACAGAGGAAATCCCAAACATTTTTTTCTGTGATATGATTATAATAGTAGATTGTACTCTTTTTTCAGATGTTTTGCAATAGGATATACATGCATTACTTAGTAAATAATATTATTACAAACTGAAAAGCTAAAGAAAAGGCAGAAGGAAGCCACTGAACAATTCCATTGTAGCTTAGAAAGAACTCTTTGGATTTAAAAATGTTGAAACAATTTCAGAACTCCAATGGAGCAGAAGGAATTTAGAGTATTCTTTGTGATGCTACAACAACCATCATAATTCCTGTAATTTAACCCTAGGATGTATTAATATTAAAGTGCTGAAATAT
This sequence comes from Actenoides hombroni, assembly GCA_024336885.1. Lineage (NCBI taxonomy): Eukaryota > Metazoa > Chordata > Aves > Coraciiformes > Alcedinidae > Actenoides > Actenoides hombroni. The sequence goes on along the minus strand of WUAM01000255.1, from coordinate 770,982 downwards.
ATGAAGTTGTTAGCACAAGGCAAATAACACAAATGTGCCTTAAATATCACTTTATCATTTATACTTGAAAGGCACCAGGGAATTTGGCAGCTGGAGCCAAAATCAGGCAGAGGACAAAGTAAGGGTAACAACTGATAAAAGGGACATGAATAATTTATGTTAACTCAAAAGCCAGCTCAACACAGCACCTGACAGGGTAGCAAAACCCTCCCTAGCAGAGCTCTCCCTGGGCACTGTGCACTGTGTACAAGAAGCCTCGGTAATCAGCTCCCTGCAGTGCCATTTCTACACCCCAGGGAGGCCACGGCCACTTAAACAATTTGCATTCTATCACATCAGTTGAATTAGGTTCTTTTCATAATGGGATATGACAAATGTGCTTCGTATCTTCCTTCCAGAAGGGAAGAGTGTCAAGCATATGACACTTCCATATGTATCTTCTGAAGCTTCAAACCTCACCCATAATCTCCAAGGTACAGTGAGGGAGAGCACGGGCTCCTTACCGTTATTCTCCCTGGATTAATTCTCTGCATAGACATCCCCTAACCCATCTTATTTTTCATTCTTAATGAAAAAAAAAAAAAAAAAAGGCATTATATGCAGCACAGGTACAGTTCTTTTGACTGCAGTAAGAGGAGAAATAAGACTCACCTAGATAAACTGTGATGGAGTGGTATTAGACTAGCCTGCAAGCAAATGAGAGATATGTCTTGGATTAGTGGATGATATCGAGGATAATGAACGATTGCATCTTCTGAGTTCTAAAATTCCAGATTTCCAACAGTAAGCTTAATACAGTGTCTAAAGATAAGCAAATTGCTAAAATGAGAAGCAGAGCCGTGTACAGAGAGGAGGTAGTATAATTTAGCCCCAAGGGATAAGAGCTGAATGGACAACAAAAACTGTTTACCTTGCCTCATTTAAAGAAGCTTCTTACTCAGCTCACAGAGTTGGGCTTGAACCATGCGGATACATTTTTGTATTTGGAAACAGAAAATGCAAACCTTCAATGTTGAGTTTTTCAAACTGTTGTCAAATGAGAAGAAATAAAGCTTTGCTATAATCTATTGCCCTCTGCACTGCTCCGGCTTCTCAGTGAACCCAGCACTGAAGAAGCAAGGGATCTTGCTCACATTTCCTGGCTTCACAGGCGGCTTCAGAGTAAGCAAGAGGACAGCTTCTGCCTTTTGTAAAAACAACATCTTTTTTTGAGTACAAAAGGTGAATCTCTATCATGTAATTCCTGTGACACTTCTGCTCAGACAGTAATGTGGGAGCTTCTGCAGTGTTGTACTCATCGTCATTGCTTTTTTTCTGTGTTTTATGGCCTAAAGTCACAGTATGTAGTGGTAGCACGCAGTCCAATAGGCATTAATCCCAGAATCCCATTTAGGCAAGTGACATATTTAAATATGTTTAAACTTGAATACAGATGCCTTCCTTAACTGAAGATTTAAGAAAAACACCAACCTCCCTTTCCCAGTTCTTAGTTTTTAGGATATCTTGCTTGAGGAAATAAATAGTGCAAGTGCTCCTGGTTTGTTCCAGAGAGGATTTCATCTGCAAAGGACATAAGTTTATTGTCATTTGGTAGGAAAGACTGTCCCCTGGCAGATTTAGCCAAGTCTGTATTTGCCTCATCCATGCTACAGGATCTGGGAGAAGCTGGACTGGATGTTTCATAGTTCTCTGATCTTTGTGTGATACAGTTGTTCACCAGAGTTAACAAGAATTCAGCAGTAGCCAATACTAATTACTTTTTTTGATTTTTGGGGCCTTTATGATATTTCAGCCACTAAAATGTGAAAAGGGAAAAAGATTTATTTTACACGAGGCAATTATTAGATGCAACTGAAACAGCTTTTTAGATTACGATCTATCAGCATTGTCATTTAAGCAAAACATGCCCTTTTAAGGCACTGGTTAATTTGGTTTTATTGTTTTTAATTTGGCAGCTAGGCTGACTGTATTCACACTGACTCCCGGTTCTCCTGCACCACCTGCTCCTCTTCCCTAATTCATTATTCACAAGATCATTAGTGCTGTTTGTGGGAATTGACCTCAGAGTGGCTTACCGTTCTCATACCCATCTTGTTTTGGGTGTGCCTTTCAAATGGCATCTTAATTATCCTTTGGCCTTAAATACCCAGGTGGAGGCTCTAATGGGAGTGCAGGGTGGTGTTGCTCTCCCAATTAACAGATGGCTGTAAAATTGTGCGGATAAAGATACTTGTCACCCGAGGGAAAGAGCAGGCGGCAGGATGTGGTCTGACACATGGATTAGCACTGTGCTAGCAGGTGCTTGTGTTGATAGCAAGGGCTGATATGCCAAGGCCAGGATTCCTCTTTGTGATCCTTCACATTCCTCTATCTTTTCCTGCTCCTTCAGTCACTGAAGGCCAAAGGGCCCCTGGAAGAAAGCCAGAATGTTTTTCTTTTAGTAAGAGAGGAGAAGGATGAGTTTTCATGGAAGGGCAGTTAAAAAAAAAAAAAAAAGTTTTGAAAATTTCACTTCTTCGTGACTCACAAGCTTATTTTGATTTCTTTTAAGTATTAGTTCATCTGTTCATACTTGAAGAAGCTGTACTCTTGGTGTCTAAATATCTATAAGACTCCTTTTCATGCTTTTCTCTGAGAGAAGCAGTGTCACACAGAATTTTTTGTCTAACGCTTGCCTTCCTTTTCTCACCTATTTGGAAAACAGATTATTTTACCTTTTACAGTGGCAGTCGAAGATGTTAGTAGACAGATTAGCCAGGGTCCCAGTGCTACTGGTACTGGGGAGGGTGTTTCTGAGAAAGGCCCACTCTCGGTGCACAGGGAATAGTTCTTGTTCTTCTTGTTCTAGGTCTGACTGGCCTGAGCCTTGCAAAGACCATCAATCATTCTGCTAAGCCTTTCTCTTTTTATTTCTCTGGAGGGAGTCAGCTTCATGATATCATTCAAATTTGTAGCCAACATAACACAGACTATATGATTGGTAGATGTTTTGAAAAATCTTTAAGGCAGAGATTTTTGATGTGTTTTTTTTCCTTTTTTTTTCCCCTTCTCTCTCTAATAATGCTTGTTGAGCAGATAGCAAATACAAAATGGCTATAAAGGAAACAGCAACTGCATATACTGATTTTTTTCCTTTTTCCAAGTGTTTGAATACCTGGTTTGTCTAGTTTCTACTTAGGCTATTGTTTCTCAAGCCCTTACAGATACAGTCTAAAAAAACCCAATAATAAATGTAGGCTATATATACAACATCATATGCATGTCTGCATAGATGTATTTTATATATATGATTTTACTTACAGCTGTCTACTGTCTGTGGGTTATTTTTTCTTCCTAGCTGAATCCTCTTGTTGCTTTTCAGGCTGTATCTGTCCAGATTAGGCTGCAGGCACACACAGTAAGATGGGGAGGTAAAAAAACACTCCTATGATGGCCTTTGGCATAAAATTCACCCCAGAAGCCTCACACTTTTTCTTTCTTCATCAGCTGTTTTATCAAGTGCCTTGCAGAAACTCAGAGGCCCAGTGTGAAGAACTCATGCAGCAGAAAAGTAAAGAAATTGGAAGCAGAAACTCCCCTAGTACTTCCTCTGGGTGCAATAGAGTCTGTATTTTTAAAAGAAAAGTCTTTCCATGACAGTCTTCCAAGGATAATTCTCTGTACTTGCATATTTTTCCCATTTTACACATAATTGTATAGATGACATTTTGTATGCTATGTTAAATCATTTCAGGTTTTGGAAGGCCAATTCTGGCACCATGCTCTGTGTAGCGTGAGATGTGAAAGAGTAGGATCAAGGGAGGAAAATTAGAAATGGGAGAGGCTGCATTAGGTCTTGGTGAATTCCTCCAACAAGAACAACTGTTCTGGGTGCTGCTGTTAACAAGCAGTCAGGCAAGAAAACAGATGTGGGAAACAAAGATCAAAAATCTGAACCAAAATGCAAGATCAAAAGACCGTGAGTACAGCCAAGCTGTGCACAGCCATCATCCTGCTTATATTTCCATCTAACCAGGGGACAAAAAGAGAATTTCAAAATATTTATTCCACCAGTGACTATTAAACTGAAGATTTTGACAGTGCTGTGTTTCTAAATGGAAAAATAACTAGGGGCAAAAGCATCTTATGAATAGCATTGCCAGGATTAATCTCAATACGCATATCGCTTATTAATAGGAAGTAGCCTGTAGGGTAAGTGGTCTTGATAAGCAGGGTTCACAGTTGATTCTGCTCTGACGAAAGGTGTTTCCTAAAATAAATTATTCTAGTTATTTTTTTCTTGTCAATTAATATTAGTATTTCACACTGCTCTTGTATAATAGCACTTGTCAAAAGACAGGCAGAGATCTGCATTTGGGTTTGGGCTTCAGAGATTTGGAGACACTTGGGGAAGTTTGACTACTTTCTTGGCACCAACCCCATTGCAGCCAGGATCAAGGCCATACCTGAATGATAAATGAAGCAGCAAGGCAAAAATATTGTATATTAAACTGAGGATTAACATGGGCTGTGAAAACCTATACACAAGTCTTGCTAGAGAACCATTAGGTGGGAGTTTCTGTGAGCAAGGCCATTTTCGTCTGCCGGGCTGTTGTGGTGTAGGCATGTAAAGTAGCTGTATTTATGTGCTATTACTCACATCCCAAGGCATAATTTGGGGAGCAAAAATTCTGTCCTCTATTCTTTGCAGATATATATAACTTACAGTTAAGTAACAGAGGACATTTCGTAGATGTATTTGTTGCTATCACTACTAAAGCTTATTAAGCAGTAAGTAGTAAACTGGACTTTAAGATCAGTTTTGCTGGGAATCTCTATATTTACCTAGTTTTCAGAAGACGTGCTCAGCTATTTGGAATAATTCTGACAGTCAGCTGTTGAAGGTGGTAGCTATCACCCGAATGCACAATGTGACCATTTAGCATTCAGCCCACTGCTTCTTGTTAGTGCCATAAGGATTGTACCTTGAGTACAGCGTATTAGAGTCCATTTGCAGGTAAAGTGAAGCCCCTGAATTTTTATCAGTGCCTCATTAATTCAAATGTTCTATAAAACTTACTTTTATTGATTGAGTTTAAGGAATTTTGTTTGGGAATGAGGCTCTCACTTAGCAATGGAGGGGTGATTATCAACAAAGAATGGAAAAATTAGGAAAGTGAAGAAATGAAGTTGCACTGGGAATGACAAAAGATACTTAAATCTGTTAAAGAAATGTATAAAGATGTCTGTAAGACCAAAATCATAGGTTTCTCTCTTCTGTGTTTTTTGACTGATCGTAACAGGCTCTAACTTGCCTTATGCTTCTGCCATGAAAAATAGAATTTCTCTGTGTGTGTTCTTTATAGGGTTAAATGCAAATTACTTGTTGTGTAAAAACACAATGGAGCATATTTTTATGTTCACTGGGGGGCTTTAATGCAACTCAGGTGCCCCGGGAGAGAGGTAGGACCTCCAGAAGTCCCAGCTGAGATACCCATATACTTTACAGAGAGGATATTCACTGGTTCTACTTGTGCTTATAGATAGGATTTGAGTGATCTTGGTTTTCAAAGATAGTATTGTGAAGTTTCACATTTGATAGATTTACAATTTCCGTATCAAGTACATTCAGTTTGCAGATAAAAAGTAAAAAAAAAAACAAAAGAAAAGAAAAATTGTTATGTTAGAGATGATCTGGACAGCAAAAAACTACATCACTTTCAGCCCTCTTTGTCACCTTGTAACCAGGCAGCATTGAGGTCTGCTCAATTTGCTCAGAAATATGGATTTTGTTTGATAGCTTGCCTCCCATTTGTTCTACCTTTCACAGCCATGTTAGCACGTGCAAGCCCATTACTTTTAGAGCTGGGGTCGCACCAGAGTTCCTATGAGCTTCTAAGCAAATTGTTTTCATATCCAAGAGAAACCAGGACAGCATTTTCATAGCAAAGAAGTTTAACCTGTCTGTGTTAGTCAGAATGAATGGGAATGTCTACTGTACCATAATGTGCCCATTTTGGTACTCTGCAATTAAAAAAAGGGAAAAACTGGAGGGGTTTCCCCCTCACAGAACTCATAAAAGGAAAATCCAGGGACATAAGAGTGTCATCGAAGCAAGGGATGGGATTCCATCAGCCGAATGGCTTTTCATGACTGATTTACACAGATAATGAAAAACTGTATGTCATCCCAGCCCCCCTTTCTCTGTAAGACTACTAGTTAAGTGTTCTTTTTCCTAAATGATATTGGAAGTCTCTTTGTTCTCTTGGTTGAAAGTTAGACTTGGATGGTAATGGTACTACGTGTTTGCAATTGCAAGCACAGTTCAGTGGAAAGTAAATAATAAAATATAGTTAATTGGTGTAATGATGTCTCATCAAATAATTAGGGTAAATGTGCAATCCAATTTTCTTATGTACTACAGCATGCTTGTCATTTACCGTGATGTGTAATGATGTTAAGTTGTTGTGCACACCGAGTTAAAAATGAATAGAGTTGTACATCTGAAATGCATCAGCATTTAAAAGTTTAACACAGTGACTGCTTTTAGTTAAAATGCCTAAAGATAAGTAACTGAAAAATTGTATATTAGTAAACACCACTGTAAGCCACAACACTTAGTTCACACACTACCTTCATAGTGACCCATCATCATCACTTGGATGCAATCATCTTGACCTCTGTGAATCAGGAATAAAATGCCACCGTTCTGGCATGATGGAGGTTTAAGTGGACCAGTGTATTTTAGCTTATATATTCAGGGCCACGCTTCTTCATGTTGCAAATCATGCCAGTTGTCTATCTTCCCACTTGGGCAGCCAGGGCAGACAAGGGTGAAACAATTGCCACTGAGTCTGACTGATACCAGATTATCTGGAAATAAAAATAAAAGAGAAATAGATTGTGACTCAAAATACTTGATCTCTGATCCGTATAACAGTCAAAATTGTTAGAAATCCATCTTTTTTCTTTTTTTTTTTTTCTTAAATGGTATCTATTTACCTATCTGTATAACGTATGCATTTCCTTATCAGTGAAGACTTCCAAATTATGCAGTTGTTTTTTTCTCATTGATTTTTCTCTTTCAGCGTAATACACATTTATTTCATGAACCTAATTTTCTATGAAGTTAGCAGCAAATACTTCACAAAAACATATGAAGAAACCATTAGTCTGAAGACCTAAAGAGCCATTAGTTAAAGTACATAGAACTGCCCTAATAAATATATACCAGATCAATCTTCAGTATAAACCACAAGAACATTCATAATGTAGGCTCAGTTTCAAAATTAATGGTTCTTGTATTGCTTTGTAAAAAAGCAAATAATGACCTGACTTTGATCAGCTTACCACAGACACAAAATGAACTGACACTGAAAAGATGAAGAGTACTAAAATGAGAACATTTGTAGGTAAGATCTATTTTTTTTTTTTTAAGGATGAAAAATGACCCAAATGTGAAATCATGGTCACACTGAAATTAATGGTGAAACTTGCTTTGCATTCAGGGGAGTGGAGTTTAACAGTATTGTGGTGCTGGTAAACATGTAATCCCATAACGCCCTGTTATGAAGATAATACGATGACCTTTTTCAATAAAATCAAACACAGAAAAACTAGATCTGTATGTACGCAGAGAGAAATTATTGTTCAGCAATATCTGTCCTATTTAAATCTGTTGGACAGAGCTAATCAATTTTTAGCCCTTAGTTGAGTGCAGTGTAAAATGCTGGGGCTTTCCCTAACCTTATCTAAATCTCTTGTGCCTACATATCTGGACTAGGAATTATCAGGAGCTAACCTGTTCATGTGGCATTCCCAAACTTTGTGCTTCTGTGCAGGTCACACACAGCGTGTGAACAGCAGGGATAGGGGTTCATTATTTACAATATCTCTGTGACAGGAACCGTAAAGTCCTGAGCACAGCAGCTCTGCTTAGCACTCTTGAAACATAGGGCAAATGTAAAAGTGAGCGGAAGGGAGCAGGGGATGAAGTCCACAGTATTATTTTTTGTTTTGTGAGGCTTGTTATTTCCAAAGTGGGTGCCAGGCATGCTGTAATTAGTATTTTCTCTCCCTGATTCCGTAAAACCAATAGCTGCACACAGGCAATAAAAGATACTTATTTGAACACAACAACCAGATGGATGTTTGTTGGAAAAAGATACTTGCAGACAGATTTAGTCATTTCTTCAAGAAACACTTTCAGGGAACACACCCACTGAGCACTTGATTGACAGTGATCTGTTTTCTCTCATCTTGATGAGTCTGGGTCAGTGGGTAGTCTGACCATCAGGTCAAATACATATTAAAGGCAAAAACTGACAAAGAATATGCTACAAAATGTGATTTACCAGCTGTGCACAGTCATTTTAAGCACCCTGGGTTGATCATTACTTGTGTGTAATGGAATAGCTGTAGACAGCAGGGCAGGGGAAACTAAGGGTCAGATTCACTGTGGTGGTAAAACACTGAAACTCTGTTGAACAACTATTGAATAACTCTCGGTTATTTTAGTGTTTTGGGGTATTTTTCATTTTATTTTCTTTTTGGCCAGAGAAATATCTAGTGCTATCTAACAACTTCTGAGTCTGAATCAGGTCTTTATCTTCCTTCTCTCCCGTTAATAATTCTTGAAATCCCCACAGGATTATATCCAAAGCATTAATGTGGAATCTCTTAATAACAAAGACATGGACCAATGTCTTGAAATTAGTTTATAGTAATATGATTTCATTCACCACCATCTGCAATTTCTTTTGGAGTGATTTTGGTACAACAGAAAGACCTGATAAATGAATAACTTTAATGGACTACGGGATATGTTTCTTGGGCCATTACAACCCTTCTTATTAGCGCAGCTAAGGGATTCTGACTTCATGTCTAATAAAGTATCTAAAGCATGTCTTTATATTGGTGAAGTCCCCACTAACTGGAAAAGGGGAAATATAACCCCCATATTCAAAAAGGGAAAGGTGGATGAACCTGGGAACTATAGGCCAGTCAGT
>WUAM01000255.1:701041-757561 GCA_024336885.1 Actenoides hombroni | reverse complement strand
GCCCCGGCTCCTACTTCTGCGGGGCGCAGCCCGCCGGGCATGCAGCCCGCCGGGCCGGGCAGGGCAGGGCAGGGCAGGCAGGAGGGCGGTTTGTGTTTTTTTCTTTTTTTTTTTTTTTTTCCGTCGGGATGCAATTGCATTTGGAAGTTTGAGGCGTTCAATGGCTCTCAGTTGCATTTCCTGTTTAGTATGTGCCTTTTTTTTTTTTTCTTCCCCCTCCCCCCCCCCCCTCCCCCCCCCTTTATTTCTTCTTTTATCCTATATAGCCACCCCAAGAGGTCATTTCGCAAGCTGATTGCTGTAATGATGGTTAGGAGCATTCACTCTTGGGAAGTTTTGTAGACATCACACTTCAGTTTATGGAGCAGTTTTCCCTCCGTGGGGCTTACCTCAGTCACACTTACAGCAGCAATTTCATTCACTTTTTATTTTGGCTAATCAAGCCTGAGTCTCTCAGTTGCCAATTTCCTTCTGTTTTCCAATTATCCTCGTAGTCCTTTTCAAACCAATTTTTTTTTCTGACTTTTATGCAGCTCTGGTAGCCTTTGTTCAGAATCTCAAATGAGGTAATTAGGCCCCTGTACAACAGCTTGAATGTTGAAACTAATTCTCATAGGTTCAATATTTCCTTTTTTTTTTTTGTCACTGCATGGCAGCTTAAAGTCAGTCTGAGATCACCTTGGTTGTTCTTCAACTAGTTTTCCATCAGAAAATTTTGCTACTTCCTGAGCCAGAGTTCACACCTTGTACTGCTGAGGTTCAACCCGTTCTGGTTTCCTTCATCATTCATAAGCTCAGGTTTGCATATAGAGAAAATTGGCAGTTGACAAATATTGCTAATAAAAGCATGTTGAGATTAGCTCAGAAAAGAGGACTCTTTCAATAATTCAGGGTAATGAAAACAGATAAAGCAGAGAGAGAGTGCATTTTTGTACTGTATTTTGAAAAACACGTTCTATGATTATTTCATGCTTGTTCTCTACTACAGTCTGGGAGAGGGAGACAGGACAGACATAGAAACCCTCAAGCTCCTGGACTGCATTAACCGTGTGTAAAAAGCCACCTTTCCAAGCTGATTTAGCAATAATAACACTTTGGCGTTCACCCTGCAAATCAACTAAAGTTTACACACAGCAAAGGTCCCACAAGTTTCTCTAGCAGTGAAGTCAGTTACTTGGCATACAGTTATTTACTGCCTTGAATATATTCTTTACGACCAGCTATTTGCTCAGTCTGAGAGGTATAAAATGAATTATTCTAGGTAAGACTGCATAAGCTGTATAACAAAGAACTGTTGGGGTGTTTACAGTGGGATTGTTTGGGCTTTTATTTCCTTTGGTTGTTTGAGGTGGGTGTTTATTTTTGTGGATGGGTTTTTGGTGCTTTTTGTTTGGTTTGGGTGTAGGGGAGTTTTGGTTAGGGGGTGGGGGAGTTAGGGAGGTGGTTTGCTCAAAATAAACCCAAACTGTTTTCTCACACTTCAGCACTCTGGCTGTAATTTGTTATTAGACTTTAGTCATCTACATAATTAAATCCCATAGGCATTATTTTAAAACCTCAGTGATAACTCCAAATTCTGTAATTACATTTAATCAAGTAGTATGCTGAGATTAGTCTCACAAACTGGAATATTTTCATGTTTGGGCTTTGGCTCTGCCCCTTTTCTAGCGGCTTTACTGGAGCTCCCCATGGAATTCCCTCTGAGGCAGAATTCATCTAAAACATAGCCTGTAGATTGAAATCCAAAATTTGGTACTTACTGCTGCAACTCAGACAAGGTCCCCAGTGCAAAACACTCAAACTCAAGTGCTGCTGACAGGACATCAGACACTTTTACTGGAGAAACTGCATGTCAGTGTTTTGAATAAAGTCCACTTTTTTGTTGTGGTTTGGTTTGGTTTGGTTGGTTTGTTGTTGTTTGCTTATTTGTTTAGTAAATAATCTTAAAACTCGTTTTCTTGTTAGAAAGATATGGGAGTGAGCAGAAGAAAATTCTGGTATTTATAAGCTACTTAAGCAGTACACAGATTATGACACATTTGCTAAGACCTTGATTTTTCTTGTACATCAGATAAATAAAAAGTTATTCTGTTGAGAAAAGTGTACGAATTTAAGAGGGGGAGATGATTTTTTGTGCTTACCACATCTTGCAGCAGTTGAGGTTCTGTTTACATAAATTAACTCTAGATAAAATAGTGGTAAACCATATACTCCTGTTTTGTCTTTTTCACAGCATAGACGTGGGAGGAGATAGCCTCAAATTTAATTTCCAGGTGTGCTGTACAGCCAACAGAGTGCAAAAGGGATAGCAAGAACTTTGCACTTCAGCAAAAACCTTTTGGATTATCTGATTTAATAACACAGAAGAGAAAAATAACATTTCCTCCTAGTTTTCTGTTGGTATAAATAGACAAAACTTTTACTTCTATAGGCTATTCTTACTTAGGGTAGCTAAGTCTTTGTCTCAGAGACTTTTTTTGGTAAACTTTTTGTCCCAGATATGTTTAAAATTAAAGTGTGGCTCTATTTAAAGGGTAAAGAAAAAGAAGAAAGGGCAAGGGGGAGGAGGGGAATGCTTCCATTGTGAAAGGCAGGGAAAAAAAAAAAACACAACAAACCAAAAGAGCAAACCCTCTCTCTTCCAAAACTTCATCTACTCAGAGATAACTAACTTTATTTTGTAAGGAAAAAAAATTGTTGTTGAAAAACTTCAGCATTTAAAATTTCTTCTTAGCTTTTTCTGGGAGAAGGTGAGGAAATGCTATTACAGATAGCCCCTAACACCTCCTCCTGGCCTCATCCCAAAATTGTCCCACAGGCTAGATATGATGTAATATCATTGTCTTTTCCTCCTCTGCAGTCTGTTGGTTTGTTCTTCACCTCTCCATTTCTCATCCTCATACCACTTCAGGACTTCACTAGTACCTGACTTCTGAGCTATGGCAGATTTAGAAAACATGACCCTGAGGTTGCTGGTGTAAGCTCAGAGCTAAGGGGAAGCATCTGCTCAGCAGAGGTGGGCTCTGGCCACACTTCCCCACAGAACAATTAAAATTACAATTACAGCTCTGGATACAATTAGTTGGGTGTGGCGCCTAAAATCACTTTAAGAAAGAAGGTCTGCGTTGATGATACTGCAAGGACTTATTACTTACCTTGTTACAGGTGACATGTATCTGGTCACAGAGCCCGGTGTCATTTAAGACCTGCCATTGTCATAAGTACTTTTAAATTTTGGATTACTTTAGACCAGGTTCTCCATGAGCACTCTGTGTGTTAATCGCCATGGGACTTTCTGGGTGAGAAAGACCTCTTTGCATCTATGAGTACACAGTAAATATAAGCCATAGTTTTTTAAAAAAGACATACCAAAAATAAGAGCCAGGTCCTTAACTGGTATTGGAAAAATAGTTATTTTGGAGCAATTTTTGTGAGCCAGGTGTTTTTGATCCATTTTTTTTTTTTATGGCCAGAGATGTTTCCTAGCATGTGAAAAGTCTGGTTTCAAGAGGTCTACGTAATGAATTTCACTGTAATGACAAATTAAGGTCTTTATGCTAACAGTAAGTCTTAAAGCACAATTAAGCTTCATTAATACGGCAGTTTTGTCATGCATCCCACCTCCATCATCCTCAAGCACATAAATGGTGCTCTTGATATTCTGTAACAACTGCTTGTTTCCTGGCAGAGGAAAGTGTGTTACACTACCATGAAGAAACTAATCCTTTCTAAATATTTATTTACTCTTACCATATTCAACATAGGCAGGATGATTAACATGCAGCCAGGTATGGTCTAGATTAGATTAACTTCTAGGAGTGAATTTTATGGATCCTCGAGTTTCAGTAATTTAAGGTGAAATATATTAACTGAACTTTACCTGAAGTGTTGTTGTAAGACCTCCAGATTATTTTCTCTCCCTTTTGCCTGAACACGGAACAGCCTGAGTCAGTGCTGCCTGTATGTAATTTGAAATCCCCAATCAGTATCTTTTGCTGTTGAATTGCATACAAACCAGTATGAATGTTCTGATAACCTGCTGCCTTCAGAAAGGCACACAGGTCTATGTTTGCTATGTATTCTTTTCACGTTGCGTGTATATCCAGACAAACACTTCTGAAAATCATTTAAGGCCATTGAATTAATACCAGAATCAAACAACCTTTAAATTAATAGTGTGTAATTGGATGCATTGAAGACACTAATTAAATCTTTAAACAAAGCTGCACACACCTGCTTGCTGGTATCTGTCACCCAGAGACCACTTTCCGTATGGCTGACTTGCTGACAGCACTGTCTTTGTGACCAAAATTTGGGATGAGGTGTCCTCACTTTTTTGCAGACATCCCTCTGAATTTCTCATGGCCTTTTTTTCTCAAGAACCACTTCTGTACAGGCAAGCCCATGAGCTAGACTGCAAGATTTCTGTCCATACATCATCAGCTCATAGATGAGGAGATTGATGCATCTTATGATCCAGTCTGGGAAATATTTTAATAACAGTAAAAACAACCGTTCTCGTGCATTCTCAAAAATCTTTATAATCATGATCTACAAAAGGGTCAGCATATATCATTTTACAAACATACAAAATTATTTTCCAACTGGGCAGATTAATACAGAGAAATTGTTAATTATACCCTTGCAGAGAAACCAAGTTCCCAAACTGTTGTCAAGGCAGACTGGCTGTACAACTGTAGTAGCGAGAAAGAGATATGGAAACCATGTTTAATAGGGCCCCTAGTTCATGTAGTTCAGCTATATATTTACATTTCTAAGTAACCTCTTTTTTTTTTTATCTCTGTATTCACACATTTCCATGGACATTCACTTTTGCATTTGTGGGAACTTCAGTCCGGAGAGTTGCAAGAAGGGGAGCACCTGAGCTCTGCCAGTGAGCAGATCTTGACCCCCTATATTCCAGCCCCTTGCAATAGGAACATTAATTCCAGTAGGCATTGGTTGAGTTGAATACAATTTTTCATCGCAAGGGATCCAGTTGTCCAAATGTGCTTAATCTCAGTTATATAAATTCATCTCCATCTTATGAAGTACACTTAGACATGCTAATACAAGCTGCTGTTGCAATGAGCTTTTTAAATAGCATTAAAATTTAAAACTCAACTTGTTTCCAAGCGCTGCTTAACAAACAATTTGCCTAAATATCAAATTTGATTTAAATATTTTCAGTAAAGGTAGAGACATGCGTGGCAAATTGTAGATGAGTGGATTTAACCCAAATGACATTTCATAGGGATGTTGCAAAACCTGGACTTCGTAAAGAGGTTAGTTGTAAATTAGTTTGGCATTAAAGACGTGTCTGCTTCTCTGCTGTACGCTAGAAAGAATTTCTGAATTTTCAGAAATGCCCTTGTAAAGGTCACTCAGTATCCGAATATGTCTGTGCTTCACTGAACTTGATGCCAGACCTTGAGAGCCTGCAAAATATCAGTGAAAGTTTGGGGTTTTTTTTTTAATTTATTTTTTTCAAAAATTAAGACCTTTTTAGAATACGCTATCCTATCTCTTGAAAATACCAAAGGACACACTGGGTTGCAAGAATGTAACAAGCCGATTTTGAAGGTACCAACTCTCACCTCTGTGCAGATTTGTTGGGATTAACAACTGTGCTTCAGAAACTCTTTGAACAAAACAGCATTTGAAAATTTGACGCTTTTTTATCTCTAAGTTGCTGTGCCCAGTTCATCCGAGTCTGGCATCATGCTCCACTTTTGACACCATTCTGCTCTTCCTGTGTGCATCCAGCATGCTGATCTGAAGGCCAAAACCCAAGTTCCCCATAAACCAAGTACTCTTCCGAAACCCTGGGAATACTACGGTATTTTCTAACTGAGATCATGAGTGGGTTTCTGTGGCATTTTCTAACTGAGACTACTGGTTTTTTTTCTAACTGAGAAAATATCACAGCTATTTGAAAAGAAAATTAAACAACTGCAGAATAGAATTTTTCTTTCAAACTTTGCAGACGTTATTTGTTATACATGGGGGTATGAGGGAAAGATTACTATAATGAATGTCATGTGCCTTTGATTCACCTCCTTGGTCGTACTCTCTTACTATTGAATGACACCAAGAAAAGTCTGTTCAGGACAGCAAGCAGGAAATGAAGCAGCAACTAGTGATAAAAGAGACTTGTGGGAAAAATATATCAAGGGCCCTTCAGGTAACAGCAAGATGTTCTTGCTTAAGAAATACTTACTTGCTTGGTTCCAGTGAGGTTAACAGTCTCATTTTTGTTTGGTTTCTTGTTCATTTTATTTCCCAACCCCCTACAAGGCTGGAGCCCAGAACCATACTCCATGTCCTACCTGTGTTAAGCTAGCAGTGCATCCATGTTTGACAGATGAACATTGTGATGCCATTTAGACAAACCCATATTAGAAAACTTTCTGGCCCTAATCCTTTATTGGTTAGCAGAGTGTTTTTAGATGATGGCATAAGATGTCATTTTGCAAAGTGTTATTTTGAATCACTTGAAGTGAATATAACAAACAAAGATGCAAAATATAAATATTCCTGGGTGGGTTTTTGGGACAGTTTGTCGATGGCATGGAAATTAGTACATGAAAATTAATTGCACGAGAAACCTACAGATTTGGCAGAGGACTTGTGAGAGTTGCTAATGTTTTGGTTGCTTTCAATTCATGCTGTATCTGAAGTGCAGCATGAATGGACACCTTTCAGAAATGTTGAATATTAAGATCCTCAGTGCATGGTTTTAAGGAGCTGCTCTATCTCTTAAATCAGACCTTTATCTGCAGTGGTCCAAGTCTAGAACCTCCTTGTGGCACAAAGGTGGCAGCAACATATGTGAAAACAGGATTTTGCCCTGTATTTTAAGAAAACACTATTGCATTCCTTATTGGCAATCAGCCCCAAAATCTGCTGCTTCGCATCTGGGCAATCCCCATGAACTATGGAGGACAGAAGAGGTGGTCCTTGTGGCTGAGAGCCAGATCTGCTCTTTGGGACACAGTTCTGGCAAGAATGTGACTTAGCAGCACATGCCACTGAAATCAAAGGAGCAAGGTGAGCACCCACCAGCTGAGGATGTGTCCCATGGGGCTAAATTCATCTGTCAGTGTTCCGTATGTTGCAATGATAACTCTGATGCTGCAGCAGTTGATAGTTCTTTCCCACAGGTAAATGGGATTTCTCTCTGTGCTGCAAAAGTAAATCTGAACGAGAAAGGATGACATACAGGAATGTTTCTTGGCTCAGTAACAAGTGAGGGGGGGAAATGCAGTTTTGAACTTGGTGAATCTGACACTTGATCAATGGCCTGTGTGAGCACTGCTTGGGTTTTCCCTTCACCGGTCAAAGATGATCAGACTTTTCTGTGGCATTCACTTAAATCAGAGCAGCCGCTCTAAATAACAGGCTCAGTGTTTGCATGCCAAGTAAATGCTCTGGAGCAGATCAGAGGATCTACAAAAGGGCAAAGTGGCTTTTTTTCAAAAAGAACTGGAACAGTATAATTTTATGTAGTTGGAGCATCTGACTAGCAGATGGTAAGGAATAAATTGAAGAACATGAAAACCATGTGGATGTGTCAGGGGATTTAGTTACCAGGAGGTGAAATGTGAGACTTCTGTAGCATAAACCATAACCCAATCTCTAACATAGGAATGGTCATGGTGCTATCATAACCATGCTAGTAGTCCTGGCAGCATGTGGTCACAGGAGCTGTCAGGACCTCACACAGCTCTGGCAGCTCTTGGGTTTCCTGGACTGGAAGGCCAGGAGCAGGCAATAATTGGGACTTTTCCTGTGGATACATCTAATATATATTCATCTTGGCAGTCAGGAAAAAAGTAGAGGAGGCTTGAGAGAACAGTGAGAATACATCTTTTCTGTAGGTTTTTCGACCAGTCAGCAAGCTGGAACTACACTGAGCTACAGAAACAGCAGGGAAGCTGCACCCATGTGGTCATCTGTACCAGGCCAGAACATCCTTCTCCAAAGTGTTACTGCCCTTTCAAAGAGGTTTTGGAAATTAACTAGGAGCATAAAGGGCCCTTGGGTTTTCAGATGAGAGAAAAACATGTCCTTTTATTTTTAGAGTTCCAGGTAGCTTGGTGTTTTGATGTCTTGCTCAATAGCTCAGCTGACCTATGTTGACTTAATTCAAATCTGATGGAACTGTGGCACTTAAATTTCTCCAGTTTAAGTCCATTTAATTATTTTGATTCTTGGAGTCGCTCATTAGTATTCGAGCTTAGAATGGCAGTAGTAGTGACAACTTCTTGGCAAGTGTGTATTTTTAAAATAAGCTGATAAATGCACTTTTCATGCGTTTTCATCATCTCTTGTTTATCCCAAAGACAGTGAAACATTTTAGGTCTTATTTCTTTAATGAACTTCAGGGATGAGAAGAAGGAGAGCTGCTGTAATGTTTAGTTTGTGAATAGGGCATACGTTAACCTCTGTTCTTCTAATTATTAGTCACAAACAGGACTTTCAGGACTGTAAAGAATTAAGACAAAAATTACATGTGGGCATAGCTGACGGCTTGCTTTGCAGAGAGAGGAGGTTGCATAACTGGGCCAAGATGACAAAAAGTTGTTGTTAAAATCGAGTTTGTGTGTCTGCAGGGAATTATATTTTCCAGTAAAAGATGTAAAGACATATCCCTCAATTACAGAGCTACATATGGCAGAGGACTCATTTTCACCTACTGGAGCTTCCTCAGGAGTTTAATGTGTCTTTGTTTACATATAGGGTGAATAATGTGCAATTAATAGTTTTTCTGTTTCTGATCAGCCTGTGAACAGCCTGCATAGCTGTTCACCACACCTGCATGCAGGAGATCAGTGCTGTGTGCTACTAAGACCCAGTTTAAGCCATACAGTGAGGTGCTTAGGGGCTGCTGGACT
Organism: Actenoides hombroni; assembly: GCA_024336885.1. Classification (NCBI taxonomy): domain Eukaryota; kingdom Metazoa; phylum Chordata; class Aves; order Coraciiformes; family Alcedinidae; genus Actenoides; species Actenoides hombroni. The sequence continues at coordinate 748,664 of WUAM01000255.1, read as the reverse complement.
TGCTAGAGCCATTCTGCCTTGATGCCATTTTGCCTTGGGACATCTTGGGAGTTAACCATGGGATCTGGGTGACTTAATTTCTACTAGGATAAGTCAAGATTAATCAGACTGTATGTAATTGATGGCTTGACCATCAGTGTAATTTCACTATGGTAAGAGCATAAGTTTCAAACATGATACACATTCAGCTCAGAAGTGGAGGGATGCCACTCTTCATATCATTAACCCAATGTCATTTGATTTCCTGAGGGTTTGGTTTTTTTTCATCTTTTCCCACAACCATAGCAATCATTCCAGTTTTCAAAAGCCTTTGCAGAGCAAGAGATACACTTGTGCTAACTTCAGCATAGGCTTGCTATATGCAATCAAGCAGTGTTCATGGTTGCACAATATTCAAAAGGTTCTCCTTCTTCTGCTCCTCCCATGCCACCCGGTGCAACTCGCTGAGCCCCACAGCCCACCAACACCTATTCCAGCAGCTCTCATAGATGTTTGGCAGACATCAATGTGCAAGGAGGGGCTTAGTCCCTTTCAGGGTCTTTCTGGCTTTCCACTGAGGAAAAAAAGAAGGCTAGTTTTTAGGCATAAGAAATCTTCTGGAAAAATAAGTGTCCAGTGTGCTGTTATAAAGAAGTGCTCATGAGAAGGCATAAGGTGAGCCCTGGAAAGGGAGGGGGCTAAAATGGCTACAGTTGGAAAATGATAGATTATTGTAATAGGAAAAGCAGTAAGAGGGATTAAAGTCAATTCTAGGAAAAACTTTTACTCTTGTACTTTAAAGCATGGCTATTATAAAGCATATCTTAGTTGCACTGGTGTTCATGAGACACGACCACATGTTTGAAGGTTTTATAGAGAGTTCATTCTTTGAAGTACTTTTCCACATCAGGGTTTTAAGAAAAGCAAAGTCACTCATGTTGCTAGACTTTTTTTTTTCCCTTCCAGAATTGCAGCATATCACAATCTCATCCATCCTTAGCTTTTTTACTTATATTTGTGATGTTTTGCAAGGATTTCACTGATGTCAATTAAATTAATCTGGATTTACGCCCCCACTGAGAGACTGCAGAACAAGAACTGCTACATCTTATTTCAAGGCATTGTGTCTTTTCCAAACACGGGCCTTGCCTATAAGGGTGTTGGGGGTATTTTTCGAGAAGAGGGTGTAGGACCAGGTGACTGCTGAGGTCCAGCGTGCATTTTCAGCAGATTCATGTTTCTTCCTCAGTGGGTGGATTTGCTATCAAGACATTGATGCTCGCAAAGTCAGGGTGTGTTTTCCAAAAGAACAAGAGGGAGGGGAACCATGTCCTGGCACAGCCAGCATTACTAGTCCAATAGCCTTTCTCATCGTTTAGTCTTTTCTAGCTAAGTAATGGCAGCTTGTTTGTCTGACATTGACTCAATGATTAGTGCAAAATAATCTTTTTTCCAGTGTCCTCCAATAATGACCCATCTCAAAGAAACGTCTTCGCTTACTACTGCAAACACTGAGCAAACAGTGCCTGGCTGGTTTGAGAGCAAAAAGCTTCCTTTTATATCCCATATGTAGAAGCCTTGTATTTTTCTTACTCATCTTAGGGGGCAATCATCAGAGGGACACCTAAAGCAGCTTTTCTCATTGTCATCAAAAAGGGTATTAGATGTGGGCCTACAGATATATGTATGAGTTTTGTGGTTAGAGAGTAGCAGTATGTGTTCAAGGCAGGTATTGTTGGCTGGGAGAGGATATGAGTCAACTTTATAGCTCAAGGAGCTCAGGAGGTAGGCTAAGAGCAAAGTACCTTTGAGGTGATGTTAAGGAGTGCATGTTTGACATGGTGTAGAAAAGGTGATACACAGAAAAGCTAAAAATATTTTCTTACAGATAAATGTGGAACAGACATCTTGTTAATTATGCATCTTTTAAGCTTGCTTTGCAAATTGACTTAATAGGATGTATTTAAATAGGATTTATTTAAAGACAAATTAGCATTTGACTTTGAATTTTCAGTTTCAGTTGGGTAAGTTATCTGTATTTCTGGTGTGTTGTTATCATGGAGCTCGTATGTGACATTTTGTGGCTGTTAGGCCCCTAATGTGGAAATGTTGGTCAGCTTTTTCTTTTTCTTTTTTTTTTTTATTCTTTCGTAAGACGTTAAGCTGAATCATGATGTTAAGCAACATTACTTCTAGGCTGGTGAGAATGTCTTCCTAGTTAGGAAAAGTGTATGTGCCTCTTTCCCCTTTCCTTCAGGTACAGCCAGTTTGTTGTTGCGGAGTTTCTGGATTTGTGCCCATGAAGTCTGTATTATTGATCATGGGTATTTCCCCGTGTTGCTCAAGTTAATATATGTTTGTGGCATGAGTAACTGACCTCAGCATTTTGGGATAAGACATCCTGGAGTGGTCTGAATTACTGGTATAGCTGCTGTCAGAATTTTGGTTTTCTTATTGTGAATGCCCGTGGTTTATTCCTGCAAAATCCTACAATCTGCAGCACTATGCTCGTGGTACATAGGGCTCTCCTGATGGAAATGCTTTATCAAAACCGTACTCGGTAAGTATAGATAGTGACTTGAGAAACATATCCCCTTCTCATCTTTCTGGTTTTATCATTGTCGTGTGACAAGTCAAAGCAGTGATACTGTGTCTCCTCATTTTTATCCAAAACACTGTAAAGAGTGAAAATAACTCCAAAGCCTAGTTGACCTTTTAGTGAGTGCTACAGACCACGCAAATCCAAAGTACTTCCTTTTAAGCAGAACTCAGTGAGTAAGCAAGCTTTGGGGAAAACTTGACTTTTCAGATCTCCCCTTCACTACTGTGAAGCATTTGCAAGTGGCTAACCACTCCAACAATGTTCTGTTGTTCAGAATTATTCACCAAAGAATCATCTAGAAGGGGCATGTCACTCAGAAGTAGTTCAGTCAAAAATTTTAACAGTCCAGATGATTTCCCTGAATACAAAGGCTGCTTGATAGGTTTCCTAAACAAACTGCATAAATTGTGTTCCCTTTAAAAAGTGAAAGTATCTTCTCCCTTGAAATGTTGAATTGGATAGCAGTAATGCCAATTACAGATGTCTTCAGAGCATGTCCCTGCAGTTTGTTTACGTGCATCCAGAATGAAGATAGTGAAGGTACTTTGTGCAAGCTCTTCACTTTCCACTTAAAATAGTAGAGAAACAACCCATATTTGGAAGTGCTTTATTTATAGCATCTTATTGTAAAACATGGTTCCTGCTTCTCCTCAGTTTGGTGTAGTGAGCAGGTAGGAATATTAAGCAGGGAGATGTGACCAAACTGCAACGTTCTTTCTTTTTTTTCCGTGCCTTTTCCAAATATTATTGTGGTGGCAATGGCTTTCAGATCCTTCGGCCACTACTTTTTGAGAAAGGTTTGGTATCTGTTATTGGTTAGTCTCCACAGCAACATTGCAAGGGAAGTGCCCCAAATACATTCCCAAATAAACACCTGGAGCTCTGCAGCAAACTCTCCCCCAGGCTTTACTTAAACACCTGGTACATTCAAAAATGAAAGGCAGGGGAGAAAATACTGAGGATAACATATAAGGGACTGTGCCCAGGTAATCTCTCCTGAGAGTTGCTGTGAGACAGAGAACAACATGAGCCCATTTCCACCCTCAGAAAGCCAATGGCATTTCTGTTCTTCATTTCATTAGCAGAACACAAAAGGAGCCTCAGAGCTGGGCTGCGTGCAGGTCGTACAATGGCCATCCTTTTCCTTTAAAGAAATGCATTCAAGTGTGCATGATTAATTTTTTCCTCTGGTGCATCACTTAAAGCCACTGAGAGCGTTTTCCCCTGAAGCAAAATGCCTACTTTCTTAACTGCAAAAATCAGTGGGTATTTAAACTTCGTGGAGCCTGCAGAACTTCAATAGCCCCGAAGCACGCATTCAGTATAAAGTCTCTGCTTTTGCTCTTTCTAATACATGAACTTTTATTGTACATCTATAGTATATCTCAAAGGAATGGCAAAAAAGGCAGTGCTATTCAAATTCTAGAAGAGCTCTGCTGATGGACAGCTAACAATTTTTCCATTCAGCTCCAGGTGTCCCAAAATTTCAAAAATTGCTATGGAAAAGCATAGGATTGTTGGGGCCAATGTTTGTTGAAATTCTCTCAAAATGGGGTAATTTTAATGAGTGTAGAGGGATGGCTACACTGCAGCCTATATAAGTCAGTCATGCCAACCTGCTAGCAACCTCAAGTGATTATAAATAGCCCTTTGATAAATTTAAGTGATAGCTTCTCTCATTTTTGTGTTGTCGTTCTCCATCTGACAACAAAGACAACCCTGTATTTTGAATTCTAAAGTCATCATTCTATAGTCATCAATTTTTAAGGGGAAATGGGAGAGGGGAGAAAAGAAAAAGCTTACTTTTGATTCACATGGTTGCAGCAAGGCATGATTCCATCCATATGTGACACTGAATATAAAGTCTGACCCTGTAGCCCTCGGAGTCAATGACAGCATTTTTACCAGTCTCAGAAGCACGTGATTCAATCTGTATTGCTTAATCTAAAAGCACAGCATCTGGTCCTGCAAGCAAACCCTTCGGAGCAGCATCACTGGTGTTGCAGTGAGAGCTGTCAGGCCACTGTACACAGGTTGGCATTGGAAACACCAGATCTTGTTCCAGGTGCTAAGCAGCGGATGATCCCAGCCATAGGTCTTTCTGGCAATTTGGTCCCCTGTCTGCGCCTGTGACTTTAAATCACACCATAATCTGATTTTTTAAATCAGAGTGGCATGTCTTCCTGTGAGCAGGAAAGGCAGGTTGTTTAACATCTATCTCTTGCAGTGTGGCACTGGGAGAATTTTCAGGAACTGTGATTGTCATCTCTGTTTTATCATTCATTGCATAATATCTCGGGCAAGAAGTAGCTTATGGGTCACTAGAAATCTTTTAAGACAATGTACATACGTGGATTACTGAATTGCAGGAATTGGGAGAAAAGCTTGAGGCAATTTCCAATGCACATTCCTAAAAATTTGCTACCCATGTGGTAGCAGCAGTGTCTTCCCTGTTTTGATCAGCCTGGCTGAGACATCATCTCCTCCAGTTGCTGTGTCTCCCTTGGACACAGGTGACTCAGGCACTCTGTGGTGTTGCATATGTTGGCACAACAGCCATTGCTGCTGATGTCATTTAGTACAGTGCCTTGTTCACCTGGTGTTCTCTTTCAGAAGCAGCCAGTGCTCAGGGTCTCTCTCTGCATTGAATTCTTGGCTAGGAAGCACCACTGCCTCAAATTCCTGCAAAGCTTCAATACCTGATCTTGGGTTTGCAGCTTGCAGTGCGTGCATCTGTTCTTTTAATTCCCACTGAGGAACCTGTGTGTAGTGGTAGAAAACGTAAAACTGGTGCCTGGTTTTAGAGGGCAGTGGTTTAGGGAGCTGATTTTCTATGAGTCATTAAAAAAAAAGATGAATTGGTCTGTTGGATTCCTATGCATTTCGAGATCCCAGATTTTGCGAAGTTGTCGATAAAATGTCAATGTTATGGAATGTGTCGTAGGTACCAATTCTCCACTATTTCCAGGGCATGGCCAAGAGCATTTGGGCTTTTCGACTTCCAGTCCAAACGCTAGTATTTCACACACTTCAGGTTTTGGTCAGGCAAATCTTCCTGATGAGAACAATGCTATGGGATATATGTCTTACACTAGTAGAGGTTTCAAGTCAAGTATTTCCTTGATAAACTGGAAAACAATTTATTCCTCCCTCTTCAGATGCTTAGAGAGAGATTCAGAGGAAGTAAGCTAGCTGGGTGCTGGAGCCAGTATATTTATAATCTGCACTTTATTCAGTTCCTGCTTTTTGGACAGGTCAAGTTGCCTCTCCATGCCTCGATTTCCCTTTTCATCATGTCTCTGTGGTATCTGTAAAATGAAGCTTTAGGAAGTGTGAGTGCCTTTAGCCTGTCACTGTGGGATGTGAAATTCAGAGGCTGTGGTATGAAAAAAGTAATAACCTGTGTATGATGTGGGATCTTTCATTTCATTAAATTTTCCATCCTCTGAGGAAAGCCCTTTTTAGAGGCTGGGAAAGGGAGGTGATAAAATGTGCCTAATTACATTTGACTCTAGTGGATGTACTTTAGTATGGGCCTCTCGTGTTAGCCTGCGAAGGTTGAAAAGGAGCCCGTGGTTATTTTAAAATTAATTATCATTCTTCTGAAGTCACGTTGAAAAAAGAACAGCTAGGCAAAACCAGGCAATAAAATTACTTGCAGATGAGGCGAAGTGCACCATATGTCAGCTACACTTTAAAGGCAATGGGGTGCCTCCTTGATTTTTCTCGATGTGGTGTTTTTGCTGAGGTATTACAGGACACCTTGCGCTTCCCACGGCAAAGCCCTGACATTTGGGGGGTGTGTGACACAACAGTAGCAATACTGTACTGCCTTTTTCAGTTTAGCATTCATTTCTTACTTCACAATTTTGTACTCGCGCCCTTGCAGAGCTTGCAATTGCAGGGTAAATATTTGAATTTTACTTTTCGTAACTGATCGCCTGACTTTTAACATCTGCTGAGTACAAGAGATGCAGGAGCAGGTGGAAAAAAAAATGTATGGCTGTTCTCAGCAGGGCATTGGCTCAGCTCTCCTCAAATATTTTCTCCTGAGATGTTCAGTGCTGAACATACGGGCACTTACTCTCTGGCAGCATTAAGCCCATGCCTGCTGAGTGCTTCTGTATGCTCCAAGTCATTTACACCATCTAGAAAACAGACAGCAAATCTTGCTGAGGGGCTCCTGAGCATGTGGCTCCAGAAGGCACAGGGCAGGTGGAAATTTCCCTTGGGAAATCCCTGGAAAACGGAAGACTCAAAGTCAGGCCTGGTACACACTGTTGTAAATGTGACTCTCTGTGTGCGATGGCTTTAGGCTGGGGGTAACACTGGCCTGGACCATAATATACTTAACCAAGAACAAATTACCTGATCTGGTAGGGAGAAAATGTTAATAAAAGTATTTTTTGCCTTTGAGAGAGGAAAACAATTCTGCCCTAAATCCCTAGGAACAGGGTGATTTGTCATTTTTAAAAGCTCTATTTCTGTTCACTATTTATGTGATGCTGTCCTAACCATTACATAGACTGTTAAATTAAATGCGACAACTCAGGAGTTGCTTTGTCCAAGAAGTTATGTCATAAAAAGGTACAGGAAAACGTTGCAACTCAGCCTGTAACTCAGCAGTGTAGCTGCTCTAGTAATAACGGGGATATTTTTCTTTCTTCTTCTTTATCTTCTTTGCCCACATGGATAATAAAAATAGAGCAAGCAAACTGCTGCTTCCTCTTGCAAATATATGACTTCTAGAAATGGCAAAAACACTTTAGCATTGCTATGGGGTACAAATAAAGTATTTGTTAGTGGGTTTTGCTATTTATATACATTAAGCTGGAGTGGGGGTTTCCCTGTTGATCCGTGTTGCAAAGAATGGATTGCAAAACGGATGTGGAGCTAAAATTGTATTTTATAGTCCGGATCAGCAAATCTTTTCAAGTTCATTGATTTAAGCTCGGCAAAAAGTTATTCTCGGATGGCAAGCTACAGTTCTGACCTCTCTCTGACTTTGTGGAGAAAGCTTACAGAAACTTGAGCCTTTTGCGTGACACAGCACTTGATTTTGTAACAAATGGCAAATGAGGATGGTGTTTTGCCTCCCAAGTACGCCTGTGACGGCAGGCAGGGAGGACACTGGGTGAAACACACTTGTTGCAACTACCAAGCAACTATTTCTGGAGCAAAGATGTCTGTGCCTTGGTGTTGTTTGCAGGAACAACAGGCTCCTGGCACCTCACGGAGGGAGGCAAGGTCTCAGCCAGCACAGGCAGTACTGAAGGGAGTCTCTTTGGCACTCGTAGCCTGTGCTGTCCAGGTGTCTCCTTCCCTTACTTTTCTCCCTTGTCCTTCTTCTCCAGGGCAATGTCTCATAACTTGGCACACATCTCAACAATGACAAGCCAGAAGCTTATTGAGCCAGGCTGCAGTTTCCAAGGGGGCTGGCAGATATTTGATGCCTTTTTCCTCCTTGCCCTTGCTACAGCTCCAGATGGAGGGAGCAGCTTCCATATTCTTCCTGAACAGTCATTGAGACTGACCTCCCCATAACTATATATCAGGAGGAGAAACAGGGAGGGAAGTCTGTGCAGGCACCTAAGATCTCCCTTTTGTTCTCTCTCTTTATGAAGCCCCTGGGTAAAGAGATGCTGGGAAAAAAATTATGTGATTTAATGACTTAGATTCCATTAGACTTCATGGACAGTGTGGTTGCTGTGGTAAAAAAAAAAATTGCAGAGCTCCTGCAAACAGGCAGAATGTCTGAAATTCACAGGTGTTAAAATCTGGTGCCAGCTGCCACAAAAGTTGAGAATAGTGGTTCGAGTAGGAGCAAACCCATTTAAAATAAACATAAGATAGAATCAGTGTCAGATTTAAGCTAGAGGGGCAGACAGACAAGAGGAGGGACAAAAAAGAGAGTGAAAGCATTTTATGAAGACTGAAAATCCCTTTGTAGAGTGAAGCTGCTCTATTGTTCATTTCTTGCTTTGAGTAGGGACTCCAGAAAACACTTATCACAGACCCTCTATGGCTGTCTCAGTCCAACCAGGATTTATAGTTCATCTTAAGTATTTGTTTCTGGATTCATCTGAGATAAAATACTCTCTATGATTTAGGAGATCAACGCAATTCATTCAATTCACATAGAAGAAAAAGAAAAATCATGAAACATCACCTTGTGATTAAATCAATCTGGTGACATTATGTTCTGCTTGCAGACATTCTGCAGTCAGAAAAAAACCACAACCTTAACATCTTCAGATAGTTTCTTTGCTTTACGAGCAACTGTTGTGGTTTTTTTCACCATGAGGTAAATCAATCTGCTAGAAGTGAAACTACATATTAAAGCCTTGAAGTCAGTATCATTAAAGAAAAAACACACACACAAAAAAAGAGAAACACACCTTCCCCCACCCCCAAACCCCACTAAAACCCCCCAGAAGTAATGGTAAATATACTTTTATTGGTGTCCTTTGAGAACTCCCACCTCTAAATGATACTAGGTAGTGGTACAGACAGGCTTTTATCATGAGAATCCTCTAGGAATGATTATTTGTCACCTGATGGGAGTCCTCTTCTCTACAGGTCAGTCCAGAAGCACAATGCACAGCTCCCTGGGATCAACCAGCGAACTCACTTTTCATTGTATTAGTTCTAGGCCCATCATTTTCTTAAAAAAAAAAAAGAAAAAGGAGACATTTAATAAGATCAGTTACCCTTGAAGGTATTTTAAGATCTCTCTTTCTGTAGCTAATGAGCAAGTAGACAGGAATCTAAAGATGAAGCTAGTTATCCCAGTGCTGTTGAAAGCCACATAAAAACGACTGAATGTCTTAACACTAAAAGCTACATAAAAAAGACTGAATGTCTAACACTAAAAGTAACTATATTGTATATAAATAACAGAAGATTCTCAACAACTGGTGTTAATGTTCATAGGAAGATGATTTGCTAATTATTTGCTTATTGTGCTTCAGTCCAATTCTACATGGCTGAAGCAGAATCTCATCTCATGAAATAACACTTTAAGTCACTGATTTCTACCTAACAAGTGTCCTTGGCACCACTGGTCTATGGCACAAGTGCACAGCCTTTGTATAACACAGTATTTGTATTAGGAACAAGAAAGTTCACTGTGTGGATGCTTTTGAGTTGAAAAGAAACAGAAAGCTTCCATCCAAAACTGCCATTTATATATGTTGTTAAATATAGTACCCCAAATCAAGAGACAATTTCTTCTAGTATGTAGAACCAGTAGCAAACTTCCAGTCTTTACCTGTGGGAGAAGGTGCCTTCTCAGCTATTTGCTATGCTGAGTTAAACTTGGTAAATATTTTTATATTTTGTATCACTAATTTTGGCAATTTAGAGCTATTTCAATAACTTCTCCTCATTTCCATCATGTGAACTGAGGAACTTGCTTGTGTTGCAGAGATCATCCTAAGGATGATGTTTGTATTTTATACCAGCCTGATCATGGATTTGGGTTATTCAGCTGCCTCAACCTTGAACTTCTGGGTGCTTCTGGGTGAAGTGCTCCTTTTGCTCTACCCACTGATTTTTTTTGAGATGCTTTCATTGCAGTGGATAAGCTGGTAAGTCTCTATTTAATCAGCCCCTCTTCTTTGCATTAACAGTCCTGTCATCTACAAACCAGCTCACAGGAGACTGATTTCTGAGATGAACTCTGCTGCACCAATAAACGCCTCTGACGAAACCCTGATATTTGCTGTGTGATCCTGGAGAAGAGATAGGAAAATCCATCAGAACCCATCTCTCTCTGACCACTGAAGGGCTGTTTCCCAGAAGATGGAGCTCTTTCCCCAAGACTGGTGATGGAGATCTTGTAAGTTCAGTATCATATAAAATTTGACAATTCTGATGGATTTTAGTGAATTATTCTTCTTAGCTGAGAGGAGGAAAAGGAAATTAGTGTCTTGACCACAGATATTTTATTATAAAAGTCTTAATTTTTTTTTTCCACAATAAGTGATACTTAACTATACTAATAGTACATGAAAGTAAATTTGGTTATTAAAGAGTCCCAATGCCAAACTCTTTTTTTTTCCTTTGAAGCAATACATGACTCCTTGTCAGACTTGAATATATAAAGCTGTGCAATTTTCTTTAGTTTATCTCTTGATTAGAGGGACGTTGATTTGTGTTATTGACAGCCATCATTCCCTTTTTGCTGGAAGCAAATCCATTCACTCCTCATTGGGCTAGAGGTGGGTATTTATTTCTGATGTTGTTTTCCACCTGTGAATGATAAGACTGAGAGGGATTTTAAATTTCCACATTTAAAACCAAATGAAAAAGTAATGACCATAGAAGACTGAAAGAAAAATATGGGTGTTGATTCTTGCTAAACTAAGGATGGTTTCTGGGAACCAAATCAGAAGGTGTCCCTTGTGTTGGGACTGGAGCAGCAGAGCCCTTCTCTTATCAGATGCTGAAGAAAAGAATAGGTACATGAGAATCTGAATACATTTATAATATGCTTATGTGTATTTAGTGTCTGATCTTCTTCCTTTAAGAGCAATGTTAACTCTCTTCCTCCTTCCCTGCTCACCCCCAGATCTGGGGTAAGGCTGTTGGCCTCTCTTAAGCCTGGACACACTGAAGGGTTTCCTACAGAAACTGAGCAAAACTGTTGTTGTGAGTGACACCAAACAATTGTCAGTGTCTCAGCTTCCACTATTTTGGATATTATGAACATTTTACTTTTCTTTTTATTGCTGTAGATCAGATATTATTTTTTTTACAGCTCACATGTGTGTTATCTAAACTGCAAAAAAGATTATGAAGAAGGGAAGTTTTATAAGCACTGACATGGTTGTCATGACTACCTAAGCCACTTTGTTGCTACCATACAAGTCTTTCACATTATCTGTCTAGCTTTTACACAAACAACATTTTTTTTACGTGAGAGTCTGAAGAAACAGGGCTCAAGAAACATCTATAAGCCTAAATATGTATGTGTGTGTAGCATCCAAATGAAGCTAATGCTAATGTTTTTTTCTCTCAACTAAATAGCATGTGTGTGTTATATACCTTGGACTGTGAGAGAGGCCAGTCAAAGCTATTTTCTACTGTTGACTGAACTGACAAGATCTGAAGTCCGGGCAATCAGGGCTATAAATGATTAAGTGAAGTAGGTTGCTCTGAGTTATCATGAGACAGAGGTTCCTGCCTATTTTTCCTTTGCACTAATGGCAATACTTGCAAAGCCTCCTCATCAACATCTGATTTTTCTCACTGAATGCAAAGCAGGTGGATTTGCCTGTCTCTTTACCCAGCTAGAAAAAAGGAAGGAACTGGAGGGACAGAGAGATGTCTGTGATGCTGTAAAAGTTTCCATGCACACCATTAAAATCAAAGAGAAATTGCAAGCCAGTAACAAACCACACATATGCCATATTCACTGAAGTCTGCTGGAACCAGACTCCCCTGAATAATCATTTTGATGTCTTTGCACCTCTGCAAGTTCTTAAGTTTTTGACTTCACTATCATCATGGCTCAGAAGAACCAGGAACTTAACCAGAAGAGAGTTTTAGCTGCATTGGTCCTTCCCATGCAACTTGGGCAGGGGCTGTGAGTGTGTATATAGAGCCTCATGTTATAGAGGGGTATGCCCAAAGCAGCTTTTGACTGCTGCTGTTTCCTTGTGTGGTGATGTCAGGCTCTCCTTTGGGTGTTTCTCTCCCCCCTCGGTCGCTTGGCCCTTGGAAGAAGGAGAAGTTGCAAGTTCCCAAGGAGCAAAGGACCCCTTGTCCGGAGGAAACTGGTACTCCAGATATGGCAGTTTATAAGCCTTTTCTCACAGGCCTGTAAGGTTGGGACAGCTGTGACATGTGAATGCACTTTGTGAGGCACTCAAAAAAGTACAGTTGAGCACCCAGAGCCTTTTTTTAAATTTTTTTTTTTCTTTTCTTGCTTGGGTTTTTTCTTTTAGGGAAGCATTTGCTAAGTGACAGACTTGTGGATCATGTGCAAGGGAACAACCAGATGTAGGAGTAGTGTGAGTCTAAATGTTAACATATTCCTAAATAAAAATACACTTTATTTCAGGCAAGATGATGAACATAAACCTGATATATAGTCAGAATAAGAACAAGGAAAAGTGCTATGTATATTTGAAAAAAAAAAAAGGAGATGCAATACGCTCTGGGCACAGGGTCTCCAAAACAACAAGGGTCAGTTTAAGATAAAGTTTTGTTGCTAGGAGACTGTAACCATGAAACAGAAATGCTGATTAGTTGACATACTTGAGAGGTGATGAAAAAAGACATTTCGGTGTCTGTGTTATGTCAAAAACATATAAAAACACAGTTATTTTGGAAAAGCTAAATACAACAATACAAATCCAAACAGCAGTAAGTCCAACTCAAGTGCAGATGGCCACAGACTCTGATTTAAAGTTTGATTACAAGAATATAGCTGGAATTAATAATTTAGACGACCCAGCAGTTAAATCATTGAGAGGGAAGAAAATGTGGAGAGGTTAAATGTATGCAGCTGTACCATTCTTTTAGCACTGAATCAACTCGAATCTGCTGGAGATGGGGGGAAGCTCAGGTGGCAGGAGTTTATGTAACCTGTATGTGCACAGCTTTGTGCTTTCTAAGGACCCAGAAACTTCTGAAGAGAGTCATTTCGGTATAAAAAGCAGGTCTGGTCATGAAATTCATTTAACGGTAACAGGAAAACAATAACTTGCAGAAAGGAAGCCCTCTGTTAGAAATCTTTTTTTTTCATGTTCCTAGAGAAAGGTTGTCACGGTCAGAGGAAAAAATAAAATTGCCCCCCGTGATAAGGTAGGTTTGGGTTCCTTGATGTTATTTTGTTCCTGACAAATCTGGCAAATACCTGTATAAAACAAAACATCTGCAAAATGCTTCTGCAGCTAGTGAGGATATGAAGGAAGTTTCAAGTAAAACCATTTTCATATGTTCATCTGCTTTTAAATCAGGTGTGGTGAGAATCTGGAATTCTGAGAGCTTTTGCAACTCCTAAAAAATTGTAGACTGCTAAATAATAATATTATAATAAAATCAATAATTTAGGCTAAGCATACTTTAAAATTGTGAAATGTAACTAAATTGTTTTGCCAGTGGGGAAATAGTGAAGAAATGAGTTATGCTTGCTTAACTTAATTTTTCCTTTAGCATGAGGTTTATAATTACTTTAAGTAAGCAAGTTATTTGTATTCATTAACAATAATTGACCAGTAAACATGATAGTAACATAATTTCGCTTGGAAAACGCTACTTGTAAGTCTCTGTAGTTAAGAGCTCTGAGCAAAAATACCATGTGGAGTGGATCGCCAGTGTAACATCCTTGAGATTAGCTATCCTTAACATAATGCATCCATTACTCATTATAAACTGCAGGTTTGTGTGGGTTGGTGTCTTAATGCAGTAAATTTCAGAGATCCAAGTGTTAGCTCAAAAATGCATTCCCCAAGCTGTGCTTAGACATCTTTATAACACTCCAGCAAATGGAGGTTTATTTATGTAAGTCATGCTCTAAAAATGAAAAAAAAAAGTAGCATAGATCATCCTGCTTGCAGATATCTTTCACTTGTGCCTCTTGAGGCAGCAAGTGCCTAGAGAAACTATTTGTGCTTATAATATCATGAGTACAGGTACTAAATGCTTAGAGACACAAATATGTTCAGTGGAGAGATATACAGTCAGCTGCCATAGTGTCCTTTTTTAAAAAACAAAACAAAAAAACAAAACCCCAAACAAATCTGGGACATTGTTCTTTATTTGCAAGTAGTTTTGAAAGCTGGCAGTCTACATAGTTCAGCAGCAGAGGCAGATGCTTAGCATACCCCAGATTACTCATTAGGACTCAAATCCTCATCCCTGCTTAGACCTAGTGCGAGTAGCGGTCAGCCCCCTGTCTCCTGCTGGTACAGATATAATACACAGACACACACTCAGAAGTAACACCCCCTTAAATCCTGAGGGGAGAGCAGGCATTGTTATCAAGGAAACAAATTCTTATTGGTATTCTTTATCTAATCCGTTTTTATTGCAGAGCAGCCAAAGTCACAAGAAAGATAAAATTGGGTCTGTATCTCTACATCTGGGATAGCTGGAAATTGGAGTGTATTACTCAAGATACCAAACAGCTGCACCCAGGGCTTTCCTCCTCAGAGGTTTTTGTGGCTTTGCATACAGCATCATTATTCCCATCGTACTCTGGCATGCGCAGAAAGGGTGTCAGACAAACAGTGCCTGTGAGCAGAAGACTTCTGATTCTTGACCAAGCATTTTAGCTATTTGGTCCCTCTGATTCTCCAAATGTTGTTCCCTGGGGGTTTTCAGTAATGTGTGTGATTAGCTGCTGTTGCTTTTCTGTTGATTGATACCAGGTTAAAGATGACCTGTCAGGCTTGGCTTCCTTGAAGAATGTCTGTTAGAGGCTGGATACTACCAGGAGCTATTTGTCACTGGGTATTTGCTCGTGTAAAAGACTGCTGATACCTACCTCTTACTCAGCTTCTGTAAATGCTAAAAAAAAATTGCCATTTCAACTGCCTTGGAAGATCATAACCCACCCTAGAGCCCCAGAGGGATCGCTGAGATTGCTCCTAGATCTGAGAAAATCCATCCCATTGCAGAGCCAGTAGGGAGTGCCCAATCCTCTGCAGATCATCAGTAATGCCATTGGCTCTGGAGCTACTCAAAGCTGGCAAATACTTGCTCAAAATGAGGCAGCAATTTTAAAAACCAGGACTTCATAAGAACTATAGGGTTTTTTTCATAGGCAAATACCAAACAGTGTGCATCTTGGAGATCATGATCTGAGTAGCTCATTCCCAAGTAGCTAGGTAGTGAGAAATTACTGAAAAAGCAAATTGGAGAGATGTGCAGAAATCATCAAGGAATCATAGTTGACTGTTTTCTTTATTCTTAATTCAATTTTTTTTTTTTTTTGCCATGAGGAGACTACAGGAAAATAGAATTATCACCCAGAAAAGGACAATGCAAATTGATTAGTCCATTGTGTTGCAGGAATATCTTCATTGCACTGGTAGATAGGAAAAAAAACTTGTAGTGAGAGTTTTCAAAGAGATGACATTGCTTGCAAACTCAGACATTACTGATCGTTTTGCACAGTCAACAGGTTAGTGATGTTCATGGAGCAGCCAACTATCTGCAACAAAATAAGTACATTTTCTCAGGATAAAAAGGCAAGATGAGGATTATAAGGACCCACACTCTATCTCCAGACAATACTTATTTCAGGTTTCTTACCTCTTCTTAAAGGCTTGGAATAAATAACATATAGATTTCCCTTAAAACTTAAGAATGTGTTCACTATTAAAGTACTCACACTGCTTATAAAAGATTTGGGATTAGTTTGCTTTTAAGCTTTCCTGCATCAATGTGAAAAGATACCCTTTCTGTCAAATTTGTCCATGATGTTAAAGATTTCAGAAAGGAATAATATGTAATCAAAGGATATATCTGTGTTTGAAGGCATATTGTATATAGTCTCTATATACAGATTTTGTTATATAGTATGTGGCTTCTTAGTGCTGAACTCCCAACCTGTCCATAACATCTTGCTACCTTTAGTCGGTTGGCACATAAACTCTCTTAAGTGCTCTGTTTCAGCAGAGTCATGAAAGGTATTTTCAGGAGCTGGCCCACAGCAAAATGTATCCTGAGAGAACAAAACAGATACGGATCACCTGCTGGGAATTAATTGACCAAAAATATCTGCTTTACTGGAAGAGGTAATTGAAGCACTTGCCACTTAGTCTTTGCTTGGCTGAATTGTCTTTCTCTTAAAGCTGTATTGTTGATGTTGTGCCCCAAATCAGCTGTATCTCATCCAGACCAAAATAAGATGCACTCAGTGGGGAAAAAAAAAAAAACAAGGAAAAAAAAAACATTGGAAGGCATCATTAAACAGTATTTATCCTGTAAGTGAGATAACTGGTCCTCAAATAGAGATAAGCATAATACATGCTAATACCTTGCTAGTTCTAGCATTTTGATTTTCAAAAATTCTCTGTAGTTGGAACACTGCTGCCACACCTAGAGCTCAATTGTTGCTTGTAAGCTGCTTAAATATTAAATGGGTATTGATTTCTTTTTCTGGGTAACATGATAGTTTAAGTCAACTGAAACCTCTGTGTAAAAGACTCACTCCTTGACAAAACTAAAATTGATGAGGTTTGAAGAAAGAATATTGTAGAACAGCTTTAAAGGAGGGAGGGAAGGAATGAACGTTGCTGCAAGCAAGTTGTTGCTTAATGCCAAGCAAAATAATCTGAAAATCATAGCTTGAATTGGTCTGTAGTTCTTTGGGGACCAAATGCTGGTCTCACTGGTTGCAGCAGTAGAGGAGTTTGCTTTTGGAAGACATGATTCTATGATACTAATTTGCTTTACAGATAAGCAAACTGATGAATTTAGAAATAAGGTTATCCCTAACTCAGAGACTGGAGGTAAAGGACGTTACCTTCTCCTGTGGTTCACATTTCTCTCTCAGTGATTCTTGTATCAACTACAAAGAGTTTCCATGAAAAATTATTTGGTATTAAGTATTGAGGGACAGGGAAATACTAGAGAGAGTCCAACGGAGAGCTACGAAGATGATTAAGAGACTGGGACATCTCTCTTGTGAGGAAAGCCTGAGAGCCCTGGGACTGTTTAGCCTGGAAAAGAGCAGACTGAGAGGGGATCTTATTAATGTTTACAGATATCTGAAGGGTGGGTGTCAAGTAGAAGGGGACAGTCTCTTTTCAGTTGTGCCCTGTGACAGGACAAGAGGTAATGGTAGCAAGGTGAAACACAGGAAATTCCACCACAACACAAGGAAAAACTTCTTCCCTGTGAGAGTGACAGAGCCTGGAACAGGCTGCCCAGGGAGGCTATGGAGTGTCCTTCTCTGGAGACTTTCAAGACCTGTGTGGCCTGCCCTAGGTGTTCCTACTCTGGCAGGCAGAGTGGACTCGATGGAGGTCCCTTCCAACCCCTACTATTCTATGATTCTAAGTGCTCAGCCCTTTTTGATCTTCAAAGTAACCAAGGACGTAAAGTGTGTAACCTGTCAAGTGCATTTCTCAAGTTCACTGACTTGTTACTTGTCTATCTGTACAGTGGGTCAGAGTCCAACTCAGGTGCTATCACTGAAGGATTTTTCCTCTGTATCTTTCTCTCCGTAACATGCTTATTCCATAGCAGTATATCCAAGCCCAGAGTTTAGATTCAGGTGTTGAATGGAGAAAAGCCCACTTTGCAAAGTGGATTTAAACTTCTTTGGAGTTTGAGAAGTTTCTGTTTTGAATTAATTTCTCTTCATTATCTGTTTCAGGTTGCAAAATCTATGCTATATCCCTTTATTTTCTTACATGACCTCAGTAGGGTCTGGGTTTGATACTGCTCTCCAGGCTATATTTTTCCTGTATTTTAAAATTGTCAAACATTTTAAAATTAGCATAAATAATAAAATATTAATATTTTTTTTTCTAACAATAAAGCAATTAAAATAATTAATTTTCTTTAGCAGACATCTTGCTGAGTGGTTACCTTGGGCCAATTCTTATTAGTATTCTCACACACGCAGGAAGTGTTCTCCTTCTTTGGAAGCTGATGTTACATCTCTTTAGCCACTTATAAAATAAAGCTAAGTGAATTAGTATTGATTGCCTTACTTGGGATAACAGGAATGCAGCCTAATTACCTCTCAGAGTCACTGAGACATTCCTGACTGAGGATGGAATGTAAAAAATGTATGGAGAAAACAGGAATTTTGTGACACTCTTGGTACTATATCTGGCAGGTACCCAGCCAGGCAGCCTGCGTTCCCCACCTGGTGAGTAAGAAATACTTTTAATGTTATAGTTGTGAGATACAAAGAGCAGGTTTTCCCTCCATGTTGCATTGTTCCTTGAATTATCTTTCTTTGTTACATTGTCAACAAAAATTAGTATTTTAGAAGTTTCACTCGGAAGTTCAAACTCTCATAGCATTCCCCCCCCCCCATTTTGTTAAGCAGGTCTGCTGACATTCTTTCTCTCTTGGAAAGTGTTTCTTCTCTTTCCCCATTCAGCTGAGCAGGTCAGGAAATTAATTACTGTTATTATGGGCTAAAGGCATTTAAATGCAGATATAGTTGAAGAGAAATAAAGATACAAAATTGTTCAGATTTTCTTAGCAACCCCTTTCTTTTCCCACATGAATAGTAATTCCCTCCCCCAGCCTTTAACAAGCTAAACCCTCCTTTCTTCCTGCAAACAAATATTGAAACAGAAATATTAAAGCAGGACAATATGTTGTACTAGACAATTAACAGAAGTTATACTGTGCATACTGAAAATTCTCTTGCAAGGGCCAAAATACCTGTGGTGCTGTCAGATGTGTTGCTGCTGTTCAAAAAAAAAAATTTAAGTAATTTCAAAAAAAAGAGAGTCCATTAAAGTAGGATTTTTCCTACTGCTGACCAACATTTCTTACCAACCTATTTTGTAGGCAGCATTAGATTATGTACAGGAAACTATTCTTAGGTATACTTTTCCTGGTAAAGGTCGCAAAAATATTTTTTAAATGTCATCTACAGGTTTTGCAGTGCATTTAAGACCTAATCAAATTGCACCAAGAAAATGAACTACTTAAAAAGTAGGTGAAATTAATTTTGGAAATGTTTAACTTAAAATACTGATGTTTACACCCAGAGCTGAATTTTGAGATAGAGATTTGTTCTTCATTGAGCTTTTCTAAGTATGCTTCTTTCACACTTTATTGCCTCAATTTTGTGGAACTTAAAGCAGAACAGCATTTTCAATGTAGGTCCAGGCTACTATCACCTGCTGTCCCCAGCATTTATAACTCATGTGTTTCTCCAACCAGAATGTGAGGCTGTGTGACACACCAGCTGTATTTTCCCTTATGTGTTGCAGTTAAAATAGTAAGGGAAGCATACAGCTCACAGATCAGTGTAATTTACAGATTTAGTAAATCTCTTCTAAGAAACCCTCTGTCAAGTAATCTTTTTTGGTAGCTGTTTGGGTAGAGACAAAAAATTATAATAGGATGTATAAGAAATTTACGACTAAGCAGTTCCACAGAGGGAACATTCTTTTCCACTAACAGTAACAAAAATATATTTCAGAGCACAGAAAAAAGAAACTTTTATTCAGAAAATCTTTGCAAATCTTGAAATGTAATGCAGACATCTGTGAAAACAGTAAATTAAACTGATAATAATACAATATCCTTTTTTTTTTCCTTATCCATGGTTATATGTAATCAAACATCTGTTACATTTTTCAGTGTGGCATTCCCTACCTGCTGGAGATAAGCCCCAAATGTTTGGTGTTTATATTCCGGAGTGTTTTCAAAACAAATTTATTCAGCATTCTTTTTGTTGTTGCTGTTGTTGATTTTGTGATGCCAACAAACTCTACAGCAATTGACAATTAAAGCAAGGTAGGTGAACTTTTATTAGAAATGAATATATGGATTTTCATTAAAAATACAGGAAAAAATTGCAAGCTGAAAACAGGGCTCGGGATATACACCTTGCTGATATAGAAAATGCAGTTTAAACTAAAAATCAGTTTAAACTAAAAATCAGTTTAAACATATGTTATCATAGAGTGGATTAAGAGATACCTTAACCTTGATATGGAAGCACCTTCCTGAGCAGGAGATAACCCATACTAGAATGATCCTTTGCCTAACACACTAACACTTCTAGGCCTGCCTAGAAGTTGAAGTCAGCAAACCTATTCCCAGGGTGAATCTGTACAGTGTGCAGTAAGGAGGTAGCTGACTATTGGAAGAGTTTACCATGAGAATACTACAGTCCCTATTTGAGATGGAAGCGCAGTCACTGGGAGCTGAGGGTTTAATTTATCCATCTGTATTTAAAGTAGATAGATGAATTCTGCAGTTTCTCCAATCTGAAAATTCCTGTTGCTAGTGAAATTGTCAGTGTTGGTATGTATGTCACAGATGTTGTTACACATAAAATAACTTCTCTTTTCTATTTTTTTCTATTTTCTTTCTTCACTGTGATTATATGAGACGAAAGAAATTAGTTTTGGTCTTGAGAAGTATGGTGAAATGTATTTCACCATGTACGATAGCAGTGAAGTCCTTTGGGGCGTCCTTACTGAGCATGAGTTACTGCTAGGTTGTCTCAGAATTTTATTTAAAAAAAAAAAAAAAAAGAAAATAACATCAGTTTGGAAACCTCAAGGCTTGAAAAGACCCTTCTCAGCAATTTTTCACTTCAACTTTTTTTTTCATTTCTTTCCTTGTCACTCTGTCATTCATATTTGCTTAATACTCCTGAGCTGCAAATGCAGTTTAAGGTTTAACTGCATTTAACTGCAAACAGTTAAAATGTTTATATCATAGAATGAGTAGTTACTCATTTAATTACTGCCATTGCACAGTAATAATGACCAGCAGGTGTTGTGGTGCTCTTTAACCAGTGAGAATCAGGAGAACTTCCTGTTACAGCAGGGAAATCATGAATATGAAGGTTGATTTCTCAAAATTAAAGTCCAGTTTGACAGGCCATGGTTCTGGTGATTCATACAAGTAAAAAATAAGAAATATTGCTCTGAAAATAGGAACCTTCTTCAAGGTTTTCACCTGTTTTTAACCTGAACCTCATTCTTCTCTGAAAGCCTTGAAAAAAAATTGCATATAAACGTATCTGTTTGACTTTTTCCCATCTGGAAATAACTATTTGCAAACAGGAAAGTTACTTTCCTGCTTACTGTTTTCCTCCATTTTAAAGGGCTTTTTATTTTTCCCTAGAAGTAACAAAACCTGTTAACTTCTGAATATTCACATCTATTAACATCATCTGCTAAATGGAATTAAAACCATTGAACTGAATTCAGGTAAAACCATACTGAGATCAATACATCAACACTTCATTGCAGAAAGGCTTTGATGAGCTGATGTATAAAGTTACTGTAAAGCAATGTTGAAGAAACTGGCAGGTCACCTGAAGAGATGGCTGTTACCATTGTGCACTGTAAATATTTTAAATATTCCAGGGACATGTTATTTGAAAGGAAGGTTTGCAACAACTCTGTGAAGGGGAGATGTTTGGCTACTAGTAGAGCATGACATTGCCTGGACTTGATCACCTTTGACATCATTAATAAACTGCAGTGTATCTCATAAAGAGTAAAATCACCTTTTCTCTTTCAGTGTTCACAGTTGCTAGTACTTATATGCATTAGAAGCTACCGGCGGTCTCTGGGGGCTTAATTACTGTCAGGGGAAAAACCTTGCATATTAAACCATATCATTTTTAATAATCAGAAACTGCTTGCAACTCTTTCACTACAGCAAGAAAAGCTTTCTGGTTTCTTGTTTTGTTCCTTAATGGAGGATCAAGCGCTAGCTGTTTACTTGTTTCAGGAACAAATGGAAGCAATGGCAGAAAAAATACCCTTTACATAATTTTAATTATTGAAAAAATAACCACCATTTTATTCTTAATATTTTAAATATATCCACTGACTACAGAATTCACTGCAGGCAGTAATCTAGCTTCTTGTTGTTTATGGGACTAGCTCTTCATCTGGCAGGAATAAGTGTATTTTTATTGTCATCTGAATTGCCTCAGCTGTAAGTGGTTCCAGAAGTGGTGTTTAAAATATCAGAGTGCCCAGAAAATCGTCAGCGTACCCAGAAAATGCTAGAGCTTAGAGAACATTATTCCGTAATGGGAAAAATGCCATGAAATCTCAGCCTTGCTGGATCCAAAAACCGGTCTCTTGCGTGCTCACTACCATTAGATTGGCACTTTTTCTTTCCCTTTGAATTGCAGAGTTCAGCTGCAACAGGTATCTCTGAGATCCCCCAGGGGGGTCACGGTGAACCAGACCCTCAGGCCTAGGTGGTGGGGATGTCCTGTCCCCACCACTCACAGTCTGTCCAGCCCTTACCTGGCAGGGCAGCCAGCACTTGGGTGCCTTTGTACGTGCCGCAGCTCTGTTCAGAGCAGCGTTCCTTTCATCTAGGTGTGGATACAGTTCCAGTCCTGCTGTACTGTGTAGTCTTCGTCTATCCCAAACTGGGATTAGACACTGACTGCAAGGCTACAGGAGAACACTGTGGCGAAAAATAATGATCGTCGCTCTCCAACACAGCATCTTTTCAATTTTTGTTCAGACCAGACAAGCTGTCAGTTGTGATTTAACTGCAGTTAGATTATTGACTGCTTTAA
The DNA here is from genome assembly GCA_024336885.1 of Actenoides hombroni. NCBI lineage: Eukaryota > Metazoa > Chordata > Aves > Coraciiformes > Alcedinidae > Actenoides > Actenoides hombroni. The sequence goes on along the minus strand of WUAM01000255.1, from coordinate 725,862 downwards.
CATCAGTATAATTGACTCATTCAGACTTATTCCCCTTTTTCTGGGATCCTAACTGTAATTTGTTGTTGTTATTTTTTTTGTTAAAGTGAATCGTTCTGTGAACTTCTTTGCACTTCTGTAATTCTTCTCTTTTCACAATTAGACAAGTAGTAATATCACTTTCTTTCCCTCGAGCAGCTTTATTAGCACTTGCCACATGGGCTAGGCCAACTGATCTGCAATTATTTTTTAATTTATATTTTTAATTATTATTGTTATAGAAAATGAAACATTAGCACTGATCAACTTCTTACAAATCATTCATCGAGGTCATTAAGTGAGTACAGGAACATATGGAGGGAAACATGGAGATTTTAAACAGCGATAATAGATGGCTTTCATAACGCTTGGCTTTCAAGGGGGTTTGTGTATGAATGGATTCTTTCTCAACTCCCAGTTAAATTAGTGTTCTTGGAAAGTCTGCCCACAGTACTTGAAACTAAATTCAGTGCGTTGTTTCTATTTGCCAGCACACAGGCACATACAAACTTTGAACCAGTAAGTGGTTGGTAGTTAGGTAGCCAGCAAAGAGTCAGGAAGTTGGTGTTGCTGAGCACTTCTGGCTGATGATGGGGGATGTAAGAGGAGGCTTTCCCTGCTAATTATAGCTGCAAAGCGCAGAGACCCTGGGCTAATTGCAAATGATGGATTATTTGGAAAATTAGCTTTCATTTAGAAAAATTCCTCCTTCGTGATGAGTAATACAAATAATACTCTTCTGGTCTAGCTGTATATGTTGATGATTCATATAAATTTAAGAGAAATCATTTGTGAAGTGTATACTAAATACATACTAAAATCAAGCAAGTGTGCATCGAGCCCTATTAATCACTGGGCTTCCCTTCCATCAGCCTGTGTTTTGCTGTGTCCAGCTGTGTTGTCACCCTTCAGAGCCACAGTCACCAGCCAGAGCCAGTACGAGGACTTCTGTGCTCATACTTCAAGTGTCTTGCAACAGTGCAGCTCCTCAGCTTGTCCTTCTCTTTCAAAGGCTTTCTGTTCAACTCAGTACCCAATTATGTCTTAACAAATTAATCTGTATGTATTAAATACCATGGCACTTGCACAAGGCCATTCTGTACTGGAGCTGACAAGATACTCATTGGTATTTAAAACTGATCATACTGCTTCAATATTCTGCTCCAAACATAAGCATGTTCATTAATGAGCCATTTACTTTCCATTTGCACTTTTGTTCACGGTACACAGGTATGAAGAAAGCGATGGAAAGAAAAATAACCACACCAGACTGTTTGTTTCAATCCTCTTCAAAACCATCTGCTTAAGGCTAACAAGTGTAAGGCTTTATCCTGGACTTGTTCATGTTCTACAGAACTGAGAAAGTGGGAGGTCCTGCAGTCAGCCTAGTTACCATCAGTGTTAATTGTCAAGTTCTTCGCATCTCTCACAAGACATTATTACCCATTCATTCTCTGTCCTACGTGTCTTTGCGAACCTGTAAACTGGGATCTAGATAGCCTACTTTCCAGCTGGATGGCAGCACCGTTCTTCTTGGAGCCCAGGGTGTGGGCTGCCAGTCCTGAAGCAGAAGCAGTGGTCACATGGGACATCTGGTGTCTCCTGGCTTCCCATCACCTGCTCCAGCTCTCAGCTCCCTGAGCTGCTCTGCCCCAGGAGGGTGAAGCCTAATACCAGCAAAGGGCCGGGCTGTGAGTGTTTCTTTTTAACTGTCTCTTTGATGTGTGTCTGTGGAGAGGGAGAGAGAGAAAAGGGGGCAGAGTAAAATTTACAGAATCTGCACAAACTTTTTTGTGGGTAGAATTCTGGGTTGTCTTCCTTTTCTTGATGTAGGTTTTCTGTAATGCCCAAGTCAGAAATGCCTGCCCTTGTGCAGCATAATTTCCATAGTTTGGGCTCTCACTGTTTTTTGATTCCAAGCCTGACAAGCTGGCGTTGCTCATTTTGCAGGAGTGACAGTGACCTGGAGATACAGCCCTCTCTGCTATGTATGTACTGTCAGCTCGGGTTATTCTCTCCTGTGGTAGAGTTGAATAGCTCTTCTGATGTAGGCAGAGATCCTATTTGTCTCTGTAGCTGGAGAACTGGCAGACTCACTGAAGTCTAACCAGAAGGCCCTCTCAAGTCCCTACGGCTGATTTCGTTACGGCTTTTTTCTTTTTCATTATGTTTGACATTTTGAAGGCTGAGCCTCATTACAGACAGGCAGTCTCCAGTACCAAGCTGGGGAAATGAGTTCTGTGAGATGGAGAACATATGAAAAAAGCGAAGATTGACCACAAAATTAAAATGAGATTTGAGGCACATTTTTGTCCTGTGATGTAGTCTTGTGCGATATCTGTTCAAAACAAGGAACTGGAAACCAGAGACCTTAAAAATTAGAGCAAAAGTGATGCCTCTTTGCTGGGCATTTAAGACACAGAGAAGCATTTGGTTCATTAGGGAGTTTTTTATGCTTGATGTATAAATACCCTTGTTAATGTAGCAACATTAATATTTGCAAGGCCAGTTCTGCTTTTGTGATCTTCATTTTTTTAAATTCAGCTCTCTTATTTCACCCTACTATATAAATGTCCTTTTATGCTGATATGAATCAGCTCCTTCAGTAACAAATTCCTGTACCACAGGTCAAGGGAAAACTAAAGCAAAACATGGCTCCGATGCATTAAAAAGCTCTACCTCCCCCAAGTCATAGTGCAAGCAGCAGATGACACAATTTAGGTATTTGCTACTATACTAACATATCAGTGACAAATTAAATTTCATTTGTCAGCTTGGTTTCTGCATTTGTCTTCCTTTTAATGAAGGTGATACATCTTCTGAGAATGTCCAACTGTGGTTCCAAAATAGAATGTAGTAGGATAGTTAAACATTATCGCTTGTGACAATGTTGGCATTAAGTGTTCTCATTAAAATAAGTTTCTCCCTTCTTTATGGTAAATAGGGTTAGAAATGCTGAGACAGCAAGATCCGAGTCTCCTTCAAACTCATCCTGTTCCCCAGGTCCATATTTACGTGATGTAGAAATGCTGTAAGGACTTGAGGAAACCAAGCCTGTATCTAGTAATGGGGTGGGAGATGCCACATCTTTTCTTAACTGAGTCTGAGCTGAAGTAGCACCCAAAAGGCTCTGTCAAAGGTACCTCTATAAAAGGTTTGTTTGTACCAGGAGCAAACGATCATCTGCCTTAAGGAAGAGGTACCTATGTCTAGAAAAACCTATACTTTGTATAGGTGAGTCCACGTTGAGTAGATGGAAGGTGGAAAATAGTCTTTCTAAGTTAAGGCACAGTACATTTTGGCTATGCTAATGGAGATAAATCTCTGGCAAAGTTGTCTTAATTTCTGTGGTGGGGGAGTTTTTTCACAAGCTTGTGTTGCTACCCTGAAGATTTTCTGAAAACCAGTTATCAATGGGTTGGTCTAACTAATCTTCTTTACACGAGACTTTGATTATGACTGACTTTATAGTTTGTGAGCTTATATTAAAACTCTATATATCAAGTGAAAAATGTGAGGAGCAAGATCTTTTGCCATAGTCAGCTGAGAAAGAGGCTAGAAGAGGCCAATAGCGGTATGCAATGTTTCTACAAAGCTAGAGGCAAATCCAATTTGAGGATTAGATGAGCAGTTATAATATTTTCTTCTCTTGAAAACTCTTTGCTCTTCAGTGTGAAAAAAAACATCTTGTTCTTTCATGTGCAATATGGTGGGGCTGAAGCCCCCGACAAGGGCTCTACATAATCATAATTATGGTAATGTAAAGATAATAGATATAAAGGAAGAAAACTTGCTCATAATCAGTTTAAAGGCTATGTCTTCATTACTAAAGAATTAGAAGTTATCTAGTTCTGAGGTAATAGCCACACAGAGAGAATTAGGATTTGTATCTGGAAATGTACAAGCATTTGACTAATTTTTTTTTCAATTTCAGGAGGGAAAAAATTTTTTTTTGCTAATATAGGATTATTTTTTGAAAGGTTAAAACTGTTAAAAGAAATAAGGATATTGAAGTCATGTTATGAAAAACTAAGCAAAAAGATTTTTTTTTTCAAAAGGGGTCAAAAATCTTCCTGTAGTGTAAGGCTCATCACTTTAGTCTGTGCCAAAGGAAACGAGGCAGTGCACAGCCTGACCATGCCATGGCATGCCATACTGACCAAAGCTGTGTCAAGGGGCTCTGGCAGATTCAAGTGAAGTGATTTTATTAAAGCATACTAAAATGACTTTTTAAAATAAAATAATAATAATACCAATAATCTTTTATTTTCTCTAGTAGACAGAAATATTTACAGGAAATTAAACTTCTCATGGGAAATGGGCAGAACTAACTTCCCTCCAAAACATTCAGTGGAAAATCCTCTAAGGAAGACTATTACTAAACTTCTGTGGTTAATGCACATAATTGGGTCTTCCAATATATTGCACTAATAGTTGCTTCTCTTGTAAAAATCTATCCTGAAATGTATCCTGCGAGTACAATGTAGAAACAGTTTTAAATGCAGAGTAGGTAATATTTTGGCTTAATCAAGAGGATAATTTTCAATGGCTCAAAAAACAATTGGCCAGACTGTAATACACATATCTTGGAAAAATGACAAAGATATTTCCTTGCAATCCCCTCCCCAGTGGTTCAAGGAATAAATCTTCAAACCAAAACCTCCTTTAGAAATGTGCTTGAAATAAAAATATAGCATTTATTGGAGCCTCGGAACGTGGTGAAACAATAGAAGCAACAGAGGGATGTGATCTCTGAAAGCTTTAGCCTTGTAGGGAAAACAGAATCATATGAGTGTTCGGTATTTTCACTTTGGAGGTAGGAAGTTGTCCCAAATACTGTTGAAAAATCTAACTGGTTAAAACAGATTTTGTCAAAACCGTGTGCAGAAAACAGAGTATGTTTGCTGTTGTTTGCAGCCCGGACTCCCTGCTTTGAAGTCAGAAATCCTAAAGCTGGAAGACTGTGAGCAATAAAATGTGCTCAGCTCCCCCATTCAGCCCCAGGTCTCGTTCATGTTTGAGGTAGGCATCACCAGCCCTTCACCACAGCCACCCTCCCAGCAGTACAGTGGCACTCCCACAGAGCTGCCGAGGTGCGACCGAGTCTGCCTCTCCCCTGAAACCCAGAGACAGGCGTGCAGGCGTTTGGGGTTTGCTTCCCTTTGGTCTTTGTCCCACTGCAGAGAGTCATACTGATCTTCCTTGCTACACCTGCTTTTATCCATTTCTTTTTGTTGAGTCTTTTGGGAGGAGGGTTCTTGACTTCCCTGGTATCGGCTTAATCTGACAGACTGGCAGCTCTCAGGGCTGCAGATCAGAGCTTCCCTGTCAGGACAAGAGGAGTCTGTGCACACAGAAATATTAGTTCAAAGGTACAAAAGAGAGAGAAGTGAAGGAAACAAAAGATGAGAGAGCGAAAGAAAGGAAGAATTCCCTTTAAAACAAATTGGAAGAAGAAAAAGTCTTCTTAAAATCAGGCTATAAAGCAAAATGTGCTTGTGACTGGTGAATAAAAGCCCATTTTTGGAAACTTATTTTAACCTCTTCAGAATAATAAAAAAAAAAAGAGAGAGAGAAGCTGTGCCAGGATTGGGTACTGTAGCATCTTAGTTTTAACAGATTTTTTTCAATGAGTGCTAGTGTTAGAGAGAAAAGTAGTCCAGGTCCAAGTGGCAATAAGCATTTAATTTGCTAAGATGACTGAAGTAAAGACTGCAGAGTAGTTTTAAAACTGATGGGATACCTCTTAGAAAAAATATTTCCTAAGTGCCTCCCATGACTTTCACTATATACACTGCATTCCTCTCTCCTTCAATTTAAAAAGGGCTTTAATAGATTTCAAATAACACAGTATATACACGAGCAGATGCATTTATACATGATGGTTTCTGATAACTTACATGTTATAAATACTAAGAATACCTGCAAGACCTTAAAAGCGTTTGCTTTCCTGCAGCTGTTTTCAAATACTTTCTCCATATAAAGGTTGAGAATGAAGGTGCTTCTGAAAATGTTAGCTAAATACACAGACATGTGTGGACATTATACTTTTAATAGTACATATCTGTCTTCGTTGCAAAAGCCAAATAGTTTCTCTGCAATGCTTAATTCAGCCGAACTGCTCTATCCTACAAACTCATTGTATTCTTAGAAGTATGAAAATCAACTGCCTGCTAAAAGAGGAATTATTCTAGGAATTCAACAAGATGCTGATATCCATTTTTAATTTAGTAATTGAACTTCATTCTCTTGAAAGTATGTAGTTGGCAAATAGGTCTTTTTGAAACCATGATAAAGTACTGAACAGGGATCATATGTGTGTTCCTGCTATTCCCTTCTGGGAATATACATTGAATCATCTGGTTCACCAAAGTTTGATCAAATGCTGGGATTAGTTAGTGATAATTTAATATCTTGCAGAATAATAAAAAGCATACACATCCCGCTTCCATGTGCTAAATACTTGCAGTGAAAATGTATATGAGGAAAATAAAGTATTGGAAAAATAAAGCCATCTGGTGTGTGAACAGCAAAGCTTGTTGAAAAATTGTGTCTGCTCTGAAACGGGCATAAAACAAGCAAACAAAACCCCTCCCCATGTTACTAATTTCTTCCAGTTGCTTTAGTTCAATAAATATATTACTTTTTTTTTTCAGCTCCCCCCCGCCCCCGAAATGTAGTTTAGAAGCTTTAGAAGGAAGAGCTGCTTTGAAGTGAATACTTGAACCATTTAATTTTCATTCCTGTAAGACAGAAACAGGAATTTTATGTCCGAAACAAAACACGTGAGTGTAGGTTTTGTCTCCTGCAAGAGTGAATTAAAAAAATGCATAAAACTGAGGAAAGTTTACATTTGGAGTCAGGGACATTTTTCAGGGAAAAATACTAATTTGGAAAACATGAAATCTGAAAAGTTTCAGCCATCTCTAGTGAACGGGATTCAAAGGCAACTTCAATGTATTACTGAAGAAAAGCCAGCCTGAAGTAAAATCTAAATGACAGCCTTAAGGCATGAAACAAGATTGAATTACAATTATAAAATCAGGCTGTCAATATTTTGATCCTCCAACAATGCAAGTTTGCTGAGGAAAATTTCAGTCAGTCTCCAATTTCACACATCATTGCAAACAATAACAAACATGTAGCGGATAAGAAACACTCGATGCACTAATGCACTAAAACGTAAGCTGAAAGGAGCAATGAGACAATTGTCCACAGTCACCTAAAATTGAAATCCTATTAATGTGTATATCTGAGTAATTTTCTTAGCTGTTGATAAAAGGCAAATAGTTGTCTATAAATTTCTATTACCATTAAGACTTTAAATATAATGGAATTTTTCAAGAAGGGTCACTCTGAAAACTGTCTTTATTCCTTTTTCTGCACTGTTTTGTTTATATTATTTTATATATAAGTAATATCATTAACATTATTTGACTTGTTCATCTTCTGTAGAAATGAGGAAAAGGATCTGTAAGGCTATTTAGATGAAAATGCCTTGAACGTGAGTGCTATATTCAGTAAGATATCCAGGGTCACAGGTCAAGAAACACGCGTTCTTCTCACAGAGCAGAGAGGGGTATTGCAAGCTGTCATGGTTCAGGGTTAGGGCAGCCCCTTAGACCTATAACAGACACTCCTCCTCCCTCCCCAAGGGGGAAGAGAAAGGGAATAAGGGAGAGAGACTTAGAAATAAGAAAAGGAGACTAATGAAAATGAAAATAATAACAAAAATAATAACAATAATACATGGAATATATACAAATATATACAAAACCAGTATTGAACCCAAGCCCCTGATGGTAATTATGTCACTGTCATCACAGATGCTGTGGAACAGTCCCCAGGAGACTCCCAGACTGGGCCCAGCATCAGATGGGAGCTGTGTTCAGGAGCTGGATTCTGGTGCCAAATTCAGCAACACACCGACTGGGATCAAAGGCAGAACAGAGATCTCCTCAGATGCTCTGAGGAAAAAACTGGAAGAGGACCCGAGCCAAGCTGAGCAAAGCTGGCAAAGCAGTCCAAGAGGGCAAAGAGAGGGCAAGACCCTCCAGATCCCTCAGCTCTAAGCTGAATATGACACATATGGGATGAAATCCCTCATTGGCCAGTTTAGAGTCACCTGCTCTGTGCACTCCTTCCCTGTAGGTGCTGCCTTTTACTTTCTGCACCCCTCAATGCGGTACACAAGATCCAGCAGTGGCCTTGGTCTGCACACCAATCCTTGGTAGTGACTCTAACCATGGGCTGTTATCACTGCTAGCAGCAGACACTGTCTGTGAGAACAGGCTGCTGACTGCAGAAAGTGCAGTTAGTTGGAAGACCTGAGCTGAGAAGTAAAATCACTGAACAGAATTAGTTCTGTTCTCACTCAAACCAGGCACAAGCTGACCTGTGCTGGCCCATCAACTGATGTTGGCTTTGGCTTCAAGAAACTTGCAAAGTAATGCAAACATACACATGCATATGTGTATATACAGCTCTGCTGCCTTAGCTCAGTCTCAAGGGCCATCACATTGCTGAGGCTGCCAACAAAGAAGTCAGTACTGATGTGGATATCCCTTTGTTGCCTCATTTCTCTCTGCCTACCACACTTAAGCAACACTGAAGAATTTTTCATCATTGCTGACCTTAAAATTCATAGATAAAGAGAGGAAATTCAGCATCCTGCTACTGTTTAACTCTGTTCTGAATTTCTTACGTTGAATATTGGCTTACAAAGTTATTGAATTAAAAAGCCCAAGATTTCCAAAGTCAAACAAAAACTTGACATCCTTTTCATTTCCAGCTACCACTGTTGTTCTGTGTACTCCAAATATTCTTGATTTATTACTGGTGAACGTGAGGGAAGGAAGATTAGAAGTACTGCAATAGATGACCAAAACCTGCCTAGCTTTAGTAATGTAACTTGAATTTGAATTTGAAAGTTGGCATGTAGCATATTTTTGTGAAATACACATTGACAGTATAAACAAATATTTACTCTCCTCCAAAAAAAACATTATTACAGTATCCATTATCATCTTCAGATGTTCAATGCCACAATTTCTGAATACTCATCTGGAGAGAATTTCACATTTTATAGATAATGTAAGATTTGTTCCTTCCTTTTCTGAAGCATCATCTGTGACCCAACACTGTTTTTATCAATTTGAATGTCCATTGTGTTAGAAAGGGCTTTATAGAGTATATTACTTGTATTGATAAAAGCTGAGTTCTGTATTCTCCTGCAGTCTTTCAACCTATCATACTATAACATTTTGGACTAGATTGTCATGGTGTCTCTGGGAGAGCTCTATAAGGCAACTTAATGAAAAAGTAACATGGCAATGAGCAATGCTCAGCTGGCTTCCAGCTGCTGAACCTCTGCCATAGGGACTTTGATCAGATTTAAAAGGATTTTGTAACCTACGGACAGGTACAAAGACTGTTACATTTCCAAAACCTGATTTAAGGGGGTTTGAGTGCTTCCCACCCACTTGAAAAACTGTTGACCTGCTGTTGTCCCTGAAGAATGGGACTTTACTAGAGCAATGGAGAAATAAAAGAGGGAGGTTTTTAATCAGGTTGATTATTTCAGAGTGGTTACTTGTGTGAGAGACCTCTGACCTTTTTAGCTGTAGGGAGTTAAAACTCTGCATCCCCCATTGCCCATGCTACCATGACCCATAACAAAATAGCTATTGCAGGTGGTATAATTGGATGGCAGAGTCTGATACGTGTCTATATATCTTATATATCATATTACCTTAAACCAATGATCAATGCCAGTTTGCACTGAGTCCCTTGGTTTTTAACTGGAATGAGAAAAGTGGACAGATGGGGGAAGTAGCTCTTTAACACTGTATCTTTCTAATGATTAAAAAAACTAATTCAGAGACTTAATAAAGCTAATATTCTATCTATCTGTATTCAGGAAAGCAATTAAATAGTTTAGAAATAAACACATCCCTAAATGTTCTTCCAAATCCAAGTACACAAATCACAGAGATTAGTAATCACCACTCTGGATTAGGCAACAAATTACAAATTAGAAAAACAGGTAGTTGTTAGGGTTATGTCTGAAAAAGGAAATCGTGTGATTTGATTGTTGCACCCAATTAAAACTGTCTGAAAGTGATCAAATTTCATCATCAACACAGTAAAGTGCTCACGAATGCTCTAAAGAGCCATAATTGTTCATACAAATTATTTAGAAGAATTTTTGTAAAACAAATGTGCTGAAAGTCTAAACTGTTCACGGTCAGTTCTGGAGTAGAAACTACCAAAACATTAAATTATTCACTAACCATCATTTGTGCAGCTCAGTGTAGTACAAAAGTTATTGATTAGGTAGTTTGTAGTGGTTGGATGTATTTACAGAAATGTGTTTCCTTCTGTTATTTTGTAGTATGTTGGATGTTTTTTGTTTTGTTTTTTTTCCAAAAAAAATGCAAAAGGATGAAGTTTTGCATTATTTACAACATATGCTTAGCAGTCAGATAGTAAACTAGTGGGAAAGGGGACAGTTAGCAGATGTCTCTAACCTTTTCAGTGTTGCATTTCACTTTTCCAAACTGAACAACCTTTGCCTGAATAACGTATTGTAGATAATGACAGCAAACCCAAGAAAAGTACCAAGTCATCATATATAAAAGACTAAAAGTTGTCTGGTAGATATCTATCAAACTCTTTCTTGTTTGAAAAACATTATTAATTTTTTTCCCCTCTCTCTATCTGAGCACAGCAGAACTTTCCACAGCTGGAATTCAATGGCTCATCCAACTGTGCTACCCTATGGTAGCACAAATTCTTGACTTCTGAGAATGGGCAATATTGTGTATAATATGTCATAAATACCTGAAAATCAGTTTGGCAACTACAGAGGAAAAGAACTGGTCATTAATTTATCGATCTCCACAGCAGATGGAGAAGATACTTTCGACAGTTAATTGACAGAGACAAAAAAAACAAAATGTATCATACTTCAACTGTGAACTTCGTGTTTGGGAGGACATTTCATCTCAGACAGAGCAGGCATGCAGCCGCTCCTTAATCCCGGGGCTGAACTACGGTGTCGTGTTGAGGGGAAAATGTGCACTGCAATGGAGGTGACACCGGTATCACTTTGGAGGCATCACAGAATTTTGCCACTGGGATGGGAGATCTGCTTCTATTTTAAGACTGGAAAGGATTCCTGTAATAGTTTACTGTTACTTGTCTTTTATAAATGCAGGTTTAATATTTATGTGATGTCTTACTGTGTCACAAACCTCCAAAATCTCCCTGATTTTATCATAATGTTATTTCTGGACTTGGCCCATATGTGAAATCAAAAGCAGAAAAACTCCTTTAGAGTGTGGACGAGAACTCAGGCTGTGGGTGTAGATATGTAATAGCTATGACTGTGGTATTATATATCCACCAGTAAAGCATCTGTGTGGCCACGGATCTTTGAACAAGATGTGCAAATGTAAGTGTTAGACTATACTGCTGCTGACAAACTGCTGCTGTCTGCTCAGCAAATGTATATTGTCACAACAATAATCTGCAAAATAATTGAGGCTAATCTCAGTAGAACTTCTGGGAGTTTCTGTGCCATCAGCCATGCCTGCTTGATGACTGATGCTAGCATATGCTAATATATAAAATGTATAATGCTTTAATCCTGAAAGATTTTAATGCTTTTATTTTTGATAGCTACTGCAGGCTGACACGACAGCAACAGGAGCCTATTAGGAACAGGTCTAAGGAGATGAAGAGGGCCTGGAGAAAGGTAAAGACTAGAAATGAGAAAATCCATGGCTCTTTCTCGGGCTGTAAGACTTCATGTCCATTTTCTTTTTGTTTTGTGAGGGCTATTATGTCATAATCCTAAATCCTTTTTCCTCAGTGTCCCAGAAGAAATACATGTTTGAGTATTGCATATTAATTAGACAATTGTTTCCTAGTTTGTTCAAGCACCAGCCACAAGCAAAATGCAAAGTTATGCTCACCCAGCTGGATATGTATTTTGTGACTGGAAAATCTGATCAGCAAGACTTATGTTTGAGATTTAGCATCTAGGATTTGAGTTGCTTTCAAAGCAGTTGCAGGAATTAAGCTGAAGTGATTTCTAATGAGGAACTGCAATTGGCTCCTTGCTCCCTGGAAAACTGAAAAAGACACAAAATCAATCAAAACTCAGTGTAAATTATTCATCTGACTTTACTACGAGTTTAGGAAAAAACCCAACCTGGCAGTGATAAAAGGCCCTTCATTCTGATGGGCAGCAGAACCCAGCTCAGGAGCCCGAAAAGCAAACAGGGCTGTAGAAAGCACTGTTGAGCAGCCTCCAGTTTGTGTCCCAGGTCCATTTGTTGTAGCCACAGTCCTGCTAGACAGACATTTTCAGTTTTCCAGGCTCTGCAGGGAACACAGTGGTGCATTTAAATGTGGGAGAAGAGTTAGTGCAGGTAACATCAACATTTCACACCCAGTCTTAAAATCTGAGGTACCGTTTTGGATCAAGAGAACGACCAGTCTTTCAGAGGAACAAACACTCAACTCCTGGAGCAACAGGCTAGAGAGACGGATGTTTAATGAACGCTTTAGAGGTGGTTTTCCAGCTGGTGTAAATTGGCACAGCTTCAATGGAGCCCACAAAAAGCTAGCCCAGGCTTTATATAAATATACGGTAATGATCTCTCCCTCTTCTGCCTGGAAGCTTTTATCCTCAAAAGCTATGTTCCATGCAGATTATCTCAATATTTTTTTTCCCCCATTTTAAGATACAGGCTCTGACCTCTATATATAGCTGTAGCATTTTCTATCAGAAGATAAGGTAGTACTTTCTAAGGGTAGCTCATACATTGAATTCAGCTGCCAAAGCTGCCCATGCTGCCTCGGGTAATTGGCTACTGACAAATCTTTATCTAATGTATAAAGGTAAATAACTATTAAAAACCCTAACCTAAACTGAGGCAGTAAATTATCCCACAAATTCCTTTCACTGCTCTGTTTTACTTGGATTTACTCAACCTATAAATCAGCACTGAACAAGAAGTTCACAGAACGATGGCCACAAGGATCTTTATGAGGTCTATAGCCATAAATGACAAAGCTGGAGAGGTCAAACCAGTAACTGTGTGAGCTTGCCACACAGTTTGCACACTCACTCACTTCTACCACCCTCCTAGGTGTTACATGAAAGGGATTCTCTCTCTTTTAAAAAATTGAAATAATTGGTTTGGGGTTAGTTTTTTTAATGTGAGAGGGTGCAAGGAGGTTGATGGGTGCCCAGCTTTCTCTGCAGCAAGCAGTGGTTAGAGCAACCACTCAAACCATGAGAAGGCAGGATTTGGCTTCCTCTGGATCCTGTGTGGTTTGGACTCACGTATCCAGAAAAGTTCTGGGAAGAAGGGCTGTAAAAGAAATCCAGCTTTCATGGACTGGGAAGAGCAATAGAAATGATGGCTGAAAGAAGAATGTGGGAAGGTTTAAGGAAATGATCCTTGGATCAGGGACTGAAAGCCAGGATGAGGAAGGGGCCTTGCTGGACCGAGCCTTCTGTCTCCTAATGAACATTTACAGGGATCATCCTGTCCCTAAAACTGTTAAACCTAGGGAAAGCAAACATTTAGGTTTTAAATAATTTGGCACAGCAAACTTAGTGGTTCCAACTCTGAAAGCTGTTGTTTTACTTCAGCACTCCACTTTCCCGTTATGAATCTGATCAAAATCCATGTCCTGGAGTCTGACAAACCAAGTGATAAAATCCTGGTGCAGTAGGGATTACCTTGTAAAGTTAGCTCTAGCTCCTGGGTGCTGTTTCAACCTGCAAGGCAGAGGGAATCTATCAAATAAAGATTTGCTTATCTCTGTCTGTCTTCCTGTCCTTACTGCCGCTGGCTAAATGCGTTGGTCTGCTCACAGAGCTCTGCTGCACCAGTAACGTCATGGACAATGTTATTTATTCACCTCTGGGTCCGATTCTCAAATCCGCAACAGTCCTATAAATGTGTGGCATGGCTTTTGTCTGAATAAAATGTATCGATTTCTTTATCCAAGTACCATAGACGTGTACAACACAACACTGCCAAGATTTACAGCCTCAAGCTCAATAGCTGGATTGAGGATAGCTTCAGGCAGAAGTCCTTGTTGGAATATTCCTGCATTTTTTGAATAATGTATTGTGCCTGTTCTCTCTGCTATGGAAGTAGGTCAAGGAGTTTGCATTTTTCCTCTTTTTTGGGTGTGGAATGCCCTTACACACCAAGCCTGTCCCATTTGTATCATGTTATTCCTGCTAGCTGTACTCCCTAATAGAGCTCAGAAATTCTTGAGCAATCCCCTGTATAAAGCTAATGCCTGTCAACACCTGAAACCTGTTGCTCTTCTTTATGGAGTTGTAAATACTTTTAAAAGCTATTTTGCCATTTATTTTCCCCATGTGCTTCTTCCACTACATACCTGCTATTCATTCTCATAAGTCACTTCAGGTGGAGCTTTTTTTCTTGCAGCTGAAATATCAGCAAAGCAATCCTGTGCAGTGGTCTCAGTCTCCAGCTCTGTTACAAATTCCTCTACAAACTTGGCCACATCACTTCAGCGTCTCATTTGTAAACTGAAAGTGGCACCTGACAAATGGAAGACTCCTTTTTATCATTGCACTTTTTACCTTTGCAAAATAGCATGCATTACCTTTACTAAATTATAAGCTGGAGTTTGTCTCTTTAAAAACAATAATCATGGCCTAAAATTGCTTGTCACCTTCAAATTCTACTGTAATACCATACAGTGGGACAGGTCAAAACTGCTCATTGTTTTTGCGGAATTTCCTGGAAGTTTAAGTCTCACATTCACTTTCTTGGGTTATTTTGATTTTCTTTTCTTTGTTTTTCATGAATGATGGAACTAAGGCAACTCCTACCAGGGCATTCTGTGGATTAGTACTGCTGCCACTGCCACCACGCCGCAGCTTCGCTGGACAGCGCTGTACATCTCTTCCCTGCCATTCAATTCAGAGAATTCATGGGTGTGTTCAACAGAACGTGGTCTTGTCAGAGAGGTGAGCCACAATCAGCTAGCTGTGCTGCAGTTCCCATCTGCAGAGCAGAAAGTTGTTTCTTCCGCCTGTTCTTTGACAGTATTGCAAATGTTTGAGGTTGTGGAGGTGGGGAGAGTGTTGGGGGCAGTTCTTCACTTGTGACAGTTTCACAGGGAGGTTTGTGCCCACGCAGGAGCGTAGGGGAAAGGCTCCCTTACTCTGTCCTAATGCAGCCCCTGCACAGGGGGCTGTTAAAAATCCCTCATTGCGTTGTATCCTAGCTAAAATTAATTTTATTTATTTTTTTCATTTAACCCCTGTATGGCAGCAGCTGATGCTACTTGTGGACATGCATTATCTTCTTGGCTTGCTCACTTCTGGACTTAAATTGACTTTCCTTTTATCTGGCACATGCATTTTTTTCAACAAGCCCTATTTACCTGTACATCCCAGAGCATGTACTAGAATGGACCAATTTCGACTCCTTGAATACAGGGCAGCAGACATTTGATGGGCAAGAGAAATGGCTTGGGAGCGTGGAGGGAAACTTCAATCTTTACATCAAAGAGAGGCTATCTAGCCCCACCTTCCTCAAAAGAATTTATTTAACATTTACTATGTAGAAGGAAATTCTGAGCAACTTGCAAAGGGTGGTGAGTCTGGTGTGATACCTTTTTTTGGTCTCTGTAGAAGCATCAGGAATGCCATTGCATCCTTCTCCCTGTAAACACGTACTAAGCATTGGATGCTGGTTGTAACACTTCATCCCACAGTTGTTAAAGGGAATGCCCATGTGGACACATCCAGTATAGAGGAGAAAACATACTCTGTCTTCTCAGAGTGAGGTAGAGGCTGGCTCACAAGTAACCGTAGCAACCAAGCCGTCACTGTGAGCATCAAGACATATCCATACCAAAACATTAAAAAGCCCAAACACTCAACAACAAGCATTAACACTCCAGCTCATCTGGGGATCCGTCTCTCAGTTTTGTTCCTTACAGATGTTGACAGCTGTGGCTATTCCATGTAGATAAGCATATTTTTTTTCCTTTCTCTATCTGCTGCATCAGCAGCAAAAAGTGTTCCTGGAGGTAAATATAACAGCTTCCAATTAAAAGGGGATATTTGAGTTTCAAGTCAGAGAAACATTTGAACACAATTTTGTATTTGCCTTAAAAGTTTCCTCTATCACATACTTCCAAAAGCAGTGTGCTCACATCAATATTTATAACATCCAGCTCTGTGTTTTCATGAAAGAGCCATTAATACAACGTATCAACTCTGGTGACAAGTTACATTTCGTTGCTGTCAACAAACAAAGATGTTCTTTCTTTTTCTGCAAACTCCTTTTTTTTCATTTATTAATCAACCGTCGGGTTTGAGTTTTGAAGGGTATGTGTAGATGTGCTTTCCAGTATTTTCTAGAAGGCTGCTGGAGAGATGACAGAGTGAGCTCGTATGAGCTTATGGAAGACACCAATTAATACTTTGCTATGAGATTTAATAAAGATTTTGGGTTCTTTGCTTGGGATGGAAATAATACAGTTCCTAAAGAGAACCAGGGCACCAGTACCCCCGTTCAGGAGGGGAAAATCTCCATAATAAATATTTAATTTTTAAATCACCTCAGAATATCGATCACTGTGCCGTTGTTCCGATTTAAATGAATTTATACTTTTTACTAGTGTAAAGGGGACAGGGAACAGATCTAAGTTGTAGCGCTTACTAATCTGCTGTCACCTCATCACATTATGTGATTTCAGCACTTCATGCCTCCAGTTACCCCTGGCATGCTCAGGTGGGTGTCCTCAACCAGCATTGCCTCCTCAATGAGCATTGCAGGTCAGGTCCACTGCGACACCTCTCGCCTCTGCAGCTTTATGCAAGATATTAGAGACCTCTGTCAAAAACACTGCCAGCGCCTCACTGGCTTCAGAGTTTGGATCCATTGTAGGAGCAACATCACTGCTTATTCTTCTTCGCATGCTAATTAGTCTCCTGAGAAGGTTGTCAGTGTGTATAGAAGTAAGACATTCAATATAAGTGGCTTTATAAAATCAGTTTTATAAAGGTGCAGGAAATGCACCTCCCCAACAGACTGTGCCACCACATTCAGCCGCGTTGTGGTTTTTCTGGCAACAGTATTTCTTTGTGCACACAAAGCAAAAGGATGATTCGTTTGCTTCATCACTCGTGTTGTCCAAATGATCACACCATTTTTTTCCAGGTTCGTCTCTTGCAATCCTGAATGGGACAGCAGAATTCAAGCTGCTCTGTATAATTTCACTTTTTGGTTGAGCCATTTTTGAACATGGGCAAAACTGAGGGAAATCAAAAAATCTCCCCCCGCCCCAACACCTATCTGTGTGTGGGTGTGTGCCAGTTTGGCAGGTGTCTGTTCTCCTTATACCTTTTGGTCTGGCTGCACACTGCACCAGCATGACACTGGTTTTAAGCTCTTTCTTTTTCACTTAGCTATTGATCATTATTACCAGATGTAAAATCCATTTTCTGCAGCAGATCCTTTGCTCCCCAGCAGCTCATCAGAAAAAAAATACTTTCCTTGTATTTAATTTGTCCCATACCAGTAAAACCAGGGGGATTGTTGCCCCTGGCTCTAGCGAGGTCCAGATGCAGACTTGTGCTTTGAAGGACACAGGTAAGTATTTTGGTATCTTGGAGCTTTAAAATGCAAAGAGGCCCCAAACGCAGCCAAGGCCTGTCAGCCCCTCCTCCCATGGCCTTTCGTTTTGTACTCGCTGTACTTAAGCTTTGGAGAATATTTAGAGTGCCTTTCTTTCAGATTCGTTATCCTGGGAATTTTTCTGAGCCTCTGTTGAAGTTTTGAGCTCATTCCACACCTGTTTCTCTAAAGGAAGAGAGTGTTGTCTTTGGTGTTTTGCCAGATTCTATTTAATTGTTCTTTATTAAGATCATCCCCAGCCATAAGATATTCCCAGGAGGCTATGATCCATCTCAACCGAAACACATCACATGGCCTGGAAAGAACCTGCTCTAAAGTTCAGTTGGGTAAAACTCTCTCTGTTTGGAAAAAAAAACAAAGTGAAAAGACACCCAGAGAACAAAACTATTCTGACAGCTACACTGATGGGCCAAACAATCCCTTTCAGCTGTGCTAGCTCATTTGCAGATTTCATTTGAAGGTCATCACTGTGAGTGTCTCTACAAATTATGCAGAGAACTATGACCAAACCAGGGTGGGAGGGATGAAATCAAGAGTAAGATTTAAATCTTGAACTCTTTTCATAATATTCCCTAAGCCCCAGGATTCAAATCTATGGAGCAGTTGTAATTTGTGTAGCTTGGACACCTTGCTAAAACCATGAGCTGTCGTTCTGGTGAGCACAGATTGAGGCACCCCAGCAACTCAGCTGCTCTGGGACAAAGTAATCTGGCTGACTTGAAATAGGGAGATGGCAGCCTCCCTACAATGCAGCTGAAATTCCAGCTTTGCTGAAGCCAGTAATAAAAACTCCCACTGAATTGAAAGGGACTAAGGGTGTGTAGCCAGTGCCCCCTATGGTGGGACTTGTGAATCAAGCAAACAGCGAGGGGAATTGCTGTCAAAATTTTTCCTTGCATACTTTCAGTTTTACAGAGCAAGTACAGCTGAGGGGTGTTGTATTTACGCACTTCAACTGGATCTGCCATTGAATATTTTGGCTCAGCATAGAAAAAAAAAAAAAGGCAATTTGAAGTGACCAACCAACAAAGTAATTTTTTTTTTTTTTTTTTTAATGTCTTTACAAATTAGAGTGGCTCAAACTTCAATTCAGGTAGCAAGTCCCGAGTGGCAATGCCATCATGGGAATTAGACCACGAAGGACAACGCTGATTCTAAGGCATATGCAGGTGGAGAAAAATAAGGAGATTGCCATAATCAACATGTAGCATCACATAAGTGAATCCAGTTTCCTTGGCAACTTCTAGTGTACGGTCTGTGTATCACTGAGAATTTTGCTTGTAAGCAAGTGGACAGTAGGTACTTATTGAAGATTAAAGTGCTTTTGAGTGAGAGCTGTGAAAAACTTCTGATCAAATCTCTTTTACATGTGTTTTTTTTTCGTTCTTCCCATGGAACTCTGTGTCATTGTTTTCACCAGCCCGAGGTGGGTATTGCACAGCGAAGCGCCATTGGGAGCATTTGCTGCAGCTATTGCAGCAATTCACAACCGTTTCATGTGACGACCAGGTGCCGCTCGCCGTGACTTCGACAACAGCCCTGTGTCATGCTCCAGCTCTTCCCAGTCTGGGGAAAATGGAAGGACCGATAGCTGAGCAATTGCACTGGTGTGCAGGGCACACTGAAAGGGAAGGCCAGTGCCAAGCACTCGTGCTGCAGCACCTACAGCCACAATACATCTTTAATTTGCCTTGTCTCCTCTGTGGTCACTTTTTCCCCTTGGGAAACTCCTGTATATTGAATGATTGTTAAATTACATTAGTTGAATAGTAAAAGCAGAAGAGCTTTTGGTTAAAAATCTCTCCCCACCCAATATAGACCAGTTTAAAAAGCAGGTAGAAAAGTACTTTCCTTCAGTGTTTTGAATATAGCAGTCCCTAGATCCTAAACTCTGGCCTGATGTCTTCATCAATCCCTCTACTTCCAAACATTAAATAGTCATGACTGAAGCATCAAAAAACTCATGAGGTTTTAAAAAATAACAGGTGTTGGGATGTTTAGCTTTTCACATTCATCATCTCAATCTTTGCATGATATCTTCAAAGATTTTCTTTTTAATAAAAAAGGAATTGCTTTGCAATTGCAAATAATGCGCAATCCCATGAGTGACGCTTTCAGCGAGGAAGTAAAATGACAAGACAGGAAAAATCACAAGGAATGAAAGCAATGAAGTTAGATTAGAGACTTAATTGGCTCTAATTGGAAAATTATCTACTGGAAAAAAATCAAATGCATGTGAGCATACTTCAGGTCACATGGAGTGGCTAATGGTTCTAACGAGCCCTGGACAAGAACACAGGGGTGTTTAACCTAAAAGAGTGTACACGTGTGTGAAATGGAACGCATATATATGCTCTTTACATTCCTATGGGAAGAAATGCAGTTTTGCCTTGTAAATCTTTTCAGATTTCTCATGCAATGCTCAGAATGTCTATAGAACTTCCCCAGACTTTGGGGAACACTACCATGTTTTTCTTCAGCAAAGGCTGAGAGTTTTATGCAAAAAGTATATGATTGTGTTTGACTTAGTGTAAACTTGCACAGACAGCTGAAGGTTGTAACAGCCACTGCGCTCCGGGGGATGAGGGAGAGCAGTCAGCAGGAACATGCTGAGGACCATCCCTCTGGACACCTGTATTTTCTTGGTTTGTTTTTTTATTTAGAGGCTCACTCTTACTTTTTCTAGTAACATCACAGAAGACAAAAAAAAAAACCAAAAAAAAAACCTGGAAGGAAGGTCATTACAGGGAGCAAGAAAAAAAAAACCAACCTCAACAGAATGTACAGTGATTCCTATATAAAATGACATTGTTGGAATAAAAATGTTTAAAAAACATTCCTTAATGCTAGCACTTCCCTTACCTTTTATCTCTGTGGTACCTGAAATAAAAATGGAGCTAATTCTGTTCCATGTTCAGACGCACTCCATGCTGCTTCACAGTCTGGTTAGACCCATTCTCAGAAATTGCCTAACTGTAAGAATTAAAGCAGAGATGGAAACAAGCAAACTGCAGTTCAAGGTTTAATTAGATTGTCTTGGATTTCCCAACACTCTGTGTGCTCACCTTTTACTATTGGATAAAATTCAGCCTGAGCTGGTACTGCCATTTCCCAGGAAACTGTCTGTCCTAGCTGCTTCAACACCGACGCAGAGGAAAACACACTAAAACTGTGCTATTGTTTGGATCAGTTTCTCAGGGTGCTTCCAGGAGGACAAACGTCCCCTAGAACACAACGTGGCACATTTAATACAGCAGCTGGGCTGGTGCCCAATAGCTGCAAACTCAGCACACGTGTTCACAAGCACTCTTCTGTTGTGTTTCTTGACACGTAGCAAAGTCTCTGTAGGAAATGGGCGTGATGAACATCACAACCAATTGTCAGTAGAGAGAACTATGGATCAGGATTTACAATTACGATGCTTCTTCGACAGAACCAAACACAAATGAGCATATGTTAAATGAAAGAGCTTGGGGGGTATGTTTTCAGTTTCTTTGAGTTACTAATACCAGATCTAATGCCAGCTGCTCATTTTAATATAAATATTTCATGGGCGTGTTAACTCTTAGACTAAATAGCTGGTTACTTTTATGCTGTAATTTTATACATGGCCTTTGTGACCAGAGTGTCTGAGAACACAGGGAGGTTAATGAATTCTGTCTTTTCTCACCAGTGTGGAGTACTGAAATAATAATCTCTTGTTACAGAAGGGAAAAGAGGGCACATGTCATGTCCAATATTTTAGCCTGTAGCTGAGCCGTAAACTAAACCCAGATCTCCAGAGCCAGGTTCAGTGCCAAAGCAACAAGGTCATTCCTGATCTCACTAGACCATCCATTGGATGAATTGCAGTGTACCTTTGAAAAGCATACCCAAGTTGTTTAGGCCAGGATCCAAATTTTTCTTTGTAAAATTTGCCTTTATTGCTCTGACACCAGCTCTCCTGGGTGGCTTTGATGCATTACCGTGATTGCCAAAGTTCTGATTTGATTGGGGAAAGCAACACTTGTGGTTAATGGCAAATACTTTCTGTAGCCTGTTCTCTCCTGAAACCATTTTTGTGTAGCACTACCCAAGAGGAAACACCTCTCATCTGACAGACATGGTACCAAAACGACTCAGTGCTGGAACACTTGGCGCAACTTCCCCATTTATCCCATGGCTTTGTTAATTTGTGAGAAAATTTGTGAATGCAGCGCAGGAGAAAGATAAGCAAAGTTGCAATGGTTCAGCTCGCCTACTCATAGCTCTAGAGCACACACGTCTCTCGGGTCACTTGAAAAGTGTCACAGCAAAAGAATGAGAGCATCTCCCATGCTTTCATCAGGCTGGAGTGGCACAGGACCTACAGGGCTGACACCTGTTCAACAACAGGGCTGTCCATACTTGCATCCTCCTCTCTGCTCCTCTCTCCTTCTGTCCTTCCTTCTTTCATCCTTTTGTCTGTCCTTCCATTCTTCCTTCTGTTCTTCTCTTCTGTCCATCCTTCCTGATATTTGGTGGAAAGGCCATACAGCGAGGCACACACAGTCCAGGAGGTTCCTGAAGTGCATTGGTGATAACTTTCTGACACAGGTGGTGGAGGAGCCAACAAGGAGAGGTGTGCTGCTGGACCTTGTACTAATGAACAAAGAAATTCTGGTTGGGGACATAAAGGTTGAGAGCAGCCTTGGCTGTAGTGACTGTGAGATGGTGCAGGTCAGTATCATATGAGGAAGAAGCAGGGCAGTAAGTAGGACTGCAACCCTGGGCTTCAGAACTGACTTTGTCCTCTTCAAAGACCTACTTGGAGGAATCCTGTGGGCTAGGACTCTAGGAGGTAGGGGGAGCCAGGAGAGCTGGTTAATATTCGAACATCACTTTCTCCAAGCTCAAGACCAGTCCATTCCTTTGAGTAAAAAAATCAAGAAGGCAGGAGACCTGCGTGGATGAGCACAGAGCTTCTGAAAAAACTCATAGGGAAGAAAGAAGTTTACAGTATGTGGAAAAAAGGACTGGTCACTTGGGAAGAATCCAGGAATGTTGTCAGAGCATGAGGGATGCAACAAGGAAGGACAAGGCACTCTTGGAATTAAACTTGATAAATAATACAAAAGACAACAAGAAGGGCTTCTTCGAGTGCATCAGTAGCAAAAGAAAGACAAGGGAAAATGTGGGACCGCTGCTGAATGAGGTAGGTGCCCTGGTGACAGAGGACACAGAGAAGGTGGAGTTACTGAATGCCTTCTTTGCATCAGCCTTCACTACTAAAATCAGCCCTCAGGAATCCCAGTCCCTGCAGGCAAGAGAGAAAGTCTGGAGAAAGGCAGACTCTCCCTTGGTCAGTGGGGACTGGGTTACAGATCATTTAGGCAAACTGAACACTCACAAATCCATGGGCTCAAGTAGGATCGCCCCATGAGTGCTGATACTGCTATGCCACTCTTCATCATTTTTGAAAGATAATGGAGAATGGAAATGGTGCCCAAGGGCTGGAAGAAAGCCAGTGTTGCTCCAGACTTCAAAAAGGATGACCCAGGAAATTAGAGGCCACTCAACCTCACCTCCATCCCTAGAAAGGTGATGGAACAGGTTATTTTGGAAGTCATCTCTAGGCACATGGAGGAAAAGAAAGTTATCAGGAATAGCTAGCATGGATTCACCAAGGGGAAATCATGCTTGACTAATCTGATAGCCTTCTATGACTGTGTGACTAGCTGGGTGGATGGTGAGCAGCAGATGTCTACTTCAACTTCTGCAAGGCTTTTGACACTGTGTCCCATAACATCCTCACAGGTAGTGTGGGTTAGATGAGTGAACCATGTGACGGATTGAGAACTTGTTGAATAGAGCTCAGAAGGTTGTGATCAGTGGTTCATAGTTAGAGGCCTGTTGCTAGTGATGTTTCCCAGGGGTCAGTGCTGGGTCCAGTCTTCAACATATTCATCAGTGATCTGGATGAAGGGATAGAGCATACCCTCAGAAAGTTTACTGATGCTAGAAAACCTGGAGGCTTGGCTGGTTAACACCGGAAGGCTCTGCTGCCCTTCAGTAAGACCTGGACAGGCAGGAGAGTTGGACAGAGTGAACCAAATGAAGTTTAAGAAGGACCAGAGTAGAGTCCTGCACCTGCGGAGGAACACCACCATACACTGGTACAGGTTAGGGGTTGACCTGATGGAAAGCAGCTCCACAGAGAAGGACCTTGAAGTCCTGGTAGACAATAAGTTAACCCTGAACCAGCAGTGTGCCCTTGTAGCCAAGAAGGTCAACAGCCTCCTAGGATGCATTAAGAATGTGACCAGCAGACTGGGGAAAGTTCTTCCCCCCTACTCTACTCTCCCTAGTGAAACCACATCTGAAAGGGAAGAGAAACTGGAAGAAGGGGAAGGGGAGTGCTAAGTAGATGTGTAAGTGTAAGGGAAGAGGGAAGGAGTGAGGGAACAGGAGGGGGAATGGGAAGAGGAAAGAGAAGGGATGAAATGGCAGGGAGAGTGGAGGGTGATGGGGTACAGGAAGGGGGTACAAGAAGGCAAAGAGGAAGAGGAGGGTGAAGGGAAGGGGGTGGGGGAGTACAGAGGGGAAAGGGAAAGAGGAATGGGAAATTAATGGGAAAGGGATGGGGAGGGGAAGAGGAAGTGGAAGAAGGGAAAAGAATGGGAAGAGGAAAGGGAAGAAAGGGAACAGAAGGCAAAGTGGAGGGGGGACGGGGAAGGGGAGTGGGAGTGGAGGAGAAGGGGGAAGTGGAAATGGAAGGGGAGGTGGACAGGAAGAGAAGGAGTTGGGGAAGAGGAAGGGGGAGGAGGGGTGAAGGGAAAGTGCAAGGGGAGGGATAGGGGGAAAGGGAGGGGCAATGAAACAGAAAGGTGAAGGGAAGAGGAAGTGGAAGGAAAAGGGTAAGGGGCAGGAGAAGAGGATGCGGATAGGATGGTGGAAGGTGAAGGGAAGGCAGGGGGAAGGGGAAACATAAGGAGATGGGAAGAGTAGCGGGAGGGGGAAAGGGAGGGGAAGAGGAAGTGTAAGTAGAAGTGAAAGGGGAGGGGGAAGGGGCTGGGGAGATAGGAGGGGGTAGGGGAGGGAGGAGGGGGAGGGCGGGGAGGGCAGGCGGGG
>WUAM01000255.1:679779-697368 GCA_024336885.1 Actenoides hombroni | reverse complement strand
AATTTTTATTTCTTTTTAAATTTTTTTTTTTTTTTTTTTTTTTCTGTCCCAGCCTGGCTGTTGCATTTCTTCCAGGATGACAGACAACATAATCCTGTTCGGAGTACCATTAGACTTCTTTCTGCTGAGCAGTGGATTTCTATAGGAGAAAGGTATTCCAGAACATTTCTTGCTGTATAATTAATTTGGTTTCCCACAAGACTCCACAGAGGCTTTACACTGCACTTGCTTTTATTCAGGGTTTGCACTGGCGTGAAGCAGCCCCCTAGTCGTGCTCGGTCAAAGTTAAATCTCAAGGTCTCCAAACCACAATGGTTTATTCAGCTGTTTCTGATACCTTGCACACATCCAGAGGTCAGCTGCTACACTCCCTCTGCCACCAGCCCAGCACAGAGCTGACTTCTCGAGCTGTTAAGACAGCAGAATCATGAAGCCATAGCATAAAAAACCTACCCAGTGAGCTTTCAGTTAATAACAGAGACAATGAGTGACTGAGTTTCTGCGCTGCCTTGATTTACAGTCAGGAAGGTTTCTGGCAGTGCCACTTTGTACTGATTAAAGCCCTTGATGTCACAGGGAGGCTTGTAATAATTTATTCTGGTCGTATTTTAGCATAGTTTAGTGAGGAGTTCCTCCAGAAGGCAAACCAGTGTATTCATCCCTGGGCTGAGGTATGGGGGGGAAAAGGGTCAGTAATTATTCACTATGCGCACACATCTGAGAGCAAGAGGGTACCAGGTTCACTGTGGTAACTCAGCCAGGGGCAAACTTTGTCTTCACTGGAAGGGTGAGAGGGGAAATGTTTGGAGAATTGGCCCTAGAAAGCAATGGATCGTGGGTAAAAAAACATTGGAGCATGCAACTCCTTCAGTTTAAATCTGAGAAAAGGAAAGGAAACAGCAAAAAAGAAGAAATCCAAGAGCAGAGCCGACAAACCTGGTGACTCTGTCACTGCTTTTGCATAAACACCTCTCCAGTTTTAGTACCCCCTTGCACCAACATGGGCTTTTCACCCTTCTCCCACCCACAACTCTATTTTCCAGCCAATGGATGGGGTGAACAGGAACACCCAAAATGAACAGGATTTCTGGATTTCTCTTGTGGGTAGACTAAAGCCCAGGTGCAACTTTGAGCTTGGTTCACATTTGTATTTCCCCTCAATGAGGACACTGGAAAAAAAAAACATATTAATCTGCTGTGCTCATACATTGCTCAATGCAAAAGAGCTACAACCAACCTTTGGCAGAGACCTCCTGGTGTAACAAAAATCAGAAACAGAAATAATGAGGAGATTTTCTGTGATGTTAACAGTGATGTGCTGAGCCTTCTTCGAGCAGCGGCTAACGGGAATGGCAGCATTGATCTGTAGAACTTTTTTTATGTACTGCTCTTTTTTTCAGAGTTTACTTTTCCTACTTTACTTGTTCTCTGGCTGTGTTGAAGAGATGAGGAAAAGACAACTATCACTCCTTTTTATGTCCTGTCACCTCATCCTATGACCACAAGCTTTAATGGTCAGCTCTGCACACAGGAGACACTCTGCTAACAAATGACATGGGATCCACATTACCGTTAGCCACCGTATTACCGGGGAGGTTATACTGACTTAAAGAAATCAATTGGACTGATGGGGGGGAAAGCCATTAAGAGTTACAGCTTCCTAGTAATAAAACATATCTGGAATATTTTGGCTGGTAACTTGTTTGTAAAATAAATAAACAATGACAAAAATTGGTATCCAAAATTAGAGCAGGAATTTGGCTAGGAAGCGAGGGGTGCCCACATTCTGTCCCGTGCACCCCATACACGTGACCAGCAGTTTCTGCCACGTAGCCTGCTGACACTAAATGATGAGATGCCCACCACAGTAAACCAACAATTAAAAAACAACCATATTATATCATACTACAGTAAAAGAAATATTCTAGCCTTAGTTCCTCATTGACTTTGTCATTTAGATGATAATCCATTTCATCTGGCTGAATCGTGCCTGGACTGGAGCATGGCATGGTTTCACCTTCTTCCTCAGCAATTTAGACTTGATAGATTTCTTACATCTAGTCTGCAGAGACAGGGCTTTATTTTTTTGCCCCCAGCATGCAGCAATGACAACGAATATCTGCTGTGCACAAGGCAGTGCAGCATGTTTTATAAATAAATGAGATAGACAGTAGATATTACAGGCAGATCACTAGATAAAGATATGTATATATCCCATATGTAACAGCCCAGGCTGCTGCTGAGGAGCAGAGCTTCTGCTCTGGTGTCAGCACTTTCAGGGTCTTGACCATGCTGCTGTAACCTATGGCTGAGGGTAGTATAAAATGCTTTACACTGTACTACATGTTCATATACCCTGTCCTGGACAAGATGACTGGTCACTAATGGTTCTGGAGAACGTGGTGACAGGCCTTCATCCCCTCCTCTCTCCCCCTCAAAAAAGAGGCTAAAGAAAGTAAGAAAATATTTTTTAATCCATATCCTCCAGTTCTGTTTAAAAAACAGTACATTGCTTCTAGTGGAATAATGATTTCTTGATGGATTCTCATAAATGGTCTGTTTCCCACATTATCTGAAATAATTGGTTCATAGAGACCACAAAATGAACAGCAGGTAGGAAATGAGTTTGCAGTTGCCAAAACATAATGGAACATTTAGTCATTCTCTGAAGGTTTTAACACTTCTTTGGCTATCAGAAGGCCTTTGCCTAATTGCACTATTCTGACTATAAATCTGTCTGTTGGAATCAATTGACTTACATCACTGATGTATCAGAATAAGGCCCACAGAAAAATAAACATAACATAGACAAAAAAAATAATAATTTTTTTTTAATGTCTAAGCCCAGCCATATTGAGAATACCCTTACAACTCACTGCCACTACCATCCTGTGATTTAATGGATGAACATTACAGTCAGGAATGTTCTTTTCCTCCTGTTTTTAGGCTTGTTTGACAATG
The DNA here is from genome assembly GCA_024336885.1 of Actenoides hombroni. Taxonomy (NCBI): domain Eukaryota; kingdom Metazoa; phylum Chordata; class Aves; order Coraciiformes; family Alcedinidae; genus Actenoides; species Actenoides hombroni. The sequence continues at coordinate 694,407 of WUAM01000255.1, read as the reverse complement.
CTATATCTAAGGCTTACACAATCAGAAAACACGGGTACTTAGTGCAGCTGTGATAGTGTGCACTGTGCCTAAAGCCTGAACGTGAAATGAGTGAAGATTTCAGAGTAACTCTAACCTCTCTACTGCCATTTTTATACATATTTGGAGGTAAAACACTACTGAGGAATAAATTTCCCCTGCTCCAAAATTGCCTCTTCCAAGCTTAATTTTTGTGTTTATGGTCGTAACATAAAAGCTGGGCTGTCATTTAACTAACAAGACAAGTAGAATACAGAGGTGTGTGCACATTCCCACCTGGAGCCATATACCCACAGCCCTCTGGCCCCTTCTAACCAATCTTTATAAGAACTGACTCAGTGAAAAATTCAGTAACTGAAGTTATTCAGCAGGCACTCTTTATTTTGCAGCGCTGGACACACAGGGGATCACTCCTCCAGATGTGCGTACCCATGCAAGCTAGTGACATGGTTTACATGCAGGCTAAACAGACATCTTCATTATAGTTCTTAGAAAGGGCAGTCTTATGCTAATGGATTCCTGGAATTCATTTACATAGCCCAAACATGTATGATAAAATAAAGGTTAGGGTCTTTTCTCCCCTCGATGGTCTTTCATAACCTCTGGTGGTCATTTACTTCATCTTCTCTTCTTCATCACCGTGTTCTTCTAGTGACCTAAAGCCTAAAATCCTTATTCTTGCAATAAAACAGGTTCTTGTCTGTTCGTCATGCTCGGGTGCCTCAAGAAGTTCTGTTGTCCTGTTCCTGGAGATAACCACTACCTACAAGGTTATGAATTTCACGGTATGTCCCTACTGTACAACTACCCATTCATTGTTGTTGCTTGTTTAGAGATTAGTGAAACTCCACCAGACATCCCGTCTCCTGCCTTCAGAACCATTGTGAGCCTTTTTTTTTTTTATATATATTTCGCATCTTCTTTTAACGCCTCCTTTCTTTCTTTTCTTTTGTTTTTCTCAGAGTTATTTCCAGCCCTTCTTCCCCTAGCTAACAGTACTGACAACAAATAGTCATATAACCACTCAATATCTTAAAGCCTTGAAGAGGTTTCATCTTTTTTGCCATTAAAACCCTTGTGTGAAATGCTGGCTCCACACATGTCCAGGGGAAAGCTTGTTTGAGCAAGGCCAGGAGGACATCTGTGGCTTTCTACAGATTAAGCTCATGTCTGCCCTGTCAGCCTGTGTTTAGTATTTATTCTGGAAGTTCTTGGATCTTTTGATGTCTTTAAATAAAATAATGCTTCTGGGGTGAGCTGCTTTATGAAAAGGAGCTGGTCAAGCCATTTAAATACATGGGGTTTTTTTTTAATTGTGTCCTGTAGTAGAAATTGCATTTAAAGCATATTCTTTGGTCTAGAGCTTTTAATGAGACTGTGGTATAAATTTAGCAACAGTCTAATTTTTTTTTGGTGAGTGTTTTAGTGTACTTGTATAAGAGGATGTAATTAAGACTTGAAGAAAATATATTCCACTAGGTAAGCGGACCGTGCCTTAACCTTGATTTGTTATTTGTATCCATTCAGGAAAACAGAATGGATCTAAAAACTTTCATTGCCCTGCATCACAAGGCACACCCATCCCACAGCTCCCTCCCCACAGGCCTGGTCAGTGCCGTGCCACCTCCTGCAACCTGCACCCAAATGAGGGCCTCCTCCAGTCACAGAGGACCTTCTCCAAGTTCAGGTCTTTGCACATGGAAGAGTTTGGTGCATTTTCAGCCTCCTTTTTTTGTGTGTCTCAGAAGGCCATGAGCTGCTTCTTGGTTTACTGCACAGTGTCTCAGCAAGGCAAGCTGCATCCATGGATGCCCTGCAAGATGTTTTCCATTGTGGCTCCGTAATGAAAAAGGTTAGGAGGACTAGAAGAAGCTCTTTAGAAAGCATTTGGGCTGATTTGTATATATAGCTGCTATTTCTGTGAATGCAATCTAGATAATTATGCTCCTAAATAGCCAAACTATTTGTGTAGAGCTTCCTCCACAACTGTAATTACACTTGCATTTTGCACATCCAATTACGCCTGCATTGGAACGCTGTAAAAACGGTCTGCAACTTTTTACAATATAATGAAAATCTAAATCCTGTAAAGAAACCAGGGCCACACCCCCTCGAGTGGGCTCCGCAGAGCAAAACCGAATATAATAACATGTAATGAAGAGATGTTGGTTCCTGCCCACCAGGAGAAGGGGGCTACAAAGAGAGAAGACTGCGCTGACAGTGACTCATGAGTGACAACTGAATCCCCATCACAAGTAATAGGAGAAAATTTTCCTTTTCATCAAGGCAGTCATTACAATCGAGGATCCTCATCAGTTTAACAGACATCATTTAGAAGAAGGATTACAGGAAAGAGAGAGGAAAACAACCCAAGTTCAACATTACATGCAGAGTTTTCTGGGGAAAACCCCACATGAGTATTTTTAGAATTGTGTAGGGTTAAGGTGGAATTCACGATTTTTATTTTATATAAATAAATAAGTCTAGATAGAAATTAGTTTCCAAAGTGCTACAGAAACAACAGACAGCTGGTATTTGGGATCAATTCAAGTTGATTTCACTTACCTTGCATTTATCTTACTGTCACTCATGCCTGGGTAAAGACAATGAGAAGGGACACATCCGTGCTGTTCACATTTGTGTTTCAGAGACGAGGAAATAGTGAGTCTGTTCTCTGTCACAGTTTGCTAAACAAATACATTTTCCTTTCCTTTGATAATAAGAATTGCCAGCGCCAAAACCCAAAGCAGGACCCCGAAGTAGGTGAAAATTTGGTCCAAAACTCTCAAACAAGCTCGAATAAGACTGACATAATATCAGATATGTTGGAAGCACAGTGGTCTTCTAACTTTCAGACTGAATGAGGATGGATGTAACCAAAGTGTTAGAATGTATCTAAAATAAGAGTTCCTTAATTTTTTTAATGATCTGTGCCTGGGAGTTATGAATTCACCATCACCACCGATGACCAGCTATTTTAAAAAAGAAAAAGAGAAAACCCACTGGATTTATTTGCCTGATTTCTGTCATTCGAGCACAATTGTACTAAGTTTGTTTTTACGGGAAAAAAAAAAAGAGTTATTTGTGCACTTTGGTGTTTCTAATATTTATTAAAACCTCGCACCTTGACTCTTAAGTTCATCCACTTTGGGTAGATCAATCACAGTGAATGGGAAAATCTGCAATTTCTAAGATTGTTAGTACATTTTACTGGGCTCACCTCATTTTGTGCTGTGTTGTTATTCTGCAAGTAAAGAGCCAATGCAGCATTTTGCACCAACAACTTTCCAAAAATTATGCAAACTGAAATACTAAAAAATCAGATGGGCTTGTAAATATCCTAAGAAATTTCCCTGACAAGAATCTCAAACACCTTCAGTTCAGTCTTCCCAATACTGAGAGCACCAAAGTTTATAATTTTGCTAACTCCACCCAACAAACACTTTGGAGAGTTCCTTGGTAAAAAAAAATTTTGATAGAAACTTGCAATTCCCCCCCACACACACACCTCCTAGATATTTTTATTAGGAAATGCTCTTATAGTGGATATCATACTCAGCACTCCCTGCTCCTGTCCTGGTTAAACTGGTAAAATGAGAGCGATGAACTAATGTCTGCCTTTCCTAAGAGGTTTAGTTTTCTCCTTACCTAGGTAAAGCTTTTCACTCCAGACATGCCTGTGGTGGGATGCTGCTCACCGGAGCACGTTGTTCAACCCAGAACTGGCACTATGAGGCCTTCCTATGGGGAAGAATTCAATCAGTTCACTCCTTTTTTTAAAAGTAAATTATCAAAATCCAAGTGTTCCAGGAAGAAAACACCAATATTTATATTCTAACTCCCAACTTGTTGTTAAACCATAGCACTAGCTGTAGAACTGAAGATGAACTATAGAAAACAGACTTTTTAGTTACTATGATTTGGATCTCAACTTGGAGTCCAGATGGGGAGCAGGGAGGGGAGGGCAAGGAAAAAATTAATCTCACCAGAAGCCACTTGCCAGGAGACTCCAGACAGCATCTTCCACTGAAGAGTCATTGGTGGGTGATGATAATTTAGTGTTCCCCATCGTTGCTGCTGCTGCCACAGCAGATGCCAGCGAGGAAGTAAATCTGGTTCGTCACAAGGCTGGGTGTGGAGTGAGATGAAGTTACACAGAAGCTGTAAGATAAAACAAATCACAAGGGAAATTGGTGACTAAATTTTAACGTTATTGTTGGCTATTACCACTTACGGTCTTAATACTCTGTATGATGAGCCACTTCGGCTGCTAAATTAGGTTTTTTCAAGGGGGATTTAATTTGTGGAAAACAAAACAAAGCACCAGCTTAAAAGATCTTGAGGGCTTAAACACTTTAATGATATAAAAATAAGCCAGAGTTATCACAGCTTGACATGCACGGTTCACAAAGCTTCCAAAATAATTCACAGCAACTGGCAGCAACTATCTCAGATCAAAGGAGGCTTCTAGACTGATGTGAAATTGCGTAACCCTTTCTACTAAATATTTAAGTGATAAATAGAAATGCATCCTGGAGGTATGTGTATACAGGTGTACGTACACAAACACCTATATAGACAGCTATACATACACATGCACATTGCTCCAAAATATCCATAGCAATGTATTTACATATCTATATGTACACACAAACGTGTGTGTGTGTATGTTCATACACAGAGAAACTTAAATCAATCTGGGATCAAATCCTACTTAGTAACCACTTAGATATTTTTCCTCATCAGCAGTACTGTAAATATCAATGTGGTTTCTTCTCCCTAAAAGTTAAAACTGTCAGCCACTTCTAAAGACTGCCAGCTAATTCAAAGGAAAAGAGATGTGGGTTTGGGGCATTGGTTACTTCCACTCCCATGCTTGTCGATGGCTATGTGCTGTATAACATACTTATTTCCAAGTCATAAGCCATACCTTTCAGCATACATATGTTAATGTCGTAGGCTGTCAGTTCGGAATATCGATGGCAGCCCAGTCAGTGACTTATGACAAGTGACAAAGCTTTATCACACCTAGATTACATTTCAGACACTTTATCACAGTGAAAATATCCACTAAAAGTCATTACAAATAGCCATGTGAATCAAATCAAAATGCTTCTTAAATGGTTTTCATATGCAACAGATATGAAAGAACTTTCTGCTTATTCCAAATCCTGTTTTAATTAACAATTACTTGTAGTCTAGCTTTATTTTTTCATCTCCCACCTATCATTTATTTACCTCTGTCATTATCTCTGGTGTGATGGGAATAATATTTAAAATGAATGAGAAAAAAAACAGAAAAAGAAACCATTTCCAATAGTCACTCTGGTTAAAGAGATTCTGCTGATTCATATTAGTCTCTTTGTCATGTAACTGGTCAAAATGCTTGTCAGGGCATTAGCCAAGGAACAGATGAGTTGATGTTAAATGAGAGACAGGTTCAAGGCATCTAATTAGTCTTAAATGTGGTCCTCACTACGTTGCTTGTCCATGTGGAAAGCTGTTGTTACCAGCACTTCACACAATTTCTTACATGAATTTACTCCTGCCCCTCTGGGCAGCACACTCCCACCAGCTGACCTTGACCTTGCGGTTCCAGCTGGCCTCAGAGGTTCTTACTGGCCTCTGCAGGGACAGGACAGGACAGGACAGGACAAGCATTCCTGCAAAATCTGCTATTTGGGATCACCAGCTTACAAGAACCTGGTCATTACCCATAAGAAACAGTACCAGAATGAAGCAGAAAAAAAAATAAAAAATTATATATACATATAGTCCCTTCCAGATTTCTTAATCTTTCTAAATGATGATTGTTAACCTATTTTCTTTTGCTTCCTCTCAGACTAACATTACGATTCTAATAAAAATCATAATTTAGGAGAGAATTTCAGAAGAAAAAGTCAGCTTTTTCTCTCCACAGCATATTTTCCTATCAAACAGTTCCTTGGCTGCTAAATGCCTCCCAAATCAGCCCGATGCTGAGGCTTTAAAATTATGATGAAACAGAAAAGTAGGGCAGCCAGGGAGAGGGAATGTTTCAAACACAGTCATGATTGCCACAAGTCCTGATTCTGCTGCAGTCAGTATTAAAATGCATGTTGCTTCCACTGCTAGCAGAGACGAGCTGCCATCTTAAAATGAAAGCCCTGCTTGAGTTTGAGCCTCATACCAATGCAGAATGTGTGCAATGTGAAAAGTTGTTACAGTCTTCTAAATAAAACATGCTACCAGTAGATGCGGCTGCATTCAGTTTCTTCATGCTTTCCTCACTTGGAGATATTTTTTTATTAAGTAAATCATATTTATTGTTAAAGGCTGAATTACAGGTGATCTGAACACTCAGTACCATGAGTTTTCTTTGGATCTGCGTTGCAAAGAGATAGAATAAATTTGTCTCCAAATACAGCTAAGTATGCTTGGAATTAAAAAGTCAACTTCTGCTGCAGAATGGTAGATTTTTCATTTTGGTTGCAATACAGAAGCAGATTGTAAGAACTCTTTTCTCTGAGTTCACTTGTGTTTTTTCCTTTCAGTGTGCTTTATGTCAGTAGACAATTACATTGTCAAATCTGAATGCAAATAGATGTGAAGTATGCAAAACCTGGATAATACAACAGCTGCTGTAAGTTTGCAGTCAAACTGCGCTAATCAGTCCTGGCAGTTGGAAATTACTTTTCCCCTGTTATTTAGAGGAGGTATAAAATAGCATTTACGTTGTTCCTGTTGCTGTTCCAGATTCCTTTATACTTAGACCTGCACTGACTCAAGAGAGCAGGGAAAAGCAAAGTATGACTGATAAGCCCTAGTCAGCTAGCTCATACAGCAGTGTTACTTCTTTCAGTGTGTTAAGAGGAAGGTCTCCCAGCTGAAGAGCATACAGACCTTCCTGTAAAGAAAGAGGAAGACTGACACTGACCTCCAGAATTTCCAAGTTTGCAGATTTTTGTCACCTGGCTGTGCTCTAGGACATGGGTCCAAAACACTAGACAGGCAGCTCCAGACAGCTCCTAACTTTCAAGATGGATTTCCAGCAAACTGTTGTGGCTCTCTCTGCCACAACATCTTTGCCAAAGAAAATACAATGTCAGGGACAGGCTAGGAGACAATCCCAGCTGCGTTAACATCCTGGCTGAGAAGGAGGCCAAGCTCCTCCTCAAAGATGACAGTGATTTCAGATAAAAATGTTTATAACTTCGGGAACACCTGACACTCAAATATGTGCTGTTCTGTTCCACGCGAGGCAGTGAGTAACAGCAGCTCTTCTGATATGCCATCAGTCTATCTTATTACCACATTGATTTTTGCTATGCCTGACATCTCCGCGCTTGCTCCTGCAAGAGGCATACTCTTCCTATTTTTAGATGTACTGTCAATAATTTTTTTCCAATATAATTTGTCTCTGGTTTCCTACTAATTAAGCACCTAAGGTGCACTTTCCAGGTTACGTCAAGGGGAAAATTCCCTTTAATCAATATTTTTTCCTCTGCCTATTTTATTCTTGTCTTCAACTGCCAGATTTATCCTGAAGTTCAAACAAGCCTCCAGCAACATACCACAACTTGGTGTAGTTAGTGCAGCTACATCCTTTGTGGTCTTCAAGAGAGAGAAGACTGTCATGAATTAGGACATACCAGGTTGTGACTCCGACAGCTGGCATCTCTGCTCTTATGAATTATTTAGATTGTTGCATTTACAAAAGAACTGCAAGGATCTACATCATGACAGCCAAAAAAAGCAAATTTGACCTTTTACCACGTAATAAGTTAAAAGTACATCTGCAGGGATGAAAGACACATAAACTATGTCATGCTGTTAGAAGAAGCTATAATATTTACAGTAAGTGATGCTCACTCTTGCAGTGTGCACCAGCCCTTGTATTTAACTGTGCTGGAGCTTTCATTCTTCTTTACAGAAGCCAGGGATTTTCCTGGGATCATTTAAGTAACAGTTAACAGCTTATCTTGCTTTAAATAGTTCCTTTTCCCCATGTGCATTGCATGCTGAAAAGAGCTGAAAGCATTTTACTCTGTAACTTAGATGCTAATCCCTCACTGTCTTTATTACATGCTTTAGTCAAAGGAAAGACTACCAACATTTGAAAGAGGCAGCCACTCCAGCCTGCCAGGGATGGAGTGTAGGCAGCAGCACTGGTCAGCCTAGAGGCTGAAGAGCAATAGACTGAAACTACAGAAAAAAAAGTTCAAGAGAGAGATTAAGAAAAAAAATAACTGTAAGAGCAGTGAATGACTGAGACAGAGAGCAGTGAAGTCTTTGTGTGTCTTTAACAGGTTAGCCACCCGTCCATCAGGATGACATGAGAATGAGGCTTCCCTGGGACTTGGTAACACTCTAAGGTCTCTTTGCACTGGATTGTCCCATGATTTTTGTTATAAAGATCAAGCTTACATCCCTGTAGGAATTGGGGTATGAATTTTGCAACTATTTGGTTCATTTCTGGAAGTGGATAAATACTTTAATGACCTTGAAGAACAAGTTCCTGAGTCCCTTTGGTGTTTAGTAAAGCCTCAGCTATGAGATCAGTGCCCTTCTATTTGCATTGGTGCTTGTCTTTGTTGCTTTGGTTCAGTTGCAGGGTAGGCAATCTTCTTCTCTAGGAGCAATTCACCTGCTAATAAAATCTTATGCAGATAAAATTTGAGAAATGAAGATGTTTTGCTGTTCACCTTCATTATTACCCTACATCTAGACTGCTTTAATAGGAAGGTTACCATTTGCAGAGCAGGTCTTCGGGGGTGAGCCTGAAGTATCTCCCCCTCCAATCCCTACCTTGTTCCCCAGCAGAATATGAAGGAAGGGTCCCTGCTGTGACTGTATACTATGTATATTTTCCTAAGCACATAGACAGAATGCACTGGTATTTATTCTACTATTTCATGAGCATCAAACAAACCCTTTTGCTTTACATTTCTCCCCTACTGCTTATATTTTCTGTTTTCTAATGACTGTCTCACTGCAAACCGCTATCTCCAGGCTATTTTCAATTGATGATGGGAATGAAAAAGAACCCAGATGCAGATGAGAATATTCTCAAGTATTCATAAATATCCCTCAGTCCAACGTCTCCCATCCTGGCTTCCTCTGGCCAAAAACCACAAACAGCTTCCTAGGCTCCTCTCCAGATGACCTGTCAGCTTTACAGATCTAAGCATGAAACAGCAAAAGGTCAAGTGCCATGTTTCACCTGCAGTCAGGTTTGGGAACACAAAGCATGCAAGAAACATACCAAGGCAGCTCCATTTTGGCTGTTAAAGTGTGTAAAGGTTTAGTTGTGGAGCTGCTGGAGTTTTATTTAATCAGAACACCCTTCTGAAGGGAAGTTGTGAAGATACTATTGACATTTCTGTGAATGATCTGAGCATTAGTAACAAGTTTGCTGAATCCTTACCAGTTAGTGTAATTCAGACTCAGCTATCAAAGCTGTCAATTTTTCTAACAAAGAATGGGAAAAGCTCATACCCAGACAGCACTGTGGAGACTACAGGGAAAACAGTGCTTTTAACTTTCACTTGGTGACCTCACATGCAGAGAAAAAGATGAACTGGCCATCCAATAGACAAACAAAAAGACCTTCTCGGAGCAGGGAGCTGCCACCTTCACCCCAAGTCTGAACATTTCAAATCATGGTTAAGGAAGGGGAGACCTTGAAGGAGTTGCAAATGAGGATAGCACTGAGGTAACAGGCCACAGACCTTTGGGCTTTTTTTATAATTTCTTGAGAGTAATCAAATTTGTTCCTGGCACAATGCTATGAAAGTCACCCCAGAGATGAGTTTGGACTGTTGGCTGATCAAGGTTTTAATCTAAAATGACATCTTTACCTTTGAGCTTGCCATTTGAGACACCACAATGAATGGAAAGGGCTAAAAGAATGCCAAGACAACAATTCATAATAAATGTTTTGATTTCCTACCCCAAGTTCTGTTAAAAATAAAGCTATTAAAACTAAGTTTTGAAAATGTGTTATCTATACCAATAAGGTGCTGTTTGGTTTTTTTTTTGCTTTCAGTTTTACTGCCAAGTATTGTAGTTTCATGACCTAATAGGCTTCCACCTCACTGAACCGCTGTAAACCAGGACAAACCCCTGGTCTTGAGCTGGAGTGCCATTAACTGCTGCTCAGCACCAGTTAAGTCCCATTGGCCTCCCTGGGGAAAAGTGCATGTGCCCTCAATTCTGCTTTTTAGGGACTGGGGCAATTTTGGCACTAAACAAGAAGGTTTAGATGCATGTTATTAAACTAAATGGTTTGGTAGAAAAAATATCTTAAGGAGTTTCAGTTGCTTCTTCATCCAACTTTTCTGTGGGTATTCATAATAAATTATAGTAGAAATCATTCTGATGAAGAGAAAATTAAAACATTTGCTGTATTAGCACAAGAGAACAATGTTACTAGCCTTAACCATAGCACCCCTTCTTATTTCCCTTTGTTTTTTAATAAGTTCCAAGGTAACTTTTCTTGTGTTGCATGTGTTATACTTTCCAATTTGTATTTTAGTCAGCATGATGCTTCTGAAATTTGTTGACAGGAAATAGGAAATCACTGGACTATGATGAGATGAGATGGCAGGTTAATAATACAGCTTCCATGTGCCTAAATTCATTCCTATTCCATATTCGCAGGAAAAAAAGGCCTTCTGAGTGGTGGCATTGTTTAGTAACTTACTGTGCCCAAGACACATGACCATTTGATACAACTGTCAAGGAAGCAATCTCCTCTTGATGGCTGCTTTGTTTGGCTCCAGTGATATCTGGTAGTTTTATAAGGAAAGAAATAATTATAAAAAATATAAGACAAGTAGCAAAATTAATTATAAAAATTGTAAGACAGATAGCAAACATATTGAAAATATGTGTCTGCATGGAGACACATATAGTGGGAGAAGATCACCATCAGATTTTGCACTGCAAAATGTTTCTTATCACACAGTCCAATATAATAAGCGTTTGAGAGCCCCTGTTGCGAGCACATATTTAAAGGCTAACACTAAAGGAAGAATAAACCTTTCCAATCAGTTGTGAAAGTAAAATCAGCAGTGAAGCAACAACAAAAATTGAAGCACAGCTAGAAGAAAATTAAAACCAGCTACCCCAGAATACCTGTCTTAATTAAGAGTTAGCTGGGAATATGTAAATTAAAACAGGAATGACATTTGAATTAATAAAGGAGCAGCAAAATGATTCCGGATTTTTATTTTTCTTTGAATGACAGTATAATTTACTGAGATTCAAAGCATGTTTGCTGTCTAGACAGATCAAGTTTACATGGACACTTGGTGAGAACAGCTCTGTCTGTAACTACAGTTAATGCAGCACCTTTAGTGAGCTGACTGTCGATCCAGAATGTTGAACCAAGCTACCAGCCACCCGTATAGTTCGGGTTGTAAAAAAAGAATGCATGGATTATTTTTTTTTAGGCTGTAAGCAAATGTACAAAATGAATTGCAAGAATGTCTCCGTATCTGGAAAGCCAAAAGAAGATGCTAAAGTGAGTATGGTAGTCAGAAGAGAAAGAGAACTTGGAAATGCAGCCAAAACATTTCTGCACTGGGGAATTTTTCCAATGCGTAGTTCAGTTCCAAACATATGTACAACCTGAACACCACCACAGAGCCCGCCAGAAAAGCAAGATACAGCAAGATAATATATAATGTAAGAGCTATTTCAAACTGTTGGAAAAACTAAAATTAAAGATAAGGCCTTAAAATCACAGAATCAAGCTTATGTCAATCATATCTTTCAGGATTTTAAGGCCATTTTTTTTCTATGAGCTAAACATTTCACTAGAGAAATGTAGTAAAATACTCAGCTGGGCCACAAGTACTATCTCTCACACATGCTGTTGTTGGACTAAATTTGTTGATATTGTCATAGCACCTGAGATCTTTGGCTGCAAATTGATAAACACAGACTTAATAGTTCTAATAAATACAGACTTAATCTTTTTGTCCACATATTTGTTAATGCATAGTTAAGTTCCATCCACTGATACATCATGCAAGAATAATGTAGTCCTTCTGGAACCACCTATCAGTTGGTGGTACCCTCACCATCCCTTTACAAAGCTTTGAAACTACAGGCCTCTCTAAGGAGGAGGCTTCAACTCACCAGATCCAGCACACATGGAGTGCTCCATTTTGAACGCCCAATTTCCCTGTGCTGTATCATTGCCCAGCTCTTTCAGTCTGACTTCTGAATACACAGCAGGGCTTTTAAGCAATTTTTTTTCCCCCCCTTTTTCCATACTTTGGTCTACTGGTACAGCAAACTCATTTTTCTAAATGGATGCATTGCCTCCTGAGTGCCACCCTGGGCAACATCATGTTTTAGCAGCACTGCAAGAGAAGAAATGCAGCCTGATACTCATTAAAAGTCTGCTGATGGTCTCAGACTCTCCTGGTATTGAAGATTCATCAGTTTCTTTTTCCGTGAGAATGTATTTGAATACAGTATTTTGAAAGTAGAGCAAGAGGTACCAATTATATCCTAGTAAAGTCTGTGTCCGCATACAAAATTTCTGTTGTGGTCGGATGGTATTAAATTTCCTGATATATTGCCAAAACGTGCAGATATTAACTATAAATTCTGACATGGCAATAAAACCGTATTTTTGCTTAGATGTTTGCACGCTCCCTGCTCCTTCACCGTGCACAAGGAAAGCACACCATGCTCTGCAGAGCAGCAGGAAAGCTTGGGAACCAGCATTTTAAAAAAAAACAACACAGCAAAACACAAAATACCAAGGATTCTATTTTTAGTGCTGGCAATGGCTATTGCAATGTGTCACACCAAAAAAAAAGCTGGCCAGCTTGGACACGTTCTGCTCTGTCTGTTTAGATGTTTGGAGCTGAAGCTTTGTCTCTGCTTCCTCAGTTTCTATGCTCTGCTTCCTCAGTTTCTATGCTGATGATATGAAAAAGCATTAATGGTAAAATCAGGGACTATTTTCAGGCTTACATCAACTCCTTCCAGTGTGAATCATGAGCCTCTGGTCTTGTCTAACTTTGAAGGGTAACCAAGTACAAGCAACAAAAGCACATAAATTCTGTGATTCTGTGAAATGATATAAACAGTTGAAAGTCAGGGGACTTGAAGCCTCCAAATATTTTTGAAGACTGCACTTGCAGTTGAGCTGCCACCTGGAGAGGGGTGCTGTAAAACACCAAAGAGAAACACCAAACAGAGGCAATAAAGCGTTACAAGGAAATACGTGCGGTGGGTGCACGACATACCAAAACACGTCTATCAAAATAATAACAGCACACAAGGCAATAAATAAGTGCTGATCTGTAATACAGTCCCAAATTTCCAAATGTAAAGATGTGTGAAATTAATTGCCTGGAGGAGCAGGTTATGGGGAGTGGAGGAAATGGCAATTCATTCCATGTAATGAGAGAGAAACTTCATTTTTTCACTACATGAGACAGCTTGAAGCTGCAGCCGGAAGATTTGAACTCAAAAAGGAGGATATGAAACTCAGAAAACAGCAATGTAATGAAGGGTGTTGGGTGGAATAAAATTACTCTGTCAGGAAAAAAAATGAAAGAAAAAAAAATAATTAAGGATTAACAATAAGTGAAATCTAGAGAAGCTGGAAGGGGTAAATTCAGCCAAAAAGGTTTGTAAGGAAAGGACAGTATGTGGTCTGGTGGAAAACAAGGAGAGCAAGTCCATGCTGGTGCTGTTTCTACATTCTTTATACAGAGAAAAAAATGGAAGCAAGCCTGAAGTAAAGCAAGAAAACAACTATATACAAGAAACAAAGCAAAAACTCCACATCTAATTCATTTCAGCATCACAGAGAATTTGCCCTAAAGAACAAGTCACTCATGCCTGTTAAAGCAACACCAGAGGATAAAGCAATAGTAATAGCAGGAAACATAACAATAACTGTACTAAAGTTCCAGTAGCACCAGTTCATCCTCAGCCAAAGGAGAAGGAGACCCACTTTCCTTATGTCACTATCTCTGCAGCTCCATGGGTTCAAGTAAATAATTTTCACTTTAGAGCGGCACGGTTGAGGGTGGATTTGCAAGGACAGCAAGACTGGATGACAAGGAAGACATTACAGCAGAGAAGGAGGCCATTTGGTTTTCCCCTCTGACCACTGTGTTCTTGGGTGCTCCCCCAGGCATACATCCTTCTCACGCTCAGTATTACATGCCCATCCATTTCGGTATCTAATGGGAACTTCTTCGTGAAGTGTAGACAAGCGTAAGGTCTTGCACCTGGGAATACATAACTCAGGAATGCAGCTCAGACTGGGATCCACCTGTCTGAAGAGTAGCCCTGTGGAAAGGGACTTGGGGGTCTTGGTGGACAACAAGCTCAACATGAGTGAACGGTGTGCTGCAGCGGCAAAGACAGCCGACAGAATGCTGGGTTACGTTAACAAGGGCATCACCAGGAGAGATAAAGAAGTCATTATCCCACTCAGCGTTTGTCAGAGCACACATGGAGCACTGTGTTTCAGTTTTGGTCCCCGCTATACAAAAAAGATGCAGACTGGCTGGAAAGGGTCCAGAGAAAGGCCACAAGGATGATCAGAGGACTGGAAGACCTGCCATATGAAGAAAGGCTGAGAAAACTGGG
>WUAM01000255.1:664815-679679 GCA_024336885.1 Actenoides hombroni | reverse complement strand
GGGCTGGAGCACCTCTCCTATGGGGACAGACTGAGAGAGTTGGGGTTGTTCAGTCTGGAAAAAAGAAGGCTCCGGGGTATGATACAGCCCTTTTTCCCCCAAATCTTATTCATACGCGTGGCTTCTACCCAGTGCATGAGGAAACAGACCAGGCACTGCCTCTTGGACCATGCTTTAAGGCACAAGGAAAGATCTCAAGTCTTTTTTCTGCAGGTCCATTTTCACCCAGTGGAGCTCCTGCTATCTCTCCTCACAGGCTTTGTTTATTTATTGCCCTAAGATTAAAATAACTCCCTAGAAATAAAGGCTTTTCTTCTGGAACAATTCAAATTAAGATCCTACGTTGGGGCATGTAATTACCCTACACGTGTCTGAAATCATGGAGTACCAGTCAGAAGCCTCCCTGTAATGGTATGGTATTTTCAAGGCATATAATTTTCAGATCACACATATCAGTATTATAATTAGGATATGGAAGCTGAGGGTATCTTTATTTACAAAGATTTCTTTTAACTCAGAGAAGTGCTGTAATTTCCCTGCTCCTTAGTAAATATTTTTCTCTCAAAATGTGCACTGTTATAATAACTGTATGGCTGCATTCTGTGTTTAAGATGGATGGCCCATGGCTGTGTAGCTCTGCTACAGTGGGGATTTCATTTGGTAAATTAATTGTAATTGCAGGCACATTTCCTGAAAAGCTTGTTGGATGGAAACTTTGGTAGATTGAAGTAATTTTGTGATTTTAATCAGAAAACATTCCAAACCTAAACCTTCACAATTCCTATGAAAATAATGAGACTACCTACTTAAAAAAAAAAAAAAAAAGAGATGAAAAAAAAAGTAACACAACTGGCAAAATAACAATAAATGCTGTTTTCAGGACCACACTTTTTCAAGACCCAATGAAGTTTTGTTTCATATTGATTTGTATCTTGTAATGGATTGACAGAGATACCAGGGAAGCCTGTTCCCCTACATTGACCGAGTTTGTCAAAACAGGATTTTTGTTGTCTAGTAAAAATCCTTACTGGGGTCTTATATTTGGGTTGGACTTTTCTAGCTCCACTTCCATCTGCTTAGCTTCATGAAATTTGTATCAACATAATCACTTGTGAGACTTCTGCCCTTCTTCCTTGAAAGCTTTGGTTGGAATTGGCCAATGAGTTTACAAGTTACAAACCTACAGAGGAGAAGGAGAGAGGCAAAAGGAGTTTTCTTTAGAGAAAAGGTGACTAAGATAAATGCACACTATGACTTCTTTGTCCTCTGGTTTCAGAGTTGTTAGAAAGCACTCAGGTCATGTTATCCATTTGTTTGCAACACAAAGACCTGCTATTTTTTTTCTTGTGAAAAATGCCTTCTTAGGTTCAAAAGCCTCTGGAGCACAATTTCAAGGAAAACACACAAGATGCTACAAAATGTTTGAGCTCATTATTAACACTAAAATACGTATGCGACTGGTAGCAGTTGTGCACAGCTTATATAGTAGCCACAAGCTTGCTCAGTGAGGAGGGAAGTTTTATTTCTGGATCTGTTCATGTCTTAGCGCTATGGAGTCTGAGATTGTTAATGTCAGCGTCAGCTGAAATCATGTGCAGTTTTGGTATGATGAATAGTCATTTCTTTGGAATGGGTTTAAAACAAAAACTGCCCAAGAATGCAAAAGTAATTAAAAAAAATAAAATAATAAAGGACAGAAAATAAAGATGAGCAGAATGTTTCTTTTTTTTTCTTGGCAAACCAGCTATACTGAGATTCCCGTGTGATTACCTTAAAATACAGAGGGGTTTATAGGCTTCTCTTCACGTTTTCATTCCAGCACCTACAAAAATTACATGTGCAAAAGAAAATATAATAAATATGAAGTTGAGGGTCCTTTTACTGAATACCAGAATGATGCATTAGCCACAATTCCAGATGAATCCATTATGGAATATTTCCTAAGTATTTTTTGCTTTGCAACTGTTCTGCTCATATTTTCATTGAAGTTTGCCCCTGACTTTTCTGCAATATGTGCCTTGCCTGAGGAGCTTTCAACTCACAGAGTTTTCTAGACTGACCTTACTCCTGTCCTTGCCCCAGTATGTGTCTCTCACAGCGGAGCTCGTTTTTTTCTTGTGTGCTTCCCCAAGAAAGTGCTGTGACAATTTCAGGTCAGATGCCAATCCAACTACTCATGATCAGAATGGTTTAGCACCTCCTTCAATTTCACCAGATTTGGTTTTTAATGTACTTGTAGTTTTGATCTTTTTGTAAACATTGTTCTATTTTTTCTATTCTAAACTCAGATACTTGTCAAATGCTAAGGACAACGTAAATTTGGGGATCCCCTGTCTTTCAGGAGCCAACAAGCACCAGTGACACCAGCTGGTATCTGGGGTGTGCATGAGTGCGGATGATCAGGTCTCTCCATGTCATGTCTATGCCTCAGCCCAAATATTGCAAGATGAGGATGAGGGGAGAGCTCCGAGATCAACAGTGTAAGCAGAGCTGATAGCCCTGAGAGCACCTGGCCTTTACACCCCCTCTGTTGCTCCAGTAATGCCATCAAGTAGATCTTGGGGCTCAGTAAACGTAGGTCTCCTTTGCAAGTGGGTAACACCGTGGAACCTTTGTCTAAACAAATTCTTTAAGATTTAGCTTGCTTAGAACATCTCTCCATTCACAAATGCAACTGTTCCCTTTCGAGAAACAATGACTGGTTATAATGAAGTCAATCAGTGACCTCTGCTGCACTTTCTTTTCTTTTTTTTTTTTTTTTTTAATGTTCTTGCACTCAAACCAAGACCTTCCAATGTAGTTTGACTTGAAGCCATTTTTGAAAACTTTTGAACGTATTATTATGATATTCATAACTGTCAGTGAGCTGAAAAGTAAGTTTCCAAACAGCTCTGATTCACTTGTTATTCTGCAAGTCTGGCTATTACAGATGTTTCAGATTTTTCCACTGGGAGTCTCTGATCACCAGAATGAAATGATCAATTGTTCTAATTTAGCTTTTAAGCTGAACTGAATCAGAACCTCTATGATGTCTTTGTTTATGAGTTTTCAAAACCTAGCCTCTTAGAAAAGGTGGGAAAGGTACATAAAATAAGAGGGGGCTGCAACACAGTAGGCCAGTTTCCTGCCATTGAACATCACAATAGTAGAGTCACTGGTAATAACAAATTCAATTCATAAATCCATTGAAACAACAAAACAGACAGATTTGCTATATAAAAAGGAATGATTTTGTCACAGAAGAAAAGATGTTTATTTCAACAAGGTGAGGAAGAGAGTTGTTCTGGTGATTGCTGTCCTTTTTGACTCCTCTGCTTATACAACACACAAGATTTGTAAATATTCTTTCTTTCAGCAGCTTTCTGGGACAGTTTCTGCCCTCAGCTGTTCTCATGAAAACCTGCTTAAAGCAGGAATTGAACCAACCATCTAATTGAGGGTAGAAGCTGACCCAGATGTGTTCAAGCAAAAAGATTCAGAGGCTGAGCAGGAATTCAAGCAAAAATGGGAATAAATAGCAAAGGAGGAACACCACATTGCCGTGGGCTTTGCGCTCCTCACTTGCCTTGCCCAAACCTGGAGGGGTTTCCCCCTGTCCAAGCTGCCAATGCCACAGGCTACAATCAGTGCTGGACACACACAGCCCATACAGGTATCTCCTCGCCAGATTTTATTTACGGTGCCTAACGTAGTAGTCCCCTTGGGTAGGGCATGTAGATATTTCTGCAATGCTGATAGTGGTACTGATAGTACAACTGTTCTGAGTCAATTACAGCTATAGATTTTGACTGCAGAGATTCTGTATTCAGAACATCAGAGTAAGGAGTTTGAAGTCAAAAGCCTTGCCACCCAAATTATAGGAATGAATGATGCAGACATTGGATAAGGTAATTATTCTTAATTGGATTTTAACACAGTCTTTGGAAGACACGCATTTAAGTCATATAAAGATATGTTCTTGTATCAAAATTCATAAAAATGGCAATTACTGTGTTGAAAAGCCAAATATAGCAGTGTAGCACTAAGAGAGATGATTCCACACAAGCAAGAGGTAAGGAGTTCTGAAGCCACCTCAGCTCTTTCCATCCCTGGGAAGCCTGTTATGGCCCCCAAGGGGTGTGTGTCCAGTGCAGTAGCAGCACTGTCCTGCAGACTCCTCCTTCCATCCCCTCTGCTAAATACCCTGCAGATAATTCAGAGTCACATTCCCATTTCCTGCTATATGCCCTCCTCACAGTTGTGTCAGTCTGTATCTCACCCCATCTTAAAAATGGCCGTATTTCCTGACATCTGTGATAAACCAACCCAAGTACTCAATAACAAGGATGGAAAGAAGAAATGAGCTCTCTCATTATGCCAGCTGGGTGCCATGCCTTGTGCTGCCTGTCCCACAGACTGTAAGCTGTATGCAAGAAGGGACATTTCCACCTTTTCATATAAGCAACAGACAAAATGCCAGCAGGTAGCCGTTTCCTAGATCTGGACTGGATAAAGAGAGACAGGAAAAAACAGAGGAGAAAAGGGTAGATTTTAGTCAGAAAATGAGAAGTAAGAGACACAAGTTTGATCTTTTCTTCTTCCCTGCCTGATGGCGAGGAGCAATTTACCACTTTTTCTTCCACTAAGTAGAATCATAATTTGATGGAAACTAAAACCAGATTTGACATGTTCTTTGTTTTTTATCTCTGCATATTCTAGTTTTGTTTCCTTCCTTTATGCTTTTTGCTTGAATAAACTGCAGAGTGGTAGGTTTAAAGTGCAGCATAGAGATGTTTTCCCTTCTCCATGAAGATTCCTCTCCAGGGAGTACAGCGTCCTCCTCCTCTATTGCTTTTTTGGCTTTGAATAGCTGAGAGCCACATTAGCACCCCCTTGACTGGAGTGTGGACTGGGACATTGTTCTGCTGGTTCTCACTTTCTTTCATCTGCCTCCTGAATGGCCTTTGGAAATCCTTCTATTTCAAACTTCCTTTTCAAGTGGCTGAATTTCCCTTTAACTCATTTGCACATTTGGAGGAAGACTAGCACTGAGGCATCACCACATTCACTCATTCTCTCTCTTTTTTTCCCATCTCCCTGAGCCTTAAATATGTGTCACTGCTTTTTTACTTCTGAGTATCCCAATGGTGTCCATCAGCTTCCTTCTGCTTTCTGCACTAAGGAGCTGATGCGTACCTCATAAGACAACACTTGTGCCATGGTTTTTATGCCAATAAACGTGCTTTGACCAGAGTAAAAGCACCAAATTGTAACCCTATGGTAAAGGCAGCCCTAATTGAAAGGCTCCTTCATGTTGGAGAGGACCTGCAGGCAAAGCACATGTCCAATGGGTGCCCACAGCTGGGTTTCCCCCAGATCTGAAAGCAATGTATGTTCAGAAGCCAGTTAAGTCAATAACATGCCATTAGTTAGTCCTTCTTCATTTGATGACAATTTATCTCTATAGGGGGTGTATATATATGTATGTATTTGTTACTTAGTAATTCTCTAAGTATTCCTGTGAGGGGCAAGAGCACCAAACACACACAAATAGGAAAGAGAAAAGCCGGTCCCTTTCCTTTGCACTTGCTATGTAACAGAGCAAGCAAAACTGAAACATTCGGCAATCTCAACCTTCCACAAAGCAGCACAACCAAAGGCTCCTCTCCTTTCAGACTGGAGATGGCTGCTTTCCTCAGCCATCTTCGGGCCTCCACCACACAGCCAGTGCAAATATCCTGCTTGTAGGAAGCATCTGGAAAATAAGATACGACCTACACACTTACACTTAAACCCTGAAACAAACGAGCCAGTAATCCTTCCTTGTCCTGCAGTGAAATAGAAGAATTTTTATCTCCTGTGATTAAATAAGTGCTTGGCCTGCAAAAAAGTTGGATGACTTCTGTGTAAAACACTTTTCTTATTTTCTAATTCCTCAGTTGCAATTAGACTTCCATTTTGGGACATAACCATTTACTATTACATATTTCACTTTGCAGATTACATCATCTCCAAGAGTTCTTCATTCATTGCAGCACTTACTTGGACTTTTGTTTATTACTAATACATTTTGCTGCTGTGATCCAATATATTAGGAATGAAATTATCAAAGATAAGTAGCAAAGCAGACAGATTCAGGTGTGTACCCTTGCTCAGATTTCCTCATTTCTCAGCAGGGAGCCCAGTGGATACACACATATATTTTTCAAGAGATCAATAATCCTGTTTTTGTTTGCTTGCATCCTTTAGTGCAGTATTTCCATCTTATTCCCATAGCACACGAAAGGCTCAATTCTTATTTAGATGCCACCAAGCAACAGGCGAAGGTTTATGCACAGGCTTTGAGGAGGTTTAAAATAAGACAAACCAAACTCACGCTTCTCTGACAGTAAACATGGAAACAATAAACTGTCTTAACACAGACCAGTGGTCATGGCTAGTGGAAAATAATGAGCATCCCTGTCTGGTTTTGAGGGATTCCCTAGGGATGCTATGTAACCAGCAAACACTTTTTTTGTCTAACCAAGAAAAATCAAGCTGCAGCCCTGTCAGCCTTTCTCATAGAATAAATGAGACAGAAATACTGAAATAGCAATTATCAGTAGGCCCATGAATTATTTAAAAAGCTGAATGTTGGCAGGTCCCCCATTCACTGAAGTGGACTGTTTTGAAGGCACTAACTACCACAGCTGCTCCTGCGTGAAACACACAGGAGGAGGGAGCATCTCGATAGACTTAGCCTAAACTGCACCCTACACTGCTGCAAATGCAAGCTGTCCCCAGAACCCAATGTACCTGATGGCTGCAGCTGAAAATCTGGCCCATCATATTTAGTGGGATTACACATCTGTGACTGAGAAGTCTTCTGGCTATGTCCCTAGAAAAAATGACAGATTGAATGGAGAGCTAGAAAAATTAAGACTAATTATGGGGTCTGATCTCTGAAACTCTGAAATGAAATTGAGCAGTTTAGCACTAGACTGCCAGAAAGAGGCATAATTTAGCCTTTCTGATCCATGGGTAAATCTACAGAAGTCATGGCAAGTTCATTAAAAAAGCATCCCTTGAGAGAAGAACAATATCTTGAGTGAATGGCGCTCGGAAGGAGCTTCATGATCCTTGTTTCTAAGGAACATCAGTGAAGCAGGGGCAATGTGAGCCTGCCCCAGAAACCACACACTCATCTTACAATGCTTAGTCATTGCTTTATTCTAATAAGTTTCAGACACGCACACACAAGACCCAAACCCCACAACACATTTCACCTTTGGCATCATGAAAAAGGAGATTCCAAGTGCAATGGGTTCAGAGTTAATAAACTGGTATATGACTTCCAGCATGGTATAGGATAAGCATGACTGCAACTACACGTTTAGGCACGAGCTTGGTCTCATTTCTACATCCCAAAACCGTGCTATGTCTTCTTGACTGTGCTGGCAAAACCCTGGCATGGCACACAGTGCCAGGGGCTGCTTTTTGTTGCATGACTGGCAGTTCAAAGGTGTAAAACACTATTCCTGCGCTGGGATGAATTATATAATGTTTGCAGACAGATATTCATCGGTGCAGGATGACAACAGTTTGATGTTGCACAATTCCATAGTGGAAACTAATCACAGAATCACTGAGGCTGGAAAAGACCTCTGGCATCATTAAGTCCAGCTATGACCCCACACTGCTACATCAGCTAGACCATGGCACTAAGTGCCACATCCAGCCTTTCTTTAAACACATCCAGGGACGGTGAATCCACCACCTCCCTGGGCAGTCCATTCCAATGTCTGCTCACTCTCTCTGTCAGGAAGTGCTTCCTGATATCCAACCTAAACCTCCCCTGGCACAGCTTCAGGCCATGCCCTCTCCTCCTGTCACTAGTTGCCTGGGAGAAGAGCCCAACCTCCACCTGACTACAACCTCCCTTCAGGGAGTTGTAGAGAGCGACAAGGTCCCCCCCGAGTCTCCCCTTCTCCAGGCTAAACAACCCCAGCTCCCTGAGCCTCTCCTCATAAGACTTTCCTTCCAGTCCCTTCCCCAGCCTCATTGCTTTCCTCTGGACCCGCTCCAGCACCTCCATATCCTTCTTGAAGTGCAGGGCCCAGAACTGTGCACAGTACTCAAGGTGAGGCCTCACCAGTGCTGAGTACAGGGGGAGAATCACATCCCTAGTCCTGCTGGCCACACTATTCCTGATACAAGCCAGGATGCCATTGGCCTTCTGGGCCACCTGAGCACACTGCTGGCTCATGTTCAACTGGTTGTCAACCAGCACTCCCAAGTCTCTCTCCACTGGGCCGCTCTCCAGCCACTCCTCCCCCAGTCTGTAGCGCTGCATGGGGATGAGATATTTAAGAAAGAAGATTAAAAAGAAGGAAGAGGAGGAGATAAAAGAGACAAATATGTTATTTCTAAAAAAACCCAAACAACAAACAAAGAAAACACCAACAAAAAAACCACCAATAAACAATAAGCAGAACTGGAAAGCAAAAGAAAGTATATTTTTCTGAAACCCTTCAGCTTTTTTGTTCCTGAGGTATAAGTGCTGAGGTTTGTGTCTCCCCTGAGTTTTCTTACCCTTCTCACTAACTCTACATCATCAATTCCTCTAACTGTAAAGAGCAGAATATCAGAGTTCATTAAATCTGATTTCTCCTTTTAGTCCATTTTCCCATTATACCTTTGCAGACTATATTATTTACCATTAAACAATTTTATATTCAAAACTTCAAGAGACATTTTTTTCAGTAACATTTGCCACTCTAAGATGCAGCCTCTGACTTTAAAGATGAGGGGATTTTAACAGCAGTCAGCAGAAATGTCACCAGGTATAGGTAACTCTTCCATAATAAGTACAGAAAACTCTATTTAATTGGCATAGCTCTGGTAGAAATGGAGAGGTGGCAGCTAAGGGCTGTCCTCTGCATGTAATACAGGGACAGTGGAACATGTGGCAGCCAGTGGGAAGTGAAGGGAGGCTGTGAAGTACATGTCACGTTGTTAATTGGTTACCCTTTTACACCTGTAGAAGAGATGGGGAGTAATGAGTTATTTTTCTTTTATGTCCTGAAGCTATTGTTCATCAGGGAAGAGAAAGAGGCCATGAAGTTTTTAATGTACATTTCTTATGGTTAAAAGCTAAAGTTAATGGTATCAAATAATACTACTTCAATATTTGGTAACTGCTGCAAACACATCTCTCGTACTCTTGGCTGAACCTGTTTTGCCTTTATTAACTTTCTCTCAGGCTGACTCCGAGATGCAAAATGCTGCGCAGTTTTGGGTCCCAGAGGACCAGAGTGATAACAGTACTGTAGAAAGGAGAGGGGGAAGAGATCCTACAAGGTCAGTTACTCCCTTGTCTTCCTCTAGGCAGGATCTGCTCTGCCAAATCAATCCTGACATTATTTGTCTAAAGTGTTTTGAAAAACCCAACAGCAGACCTTAAATCTGTAATGCCAGAGTTTGATGTTTAATACCTCTTGCTTTTTCCCTCCCGCTCTCTGTGCACAGCCCTAGTGTGAGCTGAGCAGGACAGCAGTAGACCCCCTTGCAGCAGTAATTTTCAGGCTTTTGAGACTTCAAAGCAGGATAACCACATGGCTCCTCTAAATACAGTTTAGAAATGAGGCTAGACGTTTCAGACTTACAATTTGCATTCTGTCATTTTCTTCCCGTACTCCCAGAATGATTTTATCATCTTTCTGCTAAACAAGGAAATGCTTAATCCTTGTGTTAACCTTCTTTTGATACTCCAGGATTCTCTATTATTTCAGCCCCTCACAGCTTAAAGGTACCGGTGAATGAAAGCCCTATGGAATACTCTTAATGAAAGGCTAATGAATTTAAAACAGCTTCCACCTTGCAAATGCAACACAAACCACAGGGTTGATTTAAAATACCACCAGGCACATCCATACCCACAAACAGTTTGCTTCATGCAACACTTTCACACTACAACAAAATGCGCCCAGACTGCAAAGCTGAAGGCAGGGGCTGACATGCTGGAGCTGGGGAGGGAGAAAAGTGTGCACCAACCTCTCCCGTTTCCCACTTCACGGTTTTCCTGTCACAGCTACTAACTCCATTTGGAAAGAGGTGAAAAACCCATTTATCCACCGCACCAGAACAATGGCTACACAAACGGAAGGTTTTCAGAGGTCCTTACTTCCCAAAACCACTTAAAGTGATAGTAAAAACAAATCTAGAGGTGGGTTCAAGGAAAGTCATGTTCTTCCGTTGCTGTGTGATGGCAGTAATAACAGTATCTTCAAGGCTGCTAAAATAACAGCAATATTTTTTCTTGAAAAAAAGTGGTGTTGAAATTTCATTTAAAATCATCCAAAAGACTCAGGTAGAGGTGATAAGAAGGTTAAAAAGTTAAAGCAGTAAGAAGAAAGCTGGTAACGAAATGGAAAGTTTGACCAGCTGTTGATAAAACAAATCAGTCACAGTATATCCATGGACTAAGGAGAAAATTTGTGTACTTTTGAGAGAAATCTTAATGGTCAAATGTTCATGGAATATTCCGACATTTGCTGTTGCCCTTTTTCAAAGTGACTTTGAACAGATGCCTGTCACAGAACAGGGCCAAATACGTTCTTTTGCTCAACAGGAGGAAAAAGCAAGTACCAAACAGATTTTTGCTCCCAAGTGCTTACGCATTAAGCTCTTCAGTCATCTGGATATTCACAAATATGTTATCCCATTCTTCTGTAACAATATCTGCTGAATTACCCTGTCTGTCCCTGTAAGGGAGAGAGCTTGGACAAAGGCCAGCTGCCAGCTGAGAGCTCTCCTTGCCAAGTCTTTCAAGTAAATTGATTTTCCTCCAAGACCTTTGGGTCTCTTTAAGCAAAAAGAAGCCCTATTTCAACTCCTTTTAGCTCAAAGGGTTTGGAGCAAAACATCTCAGATGTGGACTAGAGGACACGCTGGTCAGAGAACACTGGTCACCTACAAAACTTTTGAACGTGGCTTAAGTTTGGGCCATCTTGACAGCACAGGCTGCTCATGCAGAGTGTTTCACTGTCCTCTGCAGCTGCGCTGGGCTGCGGTATGTTGTCCGCTCACTCAGGGGATCAGAGATGTCAATCAAAGTCCAGACAATCTCCCATTCCTCAAAAGTGGAGTGAAGATCCAAAGAGTGGTATATTGCATGGCATCCAGTCAGGAGTGAGGTGTGTCCCCATGTATATGTCTCCTCATGCTATAGATAGATAGATAGATAGATAGATAGATAGATAGATAGATAAGCAAGACAGACAACTTTGCTATATAGCCCCCATGTCTGTTTGTCCCAGCTTCTATGGAGTTCACTGTATGCAGCATTTTGGGAATGTCTGGGACACATCTTTGTTCCTGGAGCTGAAAGCTTGTGTAGATGGCAATACTGTTCAGTACCAGTGGCAGCCAATGAACCATCAGCTGTGAAGTATCTTCACTCACTTCTAAGCAACAAATACATTGGTCTGTCTGTTTGCTCACTCAGGTATTTTTAAGGTGCCGTGCTTGGTGGTTTTTTTAATATTTCTTTCCATCATACAGCTGTTCCTCGGTTCGTAAACAGTTCTGGAAATCCATAAAAACTGGTAGGCTTATAAAAAAGTAAATAGAATATATTTGTTGCACCAGGGTAAGCTATAACATATCACTCTGGGGCATCATTGCTTCAAGGGAAAATAACTAAGGAAGATTTATTGAGTACCCTCAAGAGTAGTGGAGGACATAAAATCTGAAGCCAAAGGCTTTCTGCAGAAAATGCCCACATTTCTGCCTTTGTCCAGGCAGCTCTGATGACTTCTACTGAGTTTTGCAAGCAGCGAAGCGTAACAAAGACAACAGTTTTCATAGCACTAGAGACGTCACATTTCTGCTTTCAGGACATAATACACACCAGCAATTCCATGCAAGCTGTGGGGAGCTAATTAATGTAATTTCTTTCAGGCAATAGTTGTCAGTCTCATGTTTGCAACCACTCCTAACCCTGGCCAGGGAGCAACTCTGTTCCCCAGGTTTTTAGCAAAATCCTTGCCCCAGCATAGCCCTTTGCTCAGCAGCACCAAATGGGTAACTAAGCAAACAAGAAGCAGCCTCATAGAGCTATCCCATTAGTTTTACCATCTGAAAAGGTGGTGTGTGCCTAGCCTTGGTACTGGTCAAACATTGGAAAAACCTTTCTAGTCCTGATATTTCACATACAGCTCCTCCTAGCAATTGACTGCTGTGGAAAAAAGCTTTCTATAGCCGTAATGTCTTTTTAATGGAAGTCAATGCTAAACACATAATGTTTTAGCAGAAATATATCAGCAGTGTAAGAAAGGAAGAAAACTTACCTCTGCAAACTGTGGTCAAACTCTAAATGATTTTGTTTAAAACCTAAACAGTTTTGGTTTAATTACAATTATTGTTGCCAATTTCATTAGGACGATCTTTCTGCCTTCCCTGCCTTTCATCTAGATTTCCAGAAATGGAAGCAACAAATATATATTCCAGTGAACTGCAGGATTTCCGTGGAGCTTTCTTAACTTCATGTCAAGTTCTGTCTGAGACCATCACTCTACCTCATTTACACCAGAAGGGAGAATAAACTAGGATATAATTTACTGTACTTTGAATGCTGCCAAGCCTTGGATCCAAGATTTTGGTTTAGTCTTGCTAAAAATCAGCTTGAAATCTAGGTTTGCCTCTGGGTTTAAATGTAAATCATCCATAAGGAGAGAGAGGAGAAGGTAGTTTCTTCTCAGCATTTTATCTTGGATTTCCTACCCCTTAAGCTGGAACATCAGCCTGCTAGGTGTGATCAAAATCTTGTTTGGAAGCACTTAGATAAGAAGAACCTACCAATGTTTATAAAGACTTAAAATATGATTAAGTATATTGTACCTTAACTCTCCATGGTTTAATATAAGCCCTAGTATTTCCCTTACTGATTTTGAGTCCAGTCCCTCTAATTTTGCCTCGACAGGGATTGTTCAGAGTGCTCCAGGTCAGACAGGGTAATCGACTTCAGTAACATGGTTGCTCCTGAACTCAAGCAAGTCCATCAAAAGTGGCATTGGCAATGGTCGGGAGGATTAAGCACCTATGCCTGAGTTCTTCCCTTGCACGAGTACTGGGAAGAGCTGGTCATGCTTTGCTCATGTGCAGTTTAGCTCATTAGCTCCCCAGGATGCACCCACTAAATAAGGTCTCTGTAATACAGGCACAGTATTTTCAGCTTTTTTATGTAAGAGCCAGGCTGATTCTTACCCCTTCAAATTTATATGTCTGTCCAAGCTGGGCATTGAATAAAAGAGCAGTTGGGAATGGTGAGGAATGAAGACCTTTTTCTCGATCACAGAAGAGAAAAATTCCACCATCAAGGGCAGACATAATGCTTCACACAGCCAGTGAGCAAAACCTTGTGCCCTACTCATCCTTTCTGTCCAGGCACACAGCTCCACCCAGAAAGTCACCACTGGCCTTGGACAGGAAATTAATTGAACTTCTTTGGAGCCCTGTTCTCCCTCCTGGTCCAGGACAGACCCCAGTGGTGAGCAGAACAACTTATCAAGAGCACCACTGAATCCACCTTCTGCAATTTTGTAATTTTTTTGTTTTCCTCTTCTGTTTTCAAAAGCTTTCATTGGAAGGGCTTGTTAGCGATTAATATGAAAATACAAAGGCAAACAGATTGTTGGTGCAGAGGGACACAGCTTGCTGCTGCAGAAGCTCTCCTTATGAGAAGATGCAGAGGGAGATTAATTTGTGATGCTCGATCACTGCATAGAGGCTAAGCTCAATTACCAAAGTGCACAACCACATAAACAAAACTGCATCCCGATCACTTGGTGGACAAAGCAGCTCCAACCCTTTCTCCCACACTTGTACACTGCTGACACTACTCCCAGTCATCTGCAGACCCCCAGATCAAAGTGAGGACAGTCTAATATATTGCAACCACTCAGCTAATAATGGGATGCTTCCCAATAACATGGTAACAAATAGTTAGATACTACCAATGCAGCACAATATTTCTCCTAGGAAAAAAGGCTGCTAATAAAAGCAGCAAAGTGCCGTGAATTTTGTCTGCCTGAGAACAAGAGGCACGACAAGTGTGGTGCATCCAAGAGGGATGAGAAGAAAAAAAAAACTTAGCACAAATGGTCAAAAATCCATGGGCCAGATCTGCAGTTAGCAGAGGATTGGGATGAACATGGGGTTGCCTCTGTTTCAGGAAACTAGTTATGGACATAAAGAAAAAACAGCACAGATGGAGTTTAGCCATTACTGAGTTCTGCAAAAGTGCCTTTGGGTAAGAATTTGTGGTGACTTTCTGTACACCAAGGGGGCAGAGATTGCAAGAGGAGGTTATGGCTGCTGCTGCCCCCATGCGATGAGCTAGTCACCTATGAGATGAGCTGGCTGCTGTCCCTCCAATCAAGGCAGCCCTGCAGAGCAGTGATGCAGGTCTCACATCGTGCTCCAGCCTCCTGTTTTGCATTTTCTGGTACAAGCCTGCTCTGCTGCTGAATCCAGCCACAACGATGCTTCTAACACATATGCTGCCAAGTGTGTGAAGAGCAAATAGTTTTTGTGACATGTTCTGTAAGATTAGGTTACATCATCAGCTGCATTTGCTCATCTCTCACTTGAAAACAGCTATCACAGACTGTTCTTCTCATGTGGAAAGTGCTCTTTACATAATCATAGAAGCATTTAGGTTGGAAAAGACCTTTAACACTATCAAATCCCACCATTAACCCTACTCCACCAAGTCCACCACTAAGCTATATCCCCAAGCACCACATCTATACAGCTTTTAAACACATGCAGGGATGGTGACTCAACCACCTCCCTGGGCAGCCTGTTCCAATGCCTGACAACCCTTTCAGTGAAAAAATTTTTCC
>WUAM01000255.1:640199-664715 GCA_024336885.1 Actenoides hombroni | reverse complement strand
ACTCAACCACCTCCCTGGGCAGCCTGTTCCAATGCCTGACAACCCTTTCAGTGAAAAATTTTTTCCTAATGTCCAGTCTAAACCTCCCTGGTGTAGCTTGAGGCCATTCCTTCTTGTTCTGTCACTAGTTACTTGTGAGAAGAAACCAGCGTTTACCTCTACAACGTCCTTTCAGGTATTTGTAGAGAGCAATAATGTCTCCCCCCAGCCTCCTTTTCTTTGGACTAAATAGCCCCAGTTCCCTCCACCACTCCTCATAAGACCTGTTCTCCAGGCCCTTACAGGAGTGACAAAACAGCAGGAAAAGCAGAGCACTTACACCTAAACCACAATCGTCTGCAGGAAGAACAACTATCAATGGATGTAGTGAGTGATTTCAGCCATAAAGGTGATGCTTTTTGCTGCCCAGTGTTGCCCTTCCCTCATGACAGCAAGTGTCTAGTCCTCTCGGAGATCATCACTTCAAAGCCACACATCTTGTGTAGGCACTGCATTACTTCCTAAAACCCACCAGCCTGCCTGCCAGCAGCTCCGGAGTGTTACCATCCATTTACAAAACCTGGGGTATTTTTTTTATGTAGTGCCCTAAAGTACTTATCAGGTCAGATACTCTCCTAGCTTCTATGTAAAGGGAGTTGACTCTCGCCACCCCAAGACTGGAAAAATCCCCAAATCATCTTTAACCTTATTTTTCTATTGCACTGGTTGTATCTACCCTAGCGCAAGCACTCATTTAACGCTGATACCATTGGTTTGCCTTAAAAAAAAAGATCTACAACAAGGCTTAAAAAATGACCATCTGAACTGTGTGAAAAAAAATCACCAGAGATATGGAAAGCTTAGCAGAGCACATTTCCACACGTCACAGCTGAAGACTGGGTGTGCTGGTAGCCCCAAATCTAGAGAGAATACAGGTCAGAGCAGTGCAAACAGATTTCCTTGAGATATCCTCTTTTTACTTGCAAAGCGTTTCTGCCGAGAAATAGGAGTGACATCATCCAACCAGTCAGGAATAAGCAGCATCCCTCTCCCACTGCCCCGCACAGACACAGATCCAAGCAGAAAGGTAATTATTTACTGTCATCAAAGAGCACTTCTTTGACACAGCAGTGCAAGCACAGTCTGACCCTGGTCTTATGTTACAGGATGTCACAGAGTTACAGCAGGTCTGTGATCCTCCTTATGCACTCATTGCCCTGGTATCTGCTGTTTGCAGCGTCCAAATCCTGCAAGGATACTAATGACAGCAAGAGTCACAGCAGGGCAAACAGTGAGACAACAGGAGCAGAGACTGATCCAAAGCCACAGAAATATGTTAGAGAATCTCTGCTTCCTTCAGTGCGTGTTGGGTACTCCAAAGTGTGATGTGCAGGTAACACCTCAGGGCAATCCAACCAGCCCCTCCACAGCACCTTCACTCTAAAAAATGCAACTTCTAATTGACAAAAACATGTCTGATATTTTAACAAGCACTCCATACCAACAGGAAGGATTGAGGCAAACAGACCTATTTGATGCCTGCATTTGAATAAACATGCACAATTTTAAAAGCATCCATTTGCTGCTTTTTAGCGCAAATATTATTTAGCCATTTGGTGGAGAATCATTCAATTTTCCTTTGCTCTCCATCTTAAGAAGCCCCATATAGTATACAAAGAAGGAGGTAAAATATTTGTAAATCACCATCAATTTTACTCTATGCAATGGGGAATCCGTGTTTGATTTGATGCAGTTTATAGTTTGCTTCATCCTTATTAAATATGAATACAAATAAATGTTCTTTATTTCCTGTTAGATAACAGCCTGTCTAGAGATAATCATAAATCAAGGTGCAGCTTACCATACCTGACACCTCAGTAAGAAAAGAGATTTTGTGTCTGTTCAAACTGATACCTGCATGTTTGCTGTCAAGGCAGGAGCCGGCCCAGCCCCACCAGCCAACACTGCACCGCCTCTAACCGCAGCAGACCCACATCTGCCTGGTGCTGCTTTACAAAGCAAAGCAAAACTCCGAGTTTGCCAGCAGGAAAAATCAACTCATGGAGAAGTCAAACCAGCCAAAAGAAAACTTTTCTCTCACCACAGATCCTTGTTAACTTTGGAAAATCAACTCCACAAAATGGCAGAGGTCAGCAGTTGGTAGAAAGAAGTCATTTCATCTGATAGCAGGATGACACACGGGCCAAAGCTGCTGCCCTATGGCAGAGCACTTCTCCCCTGCAGATAAATAATGCATGTTTTTAACAACTGGCCTCACAGCCTGGGGTTCAAAGAGCCTGCCTGCTGCCACCCAGGAAGGCTGTGAGCAGCACTTTCATCCCCATTTGGAGCCAAACGGCACATGAGGGAACTGGGCGTCGAGGAGCAGAGCAGGGTACGACTGTTTATGTTGTAGCACTGCTTGTTTTCCTGGCTGCTGTGAGTCTGTGTAGTGGGCTCACATCTCACAGCACCTCCAGCTCAACGTCTTTTTTGCCTTTTGGGATTTACACAGCCCTGTTAGGCAATACGAGGAACAGTACAGAACCAGACTAAACCCTGAGCCAGGCAGGTGCTGACTGTCTGCACTGACGGTGCTCCTCACACAGGCAAGTTTCAACATGAGCGTGCACAGCCAAGTTTTATGAAGCTTTCTCTGAAGCACCAGGTATAGCTGGTTCTGGATGGGTGCACCAGCCTGAGATCTGAGGAGGAGCGGAAGCAAGCGGGAAGCAGCCCAGAGTGGCTGCTGTCAGGATTGCATCCTCTTCTTCTCACCCAGGCTCAGAAACCAGTCCATCCTTTAAGCCACTCTTTTGCTATGGAGAATCATCCCAGCTGCAGGCCACGTTGCTTGCAATATGCTTTATTCAACGGATTATTCAATGGACAACACAGAGGACAGTTGTCCAAACTCAAGTGCTCTCTGCCCATTACTTATTAACAGAAGGGCATTCATGGTGGCATAAAAGAGGGCAATTCCAGTGCCTCACAGGCATGTAAATTCACATGTAAAATTCACATGTAAGAACAGCAGGGGAATGGAAATTTCTGACAGAAATATGGAGTCCAGGCACAGCAGATTCAATGTTTGTGGGGAAAAAACTACTGTGTGGTACTTTTCTTTTTTTGTGTCTCAAAAATGTCAAAACTTCTTTTCACAATGTATTCTCTGAGAGGTTTTTTTGTTTCCAATAAAGAAAAAAAGTATTTCCACAGACAATTCTGTAGAAAACTCATCACTGTCTCACCATCAGAACCAATTGCATATTAATTAGTACTTTTTTCCCTTCTTTAGTGACCGCAAGCTGACCTTCTTACAAGCCTCCTGGCTGTGCTGCAGGAAAGGCTTTGCTGAAGCCCATGGTCAACTGTGAAGTATAAAACCATGAGCAATCAGGCTTCGTTATCTCGCAACTCAGGTAACCACTCCTCATTTAGCTGCTTTTGCAAAGCTCAGCCGAACCTAGTGCAGATGAAGTTGTCTTTTGAATGTCCCAAAGCTTCGCTGATCTGCCATCCTGACAGGCCAGCATATTGTTCCCACTGTGGTGCTCAGTGGTGGAGTTTCTACCAGAGGCTGTCAGGATAAGGGAAAAAGTTGGAAACTCAGCGGATTTTTAAGAGGTATATATTTGGCTCAAAATTATTGATTTTCTTAACGCACTTAATTTTGCATGTCTGTGAGTGCCTAATGCACGTAACTTTTGCTTTGAACTGTGAGAAAATAAAGATCATTATATTCCATGCTTTGAGAATGCACTAAAAATGTCAATTGTCAAAACTACTCTTAGAGAAAGGTTTATTTTCATAGTCTGTCACCATAATCAGATCAGTGTCTCCATCTCAGTGCACTATCCCTACATTTGGCCTTGACAATAAGAGCAGTCATAGTAACAACACAAGTCAGGCATAAAGACATCAAAGGCAACTCAGTGGTACAGCACAGAGTCTGTCCCCAGAGTATGGCTGTGCCAACTTGCTGCAACTTTGAACAAACTTCCCCGGGAGCCCCCTCCCTGCAGAGGAGCACCTGAGCAACTGAGGCATACAAAAGCATTTTTAAAACCTGAGCTTCATCCCGAAGTCCAAAATCCCTGACTTTTGTGGGTTTAGCCCACTGATATTATCTTAATGCACTTTCTGATCTTGAAAATGTATGGGAACCTTTTGGGAGTGTGATGCAGTGATTTCATCTCCTTCAGGTGGGCTGCGCCCAGTCTGCTCACCTTCTCTTTGGAATATATAGTTTTTCAGTGGTTGCTAATGCTGGTTGCCTGAAGTGCCACAATGCAAGAAAATGAGCACAAATAAAGCCAGCACGCTGCTCAGTGTTCCCATTAACGGCACCTCAGCGAGGGTTGCAAGGGAAGGCGACGCAGGACAACAGGGCACTGATTCCAGCTGAGGCACAAGTGTATACTGAAACGGGCCCCAGAGTAATGGCTGAGGGCAGATTTCAGGGTGCTTCTATAACCTCGGAGCTCTCGTAGACAATGACATAAAATCCCCTTGAAGAGAAAAAAAAAATGTTGCTTGCCCTAAAATGCTTGAGCTCCATCAAGGATACCAGAAATAAATACATCCAGAATACTCCCTTAAAAGTGGTGAGCTGCAGCTATTTTCCCTGCCAAAATTTTTGCCAATGAAATTGGCTTCTCAGGACCAACACAAAATCATTTTGATGAAAAGGGCCACATCAAAGCATTTTTCAGATCTCTTCACTGATAAACGTTAACAGGTAGGCTGCAAATATCAAAGGCAAAAAGTAGGCAAAGCTCCACCAGACTGCCCATAGCAGCAGATCTGCCACTTATAAGCCTTTGGTCAAAGACCTGAGTGCTCATCAGATGCAGCAGTGCAAAACAGGTGACATCAGAATCAGATCCCATCTAACGAATAGGAAATATCCTTGAAAAGGGGAAGGAGAGGCCAATTCTTTGTTCAGCATTTGCTTTTAGTTATGGGAGACTCTTAAAAGAGCAATTCCTGTACACTTCCTTTATACATGTATTATCTTCTGCCTTCCAGGACAACCAGGACACACAGCATCTGCTTATACACCCTGGGGCAGCTGCGGCATGTGAGTCAAGAGCAGCATGTACATTTATTTTCTTGTTTCTGAGAGAAAAAAAAAAAGCATCCACTCTGGTTTCTTATAAACCCTCCACCATTATAGTAGTTACTGGTGTCCAGCCATCCTCTCAGCATGCCTCCAGGTATGAAACCCCTATGGACAAGTCTGGACCCAAGCAGGAAGTCCAGCCCAGAGAAAGAGTGAATTCCCACAGCACAGTATCCCCCTGCTTGCCAGCTGTAGGAGCCCACGTATTTCAGTAAGGTCTGTGCAATTTTTTGAAGTGCAATAGAAGAATGAGGCTTGTTGTTCCACTTGATTGCTACTTTTTAGCACTCTGTGAGATACGCCCTCCTCTAGAAAGCATAGAAACACTATTCTTTAGCAGAGCTTTCCCCCAATTCAACATTTTCACCGCTGCTTGTGGATTTAGAAAATTCATACCACCCTTTGCACAACCCTTTTACCACCAGATCCAGAGTCTCAATCAATACTCCTTTCATCCCTTACACAACTCTCTTTCTATTCTTTTAAAACTATAGACCTCCAGGAAAAAAATATCCAGCTTAATGCCAGAATGGCTCGAACATTCCTCCAGCCTGGAGCCAGCTGATTTCCAGCAGCAGCTGGAGGAAGCTGGGAGATGATCAGCTATCCCTGCACTGAAATGAAGCTAACAGAAGCAGAAGTGCAACTCTCATTTAAACAGGTCTCCTTTCATCAGGGGTATTAAGGATTCGTCTTCAAGAACTTAGGTTCTTTTATTTAATCTTCCCTTATCTCCCAAGTGCTCCTATAGCCACTTCTTTGAATTAATAGGGCTCATTGGTAATAAGCTCAGGAACAGCTCTGAAGCACAGTTTTGGAAAGGCCATGCAAGGCTCTCTTCAGCCTTCTCCCAAAGCACCCAACACAATTCCTTTTGCAATGAAATATCCACAGATACACCTGCTACACGTTCAGCAATGGCACTCAGACAATCAGGAGAAGTCAGAGGACAAACCAACATTCAGAGGGTGCAATTCAGGAGACACTGGTCCCATGCTCGGCCGCTGCAGTGGATGGGAGCAAGGGCAGCACAGACCAGTGCCACAGGCTTGCAGAGGGCAAAGAGGCTGAGCGATGCCCAAAAGCTGGTGCCTTAAATGACATAGTTACTGGAGAGCTTTGACTGATGCTTTTACTTCCTTCTGTTGGGGGGTTGGAGCTGGAGTTGTTGGGTTTTTTTAGCTCTATGCTTTAGTTAGGCTACAAGGCTGCAATGTTTCTCTGCACTCACACTGGGGCACAGAAGGAGATTTCCTGGAGACAAAGCTCTAGTAAAACCAGAAAATCTCTCGTGCTGATTTCTTGCCTCTATTATTACAAGCTGCCTCTCTTGCAGCTTGAGCAGGAGATCCTTTCAGTATTACTAAAGCAATAAAGAGTTGGAAGAGAAAGATGAGAAAGGACAGTGTGGATTTCTGCAAGGGTAGACAGCAGGAAAGGCAGTGCTGTCCTGGCAGTGCAATGAGACACAGGAGAGCACCAAAAAAGCCCCAGAGGGACATTCCAGGTATGTCCTCGTTGTACAGTGAGCTGAGGCCATGAGCCAGGTTTTATCCCAGTCCTTCTCTTAGCCACCTGGACACTCCTTACTGTGATTTTGGAAGTGCCTCATTAATGTACAAAGATTAGAGCTGGGTCTGAAACATTTCTTTTGCTCAAGAAAGGGAAACTCAATTTTTGCAAGATAATGCAATAGAGTTGGGGAGGGTCCCAGATCCTTCCCCGGTGATCATACCCCCCACCAATGCATCTGACTTTAAAAAAAAAATCATAGGTCACATGCTGTCATAATATATACCCCCAAACCTCTCAGACAGCTACAGAATAGTAAGGACATGATAATTTAGGGAGGATGTTAGTCCATCTACACTCACACCCAGGATACCTTCAGCAGCTGATCAGAGCACATCACAGATAACTGGAAGACAGCCCTACCCACAAGCAGTAAAATGTATATATTCCTGGTTTATGTTTTTACAAAATCTAGCACAAGAGATGTGTTTCACGGTGAGGGCTATTCTGTACTATTGCAAAAGAAATACTTCAAAATAGATTTAAATCTCACAACATACAAATCAAAGGCACACCAAAGGTGTGCAGAGCTGAGATTCCCAAGCAATGTGGCCTTATGCTCTCAGAGAGCCTCATTATTCTCCAAATGTAAATTATATAGACATCATATAAGGTGGAAAGGAATGAAAAAATCCCTTCACAATACAAAAAAAACCCAAACCCATACAGTGACTTACTGGCAGTATCAAGAGATAAGAAAACAGAAAATAAGTGAAGGCAAGCACTACAGTAGTGTTTCCAAGTATCAGATGCTATACCCAGACAAAAATCTATTACTCTTCTTAGGAAAAAGAGTCACAGACTCTCCATTCTCTCCAAGCATGAAAACAATGAACAATATCTCAAGACAGAGTTCACATCTCAAGACAGAGTTCACATCTCAAGACAGAGTTCACATCTCAAGACAGAGTTCACATCTCAAGACAGCTGGGAGAGATGTTTGGCCACTTTTTTTGTTGAACTTTTCTCAGCAAAATTACTAATTTACCAATCATTCACTTTTTTTACTTAGCATTTGTGCTCTGACTTAATATAGAAAAAAAGATTTGTAGAAAATTTGAGAATGCAGAGAGTCCTTGTGAAAGTACTCATGAATCATTTGACTGGACATTACATCTCTGCAAAGATAGCAGTAATAATAAAAATTAACATACCCAACACTTTCTTCAGTGCCTTCCAAATATGTTCTTATACATATACATTTAAGACAAGGTATAACTGTTTAAGGAAGTAAAGGTGATAGGTAGTTGTGAAGGGTATTTGAATTCACTGCAAATCTGAACCACGCGGAAGCAGGACTGTTCACAAGCCAGCACAACAGGAAAAAGACAGAAATAGCCATCCAATTCTACATTTGTAGGCAAAAGGAGTAAGTCGTGTGGCAGAAATCCACAAGCTAGGATGGAGTGGTCTGTGAACATACAACAAAATACAATCTAACTAAACTAAACCTTCCCCAGAAACTTGTTATAGTCCTTGTCACATTGATTTTCTTAAGCAGAAATGGAAATAAACAGTCGACTAACCCCAGATTTTGTATAGCTTTAGTGAGGCTTCTCAGCCAAATTTCAAGAGAGATGATCCTGAATCAAATGCCAAAAAAAAACAATGGAAAAAATCCCATTACACTGAAAGGCCTTTCAATGTGGGCCATCTACAATGCTCTCTTGGCAGAGCTAGTCATATTTATACCAGTCAAAATACCCACAATTAGGGAAATATCCTTCTTATGCCTGTCATATAGTTGTTACCTTATCCCAGATACACTCTAGAAATACCCCATAAAGCGTGTCACTGAAACTGTAGTCATTTAGGCAATTTATGCCACCTATAGAGCATTTGGAGTCTAGAATAACTTCATCAGTTCCTTATCTACTCAATGCACCAACTCACTCTCTAGAGAGTACATAATCACCTGAATTTCCACATACAATCCTTGGCATTTGAATACAAATCAATGTCATTCTGTGATTCGTTCATCTGTGGTACAGCTCATAAATTGGTTGTTTATTTTACAAGTATTCAAAGTACAGGCACCTAACATTTACTAACAAGGATATTATAGCCAACAAAAAAAATAGGCCGTACTATGTCCACACAAAACCCTTTAAAGTTGGCTCCTTCAGCTGTTCCTGTAATTGTTGATGACCTGATTATATTACTAAGCAGTTTAAATCATTATCCTCAATTATATTTATCTCCCAAGTGGAGCCACTAGTTCAGCCCATGGTCAGCTCATACACTTGGGGCTGTACCTGGGGCTTGGAGTAAAAGCTGGTCTCACACAGGTAAACATAAGCAAGGTCTTGAGTTTTGGGAAAAGATAATTTTTAAACCTGATTAGGCTGAGATATTTACAAAGGAGAGACAACAGTGAAATAGGACCAAAAATGAATGATGGTTCCGAAGTAGGATTTCAATCTACAAAAGGGAATTTATTTCATAAGCTATTTGCTAGTTTATGGCCAAATCAGCACTTCAGATGCTGAAGACATGGTGGGACTGGGGATCAGCAACAAACACATTTGATTTTTATGACACTTTACACTCATTTTTTGTTAGTTTTCAAAATATTGATTAAAATGTCTATACATTTAATTTTGAGAGGAGACAAACATAAAGTTCATCTACACGGGATCATTTTATCTTTATTTAGAAGCAATGCAATTGTCCCTTTTTCAACCCAACATTATAACTTCTCAGATGTTTTCCTTGATGTTCAGCACTAGAAAACACAATATATCTCTCCCCACCTCCAAAGAGATTAGATGCAACTATTGCTGGAATTTGTCCTACTTCTCTACTGAACTGTTACAGGAAAGAAATAACATTTTCACTAGACTTAATTAAAACTCACATTAATAAGTTAAAGTGCAGTGAACCAAATATAGCAAATATTTTACTATAAGAAATGATATGTTACATATTTTACTATATTAGCTATATTATGTATTCACTCTATGTATTTTCATATTTAACATAAACAAGAATATGTGGTTATTAATTATGTGCTAAGTGTGTATATATAATGTTTAAATGTAAGGAAATTGAACATCAATACTTTCTAAATTACATTGCTTTCCCTTATGGTATGTAAAGAAATTACTTACTGATTTATTGTACAGCTAAAACCAATGTGTCAAGGCTCTGGGCTTCTAAATACGTCCTTCTGAAGCCCCTGCACTACCACTGGGTGCCCAGAGCAGCTTGTGTCATGCTCTGCCCAAGCACTGTTTATTTCTTGCAGCACTGTGAAGGCAATTAAGTCAGATTTATTAGAACTCCCTGAAATGTAAGGCTGTATAGAAGTACCACAAATTATTAAAAATACAAATTACTACTAAAAGAACAGCAAGTTATTCTTGCTGAGTGATACATCTGGTTTGATCGGGACATGCACGGAATCACTCTCTTCTCATAATTTGGCCCGGTTTTCACCACGTGTACAACAAACATATTGACAGTTGGCAAAACTCTGCCTGGATTGCAAACATACTTGCTTTTGAAGTCAGTACCTCATGCAGATACCATCTGCTCTGCAGCAAGGAGTAAGCAGCGCACAATAAACAGGTCTGGGATAACCAGCCAAGCTCCTTCCCCATGCCTATTAGCTGTGGCTTGAATTGCTCCTAGAAACAATATTGTGCCTGGCTTTAGAACCTGGATTTTGGAGTGATAGTGGTGTCAGGAGGAGCAATCACTCCTTAGTCTGGTTTGTTAGCTCACCATCCTCTTCTCATCCACGGAGAGAACTGCACGGGATTTTCCCCCCACCCCCTCATTCGTTTGCATTTGTCCTCCTTGTGTTTCTCCAGGTTTGCTCTTTCTGCAGTATCAAGATGCATTTTCTCCCTCAGTAAAAAAAAAAAGGTCCAAAACTTCATTTGCAGCATAGATCTATTTTCCTGGTCATGTGCAACCCCCAGGAAGCCAGGTCTGATTTAGACTTTGGTCTAATTAATGACCACAGGAAAACATGGATTACATGAGCTTTTTACCATTCTGCTGATTGCCCATCACATGGACCAGTAAAACAAGCTAAAGCAAACACAGCCCCAAGGTATCCTGGGTTGAGAGAATATATTTCAGGTGTATATTACATGCTATGACAGAGGTGTACTGTCAAGAACATCTATATTGTTTTATTGGACATAAAGGGGAAAATGTGCGGTAATAAATTGTAAAAGTTATGCCTTTTAGCATCTAGATGGCCACTTTAGACATTTAAGACCTCACCTTTAAAAAGCGAAACAACTAAGCTATAATTCATATTTATTTCACTCTTCCACAGCCCCTTCAAAGATTTTAACTCCACATACAACACTTTTTTTTTTTTTCTTTTGTCCTCCAAAAAGCTGTCAAGAATGTAAGAAATTTTGCCTTGAATAAAAACATACCACCACTTCTTGGTGTCCTAAGATAAACAGCACATATTTCAATGCAGATGGGCAATGCAGATGGGGTTGCAGCAATTACATTTATGCAGATTATATTTCATGAGATTTCATCGAGGCAGGGAACGATTGTTTTAGAATAGAAATGCTACAGCTCCAGAAAGGATCACGGAAACTAAATATTCCAGGAAAGACCCAAAGAGCCATCCCACACTGTAGGCTCATCTCCTCCATGAGGCTGAAGCAGCCTCAGGACTAAGCTTATTGACTTCAGACTTTCCAAAAGTTTAATTCCATGGTTACAGAGCGCACAAATGTAGCATCTTATTCAACTGATTTCTGAGCACGTTGCACTTTTGTTCAATGTTGTGGTGATTTTGCCATTTCTACACTTACATTTTCTGTTCTCCAGGTAGAGAAGTATGAGAGTCATGGCTGAAAAAAGCAAAGCCAGATCTCCCTTGGACCATCCTCAGTGCTTTCCACCCCTGCAACAACCCACTTCTATTGCCAGTTGGGTGAAAGGTGTTTTCTCACAGCTCCGAGTACTCCCATGTCTCTACAAAGCTTATACAGAGATTTTTACTAACGCAAGGCAAAACAAAGGCAAAGAACAGGTCCTTTACTGTTATTTTTGGGGGCAAAGAAGAACAACCTTGCAGGTCCTTCACTTTGGATGGTGCAAGGAATGTTTCTCCAGCTTCACTCAGTTTAACCCCTGCATAAGTTGATTGTGGTGTACGTCACGGGTTCATTCCTGTGAGCCTGCAGACTCCTGCAAAACGCTGAGTGGTACCTATTTCTCCTGACTTCACATTAATCCAGGGTCATGCATATCTTTATAGGGTAATTAATGCTTTTTAAGACCCCGGCCCTTTGGGTCCAGTTTTGCCTTGGGTAATGGAAACTGTCAAAGAGAATACAGGCTTATGCAGTATTTTATGCTTCCTCTACCAATCAATACACTATAAAATATATGCTGAGAGCCAAAGTTTACAAAAAGTTGCACTCGCACAAGCCCAGTCAGCCTCCCAGCATCTAAGCAGAGGCTTGCAGCAGTACTTCAGCTTCCTTCGTGCCTTGTGCCTGCAGAGTCTGTTCTGTCATGCCCTCAGCTGGAGGACAAAGCTAAGTCATTGCAGATGGTTGCAAACACGTGGCTGATTGTGGTGCACAATAAAGAGGCAGCGTGCAGGACCCTGCAGATTGATGCACTGTGTAACTTACCAGGCTCAAAAA
The DNA here is from genome assembly GCA_024336885.1 of Actenoides hombroni. NCBI lineage: Eukaryota > Metazoa > Chordata > Aves > Coraciiformes > Alcedinidae > Actenoides > Actenoides hombroni. Next base: position 652,406 of record WUAM01000255.1, on the reverse strand, counting down.
GTCAATTGAAGTGAATGAGTTGGAAAGTTGGATTCCTGTCACACAGGAAGCTCACTACAAGCTGATTCTCATCTTTTGGGGAATGAACTTACACACATTTAGATTTAATTGCGAATGGCAAACCAGTATGCCAACAAGATGACAGCAAGCTAATCCCTTGTAAGTGTGTGAGCTTCAATCACCAGCCTAACCCAGGAAAAAAAAAAAAATCAACAACCTTAAGAGCTTAGGAAAGTGATAAACTTTCCACAAGGGTATAAGGATGTTCCTTGGCTGCAAGTGTGACTTGCATATATTCATTGTCTTTGAGACATCTGTCTCAGAAACGCAGCCTTTACACCACAAGTATGATGTGGCTTTCACTTACACTACCTTTGCAGCACTTTTCTGCTGAGTTTAATGATATTCTAATTTGAAGAAGCAAACAGCCGCATGAATTTTCAGATCTATGCAATTTAGGCATGTCCTTCTATATTTTAGATACCACCTGAAACAAAAATTTACCAGATTAGAGCCTTATGTGAGCAAACACAACCAAAAAGTAAAAAAAAAAAAAAAAAAAGATGGCAAATGCACAGGTCTCCCTACCACAGGTCTACCTGCACACCCCTGGTTCTAGATGGTACCATAGGTATGAAAACTGAGGCTGATGCTACAAACCTCACAGGTTTTGTCTGTGCAAATAAAACCAGTGGTATTTTTTCTCTGAACAACCTTTAGCAGCTTTATCCTGCCTCCAGGAATTACACTTTCCTTTCAGGAGCCGGTCTGAAGGATAATACACACAGAACCACTAAATGCCAAGGAAAACCACTGGTGAGAGCAGACCCTCTTGTATGAAGTCCACTGCAGGAGGTGAGTGCCACTCACTTTGATCTGCAAATCCTTTGGCTACTGGTGAGACCCAATGTAATCTAACATTTTTGCCCCGTTCCTGCAAACTTCTCATGCCAGGATCTTACCTTTGCTAGATTCACTGTATGTTCACGTAGACTATTCAATTAATAAAGTTATTATATACAATTTCTATTCTTCAAGTGTTGATTTTCCTGTATTTGACAGAGTCTGTGCTGATATTTGGGCCATCTGTTGTCAGATGCTTAAAACTGCTGAGTAATCCACAAATCATACCAGAAGTGGTGGGTTTGCACAGTCCACCCAGAGAAAGAAAGACTAATGCTCTTAAAAATATTTCTGCTGAAACATTCTTTTCCATCTCAGAGGAATAAATCATTCTTCAATGAGGTTGAACTTCCCTTTTCACAATGCCTTCGCTGGAGAGGGAGCACTCTCTCAGGCTCCAGAGACAAAAGATTTTTAAAAAACTTTCATGTCTAATTTCAGTTTAACTTCTGTTATGACTCCATAACGGGCAAAGGATTTCCTTTGCCTTCTGAAGAAAGAATAAACTCAAGTATTAAACAAAACCTCCTCTTTAAAAAGAAAACAATTGAGCTTTTCATGTGCCAATGTACACATTTGTTCCAGAAATTCAAACTTAATTTATTGTCTCTAACATCTCTATAAAAAAATTACACTGAATAAAACTGTTTTGGTTTTTTCCCCCCTTTTGTTGTCCTTAGAATGAATAAATTCAGACCAAGGGAGAGCTATGCACACACAATATAACGAAGTTATAGAAACTGAAGGGTTAATACTGAAAAGCTGATTTTCTGTTTATTTTCTGGGTCTGAGTGCTTCTCTCAGGCTTAAATATCTATCCTGCACTATTATTTTACAGAGACCAGAAAAGCGCTTGCAAACACCAGTCCCTATGTCGCAGGTAGGCAGGTCCTGTACGAGCATGATATGCTGAGACACCCTCTGGCCCAAACCATAAGAAGACAGTTATAAAGTCAACCTTCAAATCTAACAATGAGATAATCAGGACACAAAACTAAAATGAGGAGATCTAGAATGAAAAGCTAAGCCGAGGACACAGTGCAGCCTTGATCTAGAGGTGATCTCATGCCCTCATCACTGCTGGAAACTCCAACTGAAGCACAGCAGACATACAGATAGCAGTCCCAATGTAGTTTCTTGTGGCTTCACTGCTAGCAGAGGCTTAATATAGAGAAAAAAAAAAAAAGCTTAGAAGCATATTAAAGCCATCAGAGGTACCTCAGGGCAGCAGAGATGTCCCCTTACATATCCTCAGCTGTGGAGTCTGAGCTCCCTCCAGCCATGCTGAGGGCACTCCAAGCCCATGGCAGGCATTTAGGCATAAAAGTAGCAGATCAGTAGAGCAACAGATCTGTTAAGTGGCCAGTGAGATACAAAACCACCATCAGTCACTGTAGCTGTGTTGCTGCTAAGTCTGTTTATAGAAGATTAAAAATCACACGCCACTAATTCACTTTTTTTTTTCTGGAAGTTGCAAATATTGTCATTTGTGTTCTGTAAAAACCGTAACAATGCCCTCTTGATACGCATTTAAAACAAATAATCTTTTATACTACCTACAACCAGAAGTATATAGAAAGAAGTGTATAAAAAGAAGTTTAAAATGCAGCATTAGACGACCAGTGAAACTTGCCCTGTTTGCTCTTGCCAGAATGATGCTCCAAATTCCCCAAGAAACGTATTTCCTTATAAAGCACAAGTGTTATTTTTAAGTGAGCTTAAAAAGCCACCAGGGCTCACATATGCTCACAGACACAGAGTCACATATCATCAGGGGAAACTCCAGAAAGATTTCCAGTATATTTTTGCTCACAGCATTGTACGCAGCGCCCACAGCCCGTTTCCGATGGTGCTTGTACAAGTGTTGAGCCCCATTCTCTCATCCTTGCACACAATGTGGTGAGTCCAGTTTTAATGGGGTATTTAAGTTACTGCAGAAGGAAAAGCCCAACACTCTTCACACTTCTTCATTTCAGGCCAGAAATCTGCTGTTATTCCACAAGCCACGTTACTCGTTTAGGTAATAACAGTCCAGAGCCAAGCCCCCAGCACTGCATAGCTCCAAGAGCAAGGGTGTTTCAGGTGCTGAATACAGGTAATAGTGTCAAATATTAGTAACTTCTGGCTGTGTAATCATAAGCTGCATCATTATGCATGTGCACAATGAAAGGAGAGGACAAACTGAGGTCACTCAGAAAACTTTGATGCCGGCGTTTCTCCACCTCCAAGCGTCTGACTTTGCAGCTTTAATAATATTCTTGTCATGAAGGGGTTTTGTTTAATTTATATATAGATTATGGGTTCCTGTCTATTGGCAGACACCCACAGTATTGGCTGAAGCAAACCTTCCCTCTGTTGAAAACATCTGCTTCATCTAGAAGATCATTTCATTGTGTTACTTACACTCTGAAAAAAATAGGAGCCTAATTTTGATTCTGTGATATGCCCAGGGATGACAGCATCATTTAAGGTATCCATCAAAAGTTACTAACTTGATCATAATTGAATGGGGACAGCACATCTGACCTTTCTTTTAAATTACCATCATGTACTTTTAATGGGTTCTCAAAAGTTATTGTTATTAACGTGAATATTACAGGAATTAAATCAGCCTGTTACAGCCAATAATGACAATGCTTAAACAAAACTGATACCTGCAAATAATCTGCTGAGGTATCAAGGACTGTCTTGTCCCTAAAGAAATACTAGATTGAGACAAATATATTGACCGGTAGAGATAATGATATCAACAGAGTTAATCAATTGTTTTACTGAAAGTAATAGAGACAGCAAATTAAATGGGACAGAATTTAAGTGGGGATGTGAAGTTACTTTACAGTGTGTCCTGTGGTTAATAGGCATAAGCTGATCTTTTGTGCCTTCCTCTCTTGGTTTGTTCATGATGGATATGAGCTGTACGGTGCATGGTATTGACCTGTTACAGATGCTGTGAACCTGCAGCTATTATCCTGCAAGATCCTGCAGCCATGTATTATTATTAATGTTGGATTTGGCTAGTGAGCAACACAAGGGGACAAATTTCTAAGCCACTGTTAACCTGGTAACAGAATCTTTTAGAAGATGCCTCCTTTTTATTCTTATTTCTGAATTAGGAGTCAATAAAGTATTCAGTCAATCAAGAGGAAAGAAAACACCTCAGTCATACCTAACTCCCTGTTAGTTTGTTATTAATGTTTCTTTAGTGCTCCCAACCACTAGGATCAGTGCACCAGTGGGTCTCAGCATCTGCTATGTAGAGATCTCACTTTTTTTTTCTCACTGGAGGAAAAACTATAGGAGTGGGTCTGGAAGATGTCTACCTATTCATTGAAGAGGTACAATACACACAGCAGTGAGAAATACTTGCCTGAAGATCTCCCCTGGAAGCATATCTCAGTCCCAGGCTGATGGGACTATCAGTTCAAGATAAGTGTCTATGCTTTGGCCTTTTCTGCTAAAAAACGAGGCTCATTTTTATGATGTGCAGGGGTTTTTTTTATAATAGCCTCTCATTTCTCATGGTCCTAGTAAAGAGTTACCAGATCACTGCCAGTAATGCCTAACTGAGGACAGAGCCCTAACTGTCCTGTGTGGTCCAGCAGCCCTTTGTCCAATATTCCTCTTTACTTGATTTAATGTGCTAAATGCCATCCTTTGAGCTAACGTACCATTTACAGAAATCAGTGTATAACTAAGGTACTAAGCATGTGAAATTGGCTACAAATAGCAAAGGCATTCTTCCAGGGAGGATTCAAATTTTTTCTACCATGCCATAGTTTCCAGCTGTTATGGCATTTCTTAAGTATAATTATATATAGCTGGTGCTCAACTGAGTTTACAACCTTCTGTAATTCCTTTTTTTTCTCTGCAATTCTCATTTATTTTTCTGCCCCAACAAGAGTAACTGCCAATAACAGGAAATATCCACCCCCATTTACAAAGAGAAAACCCTTATATTTAATTCCACAAATCTATCAACTTAAATACCATACATTTTAATACTGGGCATTGGAAAAGACACTTAGCTATGTACCATGCTATCTATGCTGCCTCAGTATATGCAATGGCTGTGTAATACAAGTCACTAAAGACACTAAAAGCTGTTGGAAACAGAGCATATCTGGACCTGTGAAGCACCATGCCAACAGCTATGTATTATCCGCCTGAGCAGCTAGGCTTTTACCTGGCATTTGGCCAAACCCAATAAAACTAATTACCATGAGATGTTTTCTTACAAATGGAAACGCTGCAGTTAGATACAATCTCAGTGCTCCACGCTGAGCACTCTGCATCAGGCGAACAAATGACCGCCCGTGGTTTTTTTTCCTGCGGAGAAAGCAGCTATTTGCTCCTGCTCGCTCCAACAGGGAAAGTCACAGCTCTGTTCTCTGGATCTGCGGTTCCTTGGAGACAGAAGCAGCGAGGATCTACCTTTTACCATTACGAGAAAGACAGTTCTCACAGCGGTCTTTACTGAAACACTTACCTGCAGATCCCCTTTCATTATAAGCAATTTCTGGTTGCATTTTGCAGATCACATTTTCACGTATCCTTCATTATGTTCCCGCTGCTGAGTTTCATCTAGTCAGGTCTAACACATAGACAAAATTTCCCATTATAAAGAATCCCACAGACTCCTTCAACCCAGCATTTATCTAAAAGCTTTCTGAAAATCATTTATTGTCTGCCAGAGCTATCAGATTTCACATCGTAGCTGATCGTACAGCTTACAGTCTTGCTGCAAGTTGCTTCTGGCACGTGGCAGGGGGCCCCACCAGCATGATGAATCCTGGCAGGGGGAGCAGAGGCAGAAGCAAAGCTGCTAAGCAGCTCCGATGCCTCCAGCCATCACCTAGGATGGTCGGCAGCCACCAACACAGCTCATCCCGGTCTCACAGCCAGGATTGTGTTGGCACCGAAACCACACTGTTGATATTTACTCTGACCCTCTGAAAAATCAGTGGCAAAGGAAATGAAATATCAACAAGGAATGAGTCTCTGTTTGATGAGGATGACAAAACAAGGAAGCTTATTTGATCAGGAGAGTAAATCTGTCTCCTTCACAGCTGATATTTTAGATGGCACTGAGAAGCCATTTTCACTATTCCAGAGATGCTCCCTTTGGACTGTGACTATAGACAACACCCTTCAGTGCTATCAGATACAGCTATTGCATCCCATGGCTCCTACTCAACTACCCTTTACACTACCAAAACTGTATCTATGACAGTAAAGTGGCTGCATCAACTCCAGTCTGCTGCACTACCCAGTGCCTGAATCCAGCCTCCAGGGTTTGGACTGGGGCCACCCACTGCTCCCCACACCTACCTGCATCCCTATGGCTTTTGGGGAGAAGCCATTATTTGTTGCTGGGAAGACAGTTGGAAGGCCTGGTACATTAAGTTTATCACATTCTTTAAATTACTTGAGAATATTTACTGGAAGGTGCTGATACAGGATTTAAGAGTTTTTCACTTGTTTTCCTTAAACGTTGCCCACATCCTAAGCATCCTGCACTCAGCTCTCCTGGTAATCCATCAGAAATCTGTCCTCTCCTGTCAAGACTAGCCCAGGAAACATTGGCTGGTAAAAGGCAAAAAAACCCCAAAGTAAATGTCAAATTAATAGCAGTGTTTAGCATAAGAAAAACACCAAAGGTCCTTCTCCTTGAATGAGAGGATCTGCATCTGAGAAAATGCATCTGACTATTCGCAGAGAAAAAAATAGTATAGTTTAAGGAAGGACACACAGAAAGACTCTCAAGAATGCTTTTACTCAAGAAGGAATCTTTCCCTAGGAGTCTACAAAGAACATTTTTTGCCTCGCCTGCTGCTGTACAGGTCAAGAGAAGTCAGCTCAGAGTGTTCAGGTACAACTGAACACATTTCTCAATCACGAGTCTCCAAAGGAGCGCAGGCACCATGCTGCCATGGACACCTTCAGACCCAGGGGCTCAGACCAGGATCTGTCACTTCTGTGAAGTTCCAAGGGCATCCCTTTTCTCTCTGCGTGATACGAACAAGGTTGCCTGAGCAGATGACTGCACCATTTTGGAGCAGTTTTTCCACCACTGCGGGCATCTCTGCAGGCTGTGAGTACTTGGTTCAGAGTTTTCACCAAAGTCATATGAATTTTGAAACACGGTGACTCTGCAGCCTTGGCCAAGGATTTCAACTGCATTCCCCAAGCATTATGCTCACTGTGCTAAAAAACACCTGCAAGGCATTTCTTTGTGATATTTACTTTGCAGAATTAAAGCACAGGGAGGAAAAAAAAATAATCTGTTTTTTTTCTGCTATTCCTTAGTCCGCATACACAGTCAATTGTAAATGTCAAACAGCAGTGGTGCATTAGAAAAGGATCACACTGAAAAATTCTCCCTTGAAGGCCAGAGTCCAAGTTCCTCACCAGCCCCAAGACTGCCCTAATTTCACATACAACATCCTACTTTAGAGCCACGTACAGTAATGCCTAATTTAGCCATCACAACTTCAGTAGCGTGGGAGCTAAAGAGACTCCAACAGCATGTCTGCAGAGGGTTCATTCTATGCCCAATTTTAGGCAGTGCCCCTCTGCTTCAGAGAGCTCCGTCCAGGTTCGAAGGGGTGAACGGGGAATATAGTGAGATCCAAGCTCATTAGAGAAGCAGGTGGGGATATCTGCAGCTGAATAAGCAGGTTGCTTTGGGAATAACATGAAACAGATGTCCTGCCTTCACACTCCCTGAATGGTTTTTGCAAATACATTGCAAATGCAGGGTTTAAGGCTGAGTCTGTCATCTATCTCTTCAGGAACTTCTCTTCCGTTTTCTTCTGACTGTTTTCTTTCAGGACAGCAAATCTTTTCTGTAAAAGGATGACTTTTAGAAGCTAGAGAGCAAAAAATGCTTCTTGATTAAATGAAATTAAGTGCTCCCTGCTAAATGAGTTTACTGAATTTTCAGGTAGAGAATACTGGGAGGTGCTCTGCACATTGTCCAGGATAGGCCCAGATTCAAACAACATCAAAGCTCATTGAGGAAAACCACATCCTAGGCTTTACTGACGGGATTTCCCTTCAACATATTTTCCCAGCAACATTTGTTGCTCAGGCTGGGGAGGGAGTCAGGTTTCTGCATATGCCAAGTATAGCTTGTGGTTTGTTACTTCAGCACAGCAATGCACTTATATCAAATGTTTGAAAGAAGATGAAGGGACACTGGTTCTGACTGCAAATCCAGGTCCCGAAACATAGAGAGGTCTAGAACCATTCACAGCTACCAAAAATGTCCTCTCTTTAAGTAAAAAATTACTTAAAAGCACATACAAAAGCAAAGGAGACTTGATTATTCTTGATTCATGAAGATTTTACTTTGCAAGACCAAAGCACCCAGCCTTCTACAAACAGGCAATGTTTTGAGATGGCTTCTTTTTGGACACACCACCCCAGCCTTTACCAGAAGGTAGCTATAGATCGTCATGAAGTCCTTACCAGCCACCATCCAGAAGTGTCTCAATGAGGTTCCTCCAGATTAGACAGAGAGCTCCCTTTGTCATGGTCTAGGATTTGTATTTGAAAACACATTGCACAGGTAATGTACAGAGGACTGTAACAGACAACAAACTTCAAAGACTTATTAGAAGAAAAAAATGGGACTTACAGATCCACTGTCTTTGCTTATGATTGACAACTTAGCCCACAGGGATGTAGGAATGCTATTTACTGTCTACTGCCTATGCTGCTGGAATAACCCTTCCTAGGTGCAATTCTCTTAATAATGTGCATAAATCAGGATTGTGCAAAAGAACTAAAGTCCAAAAATCTGCACAGATAATTATTTCAACTCTCAAGTCAAAGAGGCAATAATTCACCAAGTCCATCAACACTACCAGAAGCTACTGCAAAATAAATTCCATCGGAGTCTGCAGAAATGTCAGATGACAATAATGCCTCAGTGAGGCAGAGCATATTTTATGCATCCTGTTCGTTAGCTGTAAAGCCTGTCTGCATGACTGTTTTTTCTCATTTGAATTAATCACACTGTATATTACAAAGAGACCCACTGAGCCCTTTGGTACACAAAGCATTTAGAAAATGTTATTAGAAAAGTTATTTTGGAAATTTGCAGTTATACATCTATTTGTACACTTGCTTTTGTGGCTTCTCTTACTGTCAGACTGCGTCAAGCTGAAGACATCAGGCTCTGTTTACACAGGTGGACATTTGGAGCCATTATTGGCCTGCTTACAAGAAAGTAACGGTATTACCCTTCTGGAAGGCTATACATTTTAAAATGCAAGTTACAGAGCAGCTCTTTGGCGTAAGTAGATTTGTCAAACTATTTAATACGAAGTTTATACAGCATCTCAGCTTTGATACACATCCCAGTTCTGAAACCAGGAACCCAGAAAATCCACTTTCAATCTAGGCCATGAATAGCACCTACAACCTCGAAAAAATGCCATGCACTGAAGCTCCTCTGGGTGCAGTATCTCAGCTACTCTGGAGCCTTAAACGTTTCAGGCACAGAAAAAGACCTTTGCAAGTCAATGAACGAAACCATCTCTCTACTGCCATATATCCCCTCATCTGTCAGTCTTAAAAAGAAATCAAGCTTTTTGTTGCTTCTTCATAAGAAGACACTTTTGCTAGCTCGAAACCCGTTTCCAATTGATACAATAATTGCAGCCACTGCTAGTTTATCCCCATTTACTCCTACACCCAACAGCTCTTCTCCCTCTCTGGCGTTTACCCTTAGTTTATTTATAGACAACAAGCATAAAATGTCCAGCCAGTCCTACAAGTGAGAGCTGGGCACTGAGTTTTGGGCTACAGCTTCAGTTCTGTGTACAAGCCAGACAAGAATAAGTGCTGCACATGGGTCTTCACTGCTCTATTAGTATCATTAAAAGCAGGAGAATAACAGAGTATGAATTTCATAGTCCTAACAGTCTTACAAAATTTGTGAGGTACAACAGGCAAAAAGATTTCACTCAGGCACCCATGGACTGTGTTAGTAAAGGCTGATGCAAGGGCAGCAGATCCAAGTGCTAAATGGATAAAATGGCATCCCCAGCAGTATTTTTTCCTCATTCATTATCAGTGCATTTTTAGAGTCACCATGTAACCCTGTCCACCCTTCCCCAGGGGATATCAGTATTGAGTCATTTGTCAGCAGAATATTGTCACATTTTACAATATCACCCTTAAATACAAGACTCCTCAACAGGGAAGTGCTGGAGGTTATTGATTTTGAACCACTGACGCAGCAGACAGCATCCCCCCAGCAGGAGAGATGCCCAAGGTCAAGTGCCTTCTTAAAATACACATTTGGCTACCAGGAGTTTCATTAAGTTCAATAAACCATCAGGTATTGACTGGCAGCACTATTTATAAATAATCAGCTTGTACGGTGCTGACCCCTTTTTTATTTAACGAAATTTCTTTTCTCTTGTCAGTGTCAGGTATTTTGAGTTAGCGAAATGCTGTGACCTCTCCCACGTTAAAAATGAAACTGTGTATAAAGACTGTCATAAAAGCCCAGCAGCAGCAACAGCTCCCGGAAATAGCATACATCTATTTAGGTAATACAAACAAGATGTCAAGTCTTTAAAGCGTAAGCTGTTAAACCAAGCACCAAACCATCCATAAATGTTTGCGTACCACAGAGCGAGAGAGTGCTCTCCATTCATCCTCTGTAAAATAAATAATATATTTATGCAAGAGCAAAATTTGTGTTATTGCAGCAGTGGTAACAAGTCATCCCGAATAAAGACATTCAAGAATTAAAGCTCTCCCTCTCTGTGCATTCCCTAAAGGGAAAGAATTTCATAAGGGATACTTTTTCCACAGGAGCTGCAATGTCCCAGAGTACTGTGGGTCCAACCAGAGGGCACTTGACGGGGCTGAGCTTCAGCACAGCCACCCCACTCTGAGCTTCCCACACAGGGCCAGCGTCCTACTGCTCTCAAGCCCCAGTGCCTTCTTAGTTCAGCATTGCTTTCTCCTCCTTATCCCAGAATTGGCAGGAGCTTTAACTACCATAGGATAGAAATAAACTCATTTTGAATCCTTTATTTCCTTCTGGACTTGCCTTACCACTATTCTTCACGCCATGGTGGCAGAGGTAGGGATCCCTCTTCCTCCTCCTAAGCTAGTTTGCTCACCTGACATTTAAATTCCCCTGCACCATCCATAAGGGGTGAAAAAAAAAAAAAAGAATCACGAGAAAGAAATCCAAGACACATAAGCTTGTAACTTCAGGCCATACTACATTTAGCAGTTCCCTGGTGTGCTGCTATGTTTCAAATTGCTGTTGTCAGAATACAAGCAGGAGAAGGAGCTTGTTTTAGAAAATGAGAACCCTTCATACCCAGGTGTTAAGCATGTGACTGTCATCCAACCAGTTAACGGGAGCATGAACTGTCAGGGTCAACCACAGCACCTAAACCCTGTTGTTTGCCTAGGGCACTGCTCTGCTATACTTGCTGTGAAAGTTGGGTTTGTCTCCGTGCATGTACGCACCCATTCATGCAGAAAGGGGTGCAGTTTTGATGTGTGTATTCATACTTACACATATTACAGTGCATCACAGTATTTTGATTTGCAAGCAAGCGGTGTTCAATGATGCAAGGTTTGTCATGTATATGGGCGATGGATAGATACACAGTTATTACAAGGCAAGATTAAAACTCTTTGGTTGATCTGTATCGATTTTATTTTTGCAGTACTGTCTGCCTGATCATACATCTTCCCATTTCCACCCCGCTGCTGGGGAGGAGGGGGTGCACGATTCAGCTGAGACTGCAGAGCATGGCATATATCTGTGTAGCAGAGAAAAAGCCACCGGCATCCTTGAGTGCTTACAAATTACAGACGCCTCACTAGGGGACCAGGCTGGAGCCAGGATCCAGCTTTCAGCATGCCCAAGCCAAATACAGCTAAATTATACACTCATCTGCTTTACCAAACAGCCACTGTGGCAGATGTAGTCTACAGAAGGTCCTCTCTCTGTGGCCAGGGCCACCGTGCACAGCCACACATACAGAGCATGGAGGGGCCATGCTGTAGTGGAGAGACTCCATTCATAGTCTGTCCTGCTCAGGTCAGGTTTAGTGTGGCCTTCCAGTATCTGAAGGGGGCCTACAAGAAAGCTGGGGAGGGACTTTTTAGGCTGTCGGGCAGTGATAGGGCTAGAGGGAATGGATTAAACCTAGAGATAGGTCGATTCAGGTTAGACATTAGCAGGAATTTCTTCACCATGAGGGTGGTGAGACGCTGGAACAGGTTGCCCAGAGAGGTGGTGGAGGCCCAATCCTTGGAAGT
>WUAM01000255.1:608531-640099 GCA_024336885.1 Actenoides hombroni | reverse complement strand
CCTTGGAAGTTTTTAAGACCAGGCTGGATGGGGCTCTGAGCAACCTGCTCTAGTAGGAGGTGTCCCTGCCCATGGCAGGGGGGTAGGAACTAGGTGATCTTTAAGGTCCCTTCCAACCGTGACAATTCTGTGATTCTATGTAACAGCCAAAATCACCTCGGGAAGTAAAAGGTGAGTGTTGCACAATGCAAATGACAAGGGTGAGCGCTGACACCTCCATACTCAGCAGCCACAACTGCTGCTGTGGTGCCTTTGTTTGCCACTGCACCAGCACAGAAGTCTCTTTCTTTGCAACCCAATAAAACTGATCCAGGAGCATCAGCTGGATGACCAACCAGTTCCCATTCCTCCTTACTGGCTTAAAAGCAGCAGATTACTTGAAAGCAGGAAGCAAACACACCCACATCACCTTTTCAACCTTGTTCACATTTGCAAAGCGTCATTTCAGCCCTAACATTATAGATGTTTAACAGGTCCATATTGAAAGACTTTGAACCCTGCAATCAATGTGACTGAGCCACTGCACAAAATTTACCATTGATCCGTGTTTCACTTCATTAAATGTTACTTTTACAAGGTTCAAAACGAGTCTGCTTAAAATTGTTTAAAAAACTTTGGTTGCATCATCATCCATATTAAGGAAGGAAAAGTCAGTAGAAAGATGGGAACAGGTCAGTACCAGGTTTTGTCCTCAGCTCGTGCATCGTGCAGGGGCAGGACTGTCCATCTGAGGCAGAAAACAGTTGCAGGATTTGTGCGTGTGTGCTGCAACTCACCACGGGTGATGCGAGCTTAAGGCAGTGGCACAGAGAAAGAGATGGTGTGAATAATAGAACTTAAAACCTTCCTTGAATGCTGCTGCTGCCTGAACTCAGCTGCAGCTGAGCTGACCACCCTGTGGACCACAAGGAGGGACTCTCTTTAAAATTCTTCAAACTTCAAATACAGATTTTTTAAAAACATGGCAGCTCTGGAGCAAGCAGGCACCAAGTGCTGGGCATGTGCTATTAGTCCCTTAAAGACCACACAATCCTGAAGTGGATGAAGTCGTACAGATTCGCAGCAGTATTAACATGCACACTCAGCATATTAATAATCAATTCTGCTTTTTGGCTTCTTTTGCTTATCTGCTGAGTTAAGCATGAAACACAAAACCCTGATTGCTACTACACCAGAATGGCCAAGAGCATCTATCAAGCCCTTAGTCCACAGGCAACAGTCTGCATGGGATAAACTATGAGAGCTGATAGCAAACCATCACTCTCCTACCCCTACTAACAAACAGTGTTATTTATCTTCTGGACAAGTTTAATATTTTAGTGCAAATGGGTTTACGTACTAGTATTTCGTCATTTCTATGGCCTTGGGTCTCCAGCCTCTTATATTTTCACTTCTATAGCCAACAGCTAGTAATGCAGAAAAATATTGTACATTCATTATAGAGGGGAAAAAAAAAGTTCCACATCAACATGATTCCTTTGTGCTCTGGTTAAAGGTTGGACTTTCCTCTTTATTCTTGTCTCCTGTAATTTATTAAACCCTCTGCCACAATAAAATTAATAGTGAGTCTTGGAGTAGGTAAAAAACTATTCATCCAAGGAAGTAATATATTGCACCATCAAGTAAGAATCAGCATTCTTTAAAATTAAAATATATATATTATCAAAGCATATGAATTGCTGAGGAACTTTGCCACCTACCACTCGCTGTTGAGCCAGGGCAGTCAGCCCCAGGCAGGGCTCCTTGCTGCCCCTGACCTGGGAGCTGCTTTTGCAAATGTAGTGTTTTGGAGATTGCTACTCACTTTTGTTTGTGCTGAGAGGCGACAAGCCAGCAAGCTGAAGCTGTGACAACACCTCAGTGTATCGCTCCTCTTCCCGCAGCACTGTGGCCTTCAGAGGAGGCATTCCTGTTTAAGAATAGGGTGTCAGAATTAGCCCGGGGTTACAGCCCAGAAATAGCTGCTCTACCGTTCACAAAGCAAGTAATTACTGCAAAAACCATAGAAAAGCGTCGGTTTTACATTAGGACTTTGTAGTACCGAGCTGTGAACTGCCCAATACCAAAACCTCCCAGAGGCGGTTTCTGAGGTGTTACACTTCAGCCGTTATTCACTCCCCCTATCAACAAACGAGCATTACTGAGTTTGGAAGGAAACCTCTTTCGATTGCTACAACCTCCATGGCCAGGAGGGGGACACGTGTATATGCGTTCCGATTCGGCGGGCTACACTGCACACGGTGATCAAAACCAGCCCTGCAATGACATCACAAGAAGCCTCGCAGCGCCTCCGTGCACTATTTCTCTCCGTCCCCCGGTTTTGCTTTGAGTGGAGAAGACCTGCTGATAGCAGAGGCTAGGAAGCGGTTTCTCTGCCTTAGAGCTAAAGCGTCATGCCACGCGACGTTTTTATTGTCACCATCTGCAGGAGAAATGGTATTTCTCCAGCAGACTAAAATTCATGCACAAAATGAACAGGATAAAAGGAGAGCCACTCCAGTTACAGATCAGGATGATTTTGCAAGGCCCGGCAGCCTCTGCCACTTTGCTTGACAAAGCCACAAAACCAACTCCAGCATCTCGGCAGGAAAGGAGACGGACTGAAATCCACTCTCATCTGCAAAGTTTTATTCCTCTGAGCATCAACAAAACACAGATGGTCTTTCCTCTGAGTGAAGACCATTCCACACCTGGAAGTCAGGAAGAGAGACCAGAAGGCAAAGGAGAGAAATCTGTTTGTACAAGCCCTCTGCAAACTGAGCGGTACCTCTCTAACCAGCAGCAAATGTTCCTGTGCGCAGCAGCAGCATGTGCAAACCCAATGTGTGCCTCAAACAAATGAAGGCATTTCTTCATGTAAATAAATAGTTTGCATTGACTTAAAAGAAAACCCCAAACAACAGGCACCTCTTGGAATTTTTAAAACAGAAGGAAAAGATATTAACGAGGCGGTCTGGGATCTGCTTTTCTTTCCTGAAATCATTTTGAAGGAATAGGGATGAAATCAGAAGTGGGCTAGAGGAACCTTCCCCCAGGAGCAGAGTCCAAACACCAGTATTTTTCTGAGCGGTGATCCTAAGGAAAGTCCACCAGACACTCACCTGCATCATCTCCCAGTGGCGCTAGAGAGAACAGCACTATGTCACATAGTAAGATAAACTCTAAGCTAAGACCAAATAAACTAAGCATGCACCAGGCTCCACAAATGCAGAGTAAAACCCATAGAGCCATACCGGTGTCTACCAACAGGGTTATCCTTCAAGGCATGAACACATCCCATCTGACAGATTCCCCTCTAACAACATGCTTTAACAAAGCATCCAGTGAATCACAGACCAACGTGAAATGAATGTATTTATGGTTCTCATGAGCAGAGGAGCACCTTGTCTAGGCTAGTGCCTTACTCATGTAAAACTACCCCTCATCAAGTTGTTCTTCATTGTATAAATTAGTTATAAGGGAGTTAACAGACTGGGAGATAGCTGATAGATCCTGTAAAATCCCCAAAGCCCTTTGAAAATCTAAGCTTCAAAATGAGGAAAACATCTTTAAAAACCCCTTTAAGCTGATTTTTAATAGCAAAGTATAGATTGCAATTGCATCTTGCACTGCACTTGACCCGGTATTTTGGTTTTGTTGCAACATAGCTGTTATTTTGTTGCAATTCAACTAGAACTGTATAGTTTGTCAAGTATTATAGCCACATCCCTTTGATAAACATCTTATTCTCCTAAGCTCTACTATATTTATAAAAGCAAGAGCACCTGCAAAGTACAACAATTTTTAAATCACAACAATTAGATTTCTACTGTTTATGAACTAAATTTTCCTTGGAGGTATGTCTGGAGGGTGCAGAGAAATCCACTTACAGCTGAGGTATACCAAATGACATTAGTTCAGGAGCTTACCTAGTGTATTTATCTTTTATTGGAAGAGCTTTGTCACTGCCTTTCAACAGGCATTTTCATTTTTACCATAGTTACAGGTTTCCAGTCTCTGGTTCCCTTCCTGGGCCTTAGCCCTCTTCCAGCAGCTGCTAACAATGCCTATTTACCAATAGTCACAAATGATGGACATGTCATTTCCACCAATTGTGGTAATCATTGCTTCAAGATAATCATTGTTCAGGTGTTTTCACTACAAGAAAGGACTTGCAAGGTTAAATTAAATTTTAAACCTTTTTAATTACCAGATCTGACAATTTCCATGTAAATTACCTACTCCTCAGGAAATTGCAAACAAACACATCAAAATGAGAACAACTCATTTTGAGTTAATTTTCCAATCATTTATACCCATGAAAACTCAGTTAACAGGACTGTGTAAAGCAGCAATAGAAATGTGAAGGGAATTGAGTCCTTTACGTGACTAGCAAAACTGCTGCTACCTTTCCTTTTTATTCTGAAAGCAGAATTGAAAAAAGAAATGGTTTTGAGTGCAGTTACGTTTCAGCTAATATTCCAACATTACAGTCATGTTTTTCCTGCCCTTTGGTCATCTTTATTTCTCTGTAAAGAACTAGAACTTACAGGACACACCTGAACAGAGATCAAGTCAGAGTGTTATTCTGGTTTAGTTATACTGCTCTCTTCTAATACCATCCCTTAATTTATACAATTTTAGCTCCTCTTGTTCAGTCCACCAGAATTCAGAGCCTAATAATGTGTGAAATAGGAATCACAAACATGGTTAATAGTTGGTTTAGTCAGAAGCCTTTTAGGGAACATATTTAATTACTCCTAGGAAAAAAAAATAACCACAACAAAAAAACAACAGTCTGCCTAATATTTCCTCCCCATCCAAACAAAATCACATGGGAGAATTAGACTAAGTAGCTTTCCCTCTTGCAATCACTCTGATTTATGGACTTCATATAGTTTCTATGATGACAAAGAAACTAGAATGAAGCAAATATAACTTAGAACTCTTTTTTTTTTTTTATAACATGCATTCAAAAGGTTTTCCTCAATCTTTCACAGCCATGGGCAGGAAGAGGAGGAACAAATTATTTACACAGATCTCCAAATTCGAACCAATTTTTTTCCTCTTGGTGAGGGGACAGGGTTGTGCCCACACAGGCCTGGGGTTACAGAGGTTTCAGCATTTCCCAAATCTTAACACCGCCTTGGAGAAACACTCACAAAGGTTGGCAGTCTGGGGAGAGAGGATCTGGCTCTGCCCACAGCACAGACTGGGTGCCATGGCCTCCACGCCTGCTTTTGAGGGGACTGGGAGGTACTCCAGCCCACCTGGGAAACACAAAGCTTGTTGAGAGACTCGATCTATGCTTTAGTGGGAAAATTCTGTTGAAATTTTATCTATCTATCTATCTAGTAACTGCATCGTGTGTGGGTGCTGTGGGTGCCCGGGCGCTGGCTGCGCTCTGAGGGGAGGCGGCAGCTGCCCCTGCTGGGCCTGTTCCTGCCGGTTCTGGACGATTCCAGCCCCAGGCGTCCCCTCAGCCCCGAACGGCGGGGACACCACAGGGGAAGCGGGTGTCGGAACAGACAAAATGGCACCCAGCAGTGAGGGGCAAGGGGAAACAAGGGGAGAAATAGCCCTGTGAGACTGGAGGGGAGGGGACCCACCCCCCAGCCTTGCTGTCCTCCTCAGTTCTGACATACAAAGCACGAGAGACAAAACTGAGCGTGGCCGGATCAGAGCTGGCACGGCAAGGTATGTCCTGTGGTGACAGGCAATAAAACACAGTTATCAGCTATCCTGACATGATCCCTAAAACACAAAACCTTCACCCCACAGTGGGTGTCCTTGGGGTCTGGTAACAACTCTCTGGGACAGAGACACAGGCAGGAACAAGCTCCCTCGGTCTCTTCTCAACAGCACAGAACCAAAACAGACGAGGAAATTTTTAACTGACACGTGAGCATCGCAGAAGGATGCTGAGCGTTAATTATTTCATCAAGATCAAAGACAAAATGTTTTCTGCGCTATCTCAGCACCTCTCAGTAGCAGACCAGATCGCTATCTGAATGTTATCAAAAGCCATCTTCTTTCTATTGTTCCTCCTTCCTGCTAAGGCAGGGATATTAACAGAGAAAAAGTCAAGTATATGGTCACATGGACCTTTTATCAAAGAAAAGGAAGAGCTTCAAAGGGCTGAGAGAAGCTACTCAGTCTGAAGTAGTCAATTTTTAAAATTTTTTTTTTTGAGGCAACCACTCTATCTTTTTTCAATCTGAAAATTTCTCCAAAATACCTTTACAGCAGCGTGTTTATTGCACACTGCTGGCACATACCTGCTCGTACATCAATTTCAATTTTCCATTACAGCTTGAAGAAACATTTTGTTGGACACAGTAAAGTTATTACTTAATATAAGCACATATGGATTATGGAGTCTATATATTAATATTTCTGTAATTTCCAGTCTGTCAGTACTAACATAGCCTTTGTCACCATAGTATTATTATAAATATATATACATGTAAAATAGAGCTGAGGGAAATGCTCCTTCCCTTTGCTTGGCACTGGTGAGCCATCTGGAGTGCTGGATTCAGTTTTGGGCTCCCCAGATGGACATGGACATACTAAAATGAGTCCATGGAAGGCCACCAGGATGGCTGGGAGCTGGAGCACAAGGCATGTACCTCTCAGCAGAGGTGCTCAGTGAAATGAAGAGAGACAAACGGGAATGCAAGAAATTCTGGGCAGATGTAAGGAAAACTTTTTCACAATGAGGATGATCCAAGAGGATCACACACAGAGCAACGCTGTAGTTGGTAAGGGGTGACCAATGCATGGGGATGAACTTTGCACATCTGGTATGGTCTATCCCAAGAATCTGGTTCACACAGCTCCCTGCTGGCACACGCCATGGCCAACGGCAACAGCTTCCTCTGCAGATGATTGCAGGCTGCTCCTATCCTGTTTACTTGTTATGAATTGTTTCAGCATGTTTTTCAAAGCCTGATTAAATTGTGGTAACAGCTCACCAGTTCACAAACGGCTTGTCAAGGTCCTCACGTGCCTGACCCCTTTCCTCCACTGTCACGGGCAGTTAGGCCCCAGTGTGTAATCACCAGGCAGACCCGGTCCGACGGACAGCTTAATTACAGCCACATGCTACTGGGATCAACGCAGAATTGAGAGACTCAACTTCAGGTAACACATGACATAATCTATGATTACAGAAATATACTGGTGCCTTCCTGCCTTTCTCCCCGTCTGCCCAGTTATGTACACGGCTGCAAAACACATGTGGTGCATTAAGCCCAAACAGCCCTTTCCAAGCAGATGAAGGATGGTGGCAGCTCCGCTTTGCCACATTGAATCCTCAGTCCGAGTACAAGCTGGCCAGGCTCTCCCTGTAGGACACTCCAAGGGTGCACCTGAACTATGGGCACTGCTGGCCCTTCCTGATGGTCTGTAGCACCTTCAGATCTTTTCCTGTACAGAAACAAACAGTAACGTACTAATTACATAGTTTTGCTCTTCTAGTGAAGCCATCTCAGAACATACCACCTTCAACATCTATTGAATTTTTCCCCTAATGTTATTAATGGAACTTATGGAGACAAGGCTTAATCATTCCTCATTATTTTACTCTTCCTCTCCACTTCTAAAGTTACTTGCAAAACACTTAAGATGAGCACTTTAATAAAAAAATTCTACCTACAATTAATCTCTGGGAGGCAAAATATTTTGGTTTGCACATATAATTTATTTACTGTGATTAAGTAAAGAAGTGTTGGAGCCCTCTTGGCTACAGGTTACTTCACCTGGACATGAGGTGCTCTACCTGTCTGCGGGGAGCAGACCAGCCCAAAGAGCATGTTTTATTTTGAAATCACCTCATTCAGATGTCACTGAATGCCAAGATATATAAAACCAGTTTGGTCACAGACCTTCTTGCTTTTACTTTGCGTCTTCCTTTTAACTGTTTGGTACCAGTACTCTTAACAGGAAAGCTGAGAAACTGTTGGGAGCCTTACAAAGAGAAATACGCTGCCTTTTGGGCATTATAGCAGAGAATTGACTAATGTTTCTGCAGGGGGATGAAGAATGAGGGTGCTAGAAGGCAGCTATGGGCAGGAACAACTTCATCTAGACCAGTTGCTCAAAGTCCCATCCAACCTGGCCTTGAACACTTCTAGGGAGGGGCATCGACAACTTCTCCAGGTACCCTGTTCCAGTGTCTATGTAAAAGAAAGCCAAACCAGAGGAATCACTAGGACCTGTTACACAGTGGTAAGAGGCAGCCTTCAACCCTAGTCAATTCTTACTCCATCTTTTCATCCACTTCCTACAAACTTGGCTGCGTGTATTTAAAAGTTCATCCTAACTCCCATTTTCTATTGGGCCATGCGACTACCTGGCCCGAACATCAGCAACTCCAGTCCTGCTGCCCAAGTGTGGAAGGTGGTTAACAAGTCTGAAAAGAACTCGCTTCTGGCTTTCAGTATCACAACTTCTTCCCTGCCACTTTGGTTTTATTTGTGATGGCTATAAATGCTTATATTCAGCTAAGCTGCTCTGGGACACCACTCATATGCTGCAAGAGAAAAGCACAGGAGGAAGGTAAAACGTTTGGTCAACATTTGGTAGGCTGTTGGCAACACAAAGTGGGAGTGCCCAAGTGACGCATCTAAGCCCCAAAATACCCAGTGCAAAACTCCAGAATCTTTAGTGAGAAGCCAAAGAAATGCCGCAAAATGGCTATAACAACAGGCTTAAAAAAATGAAAACCAAAAGGAAGCGTGACAGTCATGACAGAAAGAATGTATTGTTTTAACATCAGTGTACGGTGAGAACGTACAAGACTGCTTGTAAAGAAGGTTTTAAAATGAGGTTCATCATCTGCAGTGATTGAAGGAAAGGCCTCATTCGAGACATCATTCATTTTGCACTTAATTGTAAGCACATGCTGGGGTTCTAGCCTGAAGCAAGGGGTTAATTATTTCACAGGATTAGAACTACATTTTCTTTTTCCCCAGGAAATGTAGTGTTATTGTGAAGCCCATCCAGACATGCTATTTCATAATTAATGCTAAATAAAAAGTGAATTCTCTCTTTTGTCTAAATAGTTTGCTTTGGCTCAGCTAGGAACAGCAATTAGCAAGACAGCTTCCCTGAACATATTTGATCTGCTACAGGGTTTCCTGCTGCGTATCAGAAGAACAAACCTGATTTCACACAATCCATGGGGTTTATGTTGGCTGGATGTGCTATAATTAAAATGATCTTCTCCACCCCTCCCAAGGGCTTTGTCTATATGCTTGTGTTTTTTTGTGGAGAGACACACACGTACCTAATTTAGCAGTTTTGTTGATTTACACTTCTGCTCTTTACCAGTTCCCTTTGTAGTGTTCACTGTTTGTAGTTTGATGCAGAAATTGGGACCCGTTATCATTTGTGTTATAGGTCCTTTTTATGAGCAGGAGTAGAGGAACAGTTCCCATGGAAACGTTTCCATGTTTCATGCTGTGCTTTTCCTGGGATTTTCAAGGTTGTGCAGGGTGGGCTCTGGGGTGCTGTGGGGCCTTCTAAATAGGCATATGCAGCAGTCTGTGAACACTTCCACTTCAGCTGGGGAATTAAAATTTGACTTATTTTTAGATTGTGTATTGATGTTCAGGCCAATTCCCATCACTCTGACAACAAACTGGATCCTATTTCGAAAGGCCACCCCAAAACCCAAGAGAGTGTGTTCCATTCACTCTCTGACCTTTACACTTAAGCCGTGAGTGATGCTACAATATAACAGGGCTCAGTGCACTCTCCTGAGCTGAGATGGCCTTATGTCACCAGGGACTTTCAAAGCTTCTTGCAAAAAATGTGCCATCAACCCTCTCCTGCTCTCCAGCTAAAGTGTTCAGGCCCAGGGAACACTACTGCTCATGACCCAACCTGTCTCCCAGCATTTATAAAGAGCAATGCTAAAAAAAAAAACCAAAACCAAACAAACAAACAAAACATGGGGACATGTCAAACCACCTTCTTTCTCACACAGCCTTTCTCTTAGGGCTCTGTGCTGGTCATACACACAGGTGAGGTGCATAGCAAATGGGCTGTACCAGCAGTCACCTCAACACTGCAGAAGATTCACCTGCAGCCTGGATCCTAGCAGGACAGGTCCCCATCCCCATTACCTTTGTCCCCTTTCTTTCTAGTGTCTTGGGATGGGTTCCCAATGTTATTTTTTCCATTACTTTCTCATTTGAAGACTTATAAGTAAATTATATTAAAAAATTTACTTCCAGCTCTTCATAGTAGTGGGGAAAACCCCACCAACAAAACTTCAAATTTCAGGGCCATGGCCATGGCATTGAAGAGAGAATTATAACAAATTCTAATTCCAGTGGAGAGTAATTAGGAACATATTAAATAATTCATTATTATTTTGACACTTTCTTGTGAACCAGGTGTTTAGGAAGCTGTTTCAGACAGAAGCATGTAATGAAGTCTCTGAGGTCCTTCCCTACCAGCCAGGAGCATGAGAAGAACCACTAATGCTTGTAGAAGGCTGGACCTACCCAGAACCTAGCTCCAGCATGACCAGCAAGGACCTCATATCACTGTCAGAAGATGCTATGGTTTTATTTAATTTTCTTCATCCTCCATGAATATTTCTCATTTTTCTAAATACTCCCATGGTAGTGTCTGAGCTTTCTTAGTTACAACAGATTCAGGTAAGGTTTACATCTCTGGTCCATATTATCTCAAGTTTTTAAAACATGGTAATATTTTTATTTATGTAAGAGTATTTAAAGCTGTGTTTTCATTCACACTACTGGGTTTGGGTTGCTTGACCTTCCACCAAAGTCAGTAGTGGTGCCCAGGAGCATTCCATGTAGCCTAATTAAGCCTCCTCCTCTCTAATCTTTTTGTGAAGTGGCCCCTGTATTTTCATAAGAAATGAAGTTTCTCTTCCACATACCGAAAATCTCAACCACACCATGATATTTCTGTGATAAAAAACACACATGAAGAGTCTGCAGTCACCAAAGAAGAGGGGGAAGATGTTTGTTTGTTTGTTTGTTTAAAAGTCATTACTAGCTAACTGATTAGTTGCTCTTTCCTCCTTTTGCAATTTCTCCCTTGCTCTCAATACTGCATGTGTCAGACGTGAGTTGTCAGCTCAGACAAACATCATCTTGTGATTCAGTTCTCAGCCTGACTGCATGTGCTAGAAAGTACTGGAAGCACGAGGCAGCCCTGGAAATGCCTGTTTGCTGGTTGATTAAATAATGCAGAACCTCCACTTACTAAATTCAGACAGAGCTGCTATCGATTCAGTTGTCCTCACCTTTAGGGTTGTGGACAACCAGAGTTTCAGAGCTACTTGCTGGCTTGGGGTACCTGTGTACATGGTTCTCCTGAGCCTAGAAAACACAAGAGTGGAGACATTATATATATATATTTTTACACACACGTATATAAATATGCATTATGTACCTGGCTGATGCTACTGCCAGTCCATTCTAAAGGAATTCAAAATAAAGGACAGTCTCATCAAGATCCTTTCTCCCCTCAAAGTGGGGAAAAATGTGGCTGAGCCACCTTCTTCTGTTTCAAACTGGGGAGATCAGTATAAAGAATTCACACCACCCTGGGACTTATTTCAAAAACATATAAAGAATTAAATGAACCAGTGCCCTGGCAAGAGTAGTATTTACTGGGGCAGTACACAACAGCAACATGTAAAGCCTGTGGTGGGCATCTGGTGTTTGAGAGGTTTGGGCAGGACAAAGGAGCATGGGGCCAGGTGCCATCCCCAGGCCACAGGGGCTGTTTGGGCTGGCTGTGCTCTAAATATTAAAACGGGCACACTGGCTTCGTGCCATGTTCATAAACATGTCCATCAACTGCAACCTTGGGGGAACAGGCTCTACCATTCACTTGCTGAAAAACAAACTGCCATTCTTTACCTTCTAACCCTTCAGGAAAGCAGCTTTTCCCCACCCCACAATGTAAAACCCACTCGCTACATCCACTACGCAAGTGCTATTTAAAATTCACTCGCATAGTGAATTTTAGAGCTCATTCACGCTCAGCTCGGAAGCTGAGAATGGCCACGTAACAACATGTGCAAATTTTTGACTGAAGCAGAGTTATTCTAAAAACAACTGAATGAGGAGTCCATGAGGCTTGGCGCAATTACATTTTACTGAAAAACGCCTAACCATGTGGGCAGAGAGCAAGACAGATGAGATGAAGAGCCTTAACTACTACAGCAATTTTTATTCATTAGTGCAGAGATGTATCAGCAGGCTACAGCACCCCTCAAGAGCACTGACCCTCTTCTCCACACACTGCCTGCATTCCCCTCCAGATAGGCTGTATTCTTAGGACCCCCCCCAGGATTTATTAGCTTCAAGAGATTGATTGTACTAAGTATTTTTTTCCAGAAAATTTAGTGCAAGTTTTCTGCTTGCTGGCACAAGGAGTAATAGGCAGCCCTTTCACTGTACCTTCCCCCAACACAGGCAGCCCACAGGGGAGCCCAGTCCCCTCTGAGGACAGGAGGCCACTGACACCCAGCAGGACACAACCATCCTTCCCCAGCATCACAAACGTGCCTGTGTCTCTTACCTGAGCAAAACATCTCCAAGAGCTGCACATTGCCCCGTCCTTGCCCAGATGCCACACTGCGTAAGAAGCTGTCAGGAAGAGCCCTGCACTGGTGCCCCAGGGCTGCCCTCGCAGCACAGCTGGGGACTTAACACTTCACAACTGGGCCAAGCAGCTGGTGGCAACCTGGAGCTGCCTCATTTAGCATAGAAGATAGAAGCAAGTCCATGTATCTGGGGCGTTTCAAGGCACCTGGAGAGAAAGCAAACAAAACTCCACAAGGCACAACTAATTTCTCAACCAAGCAGGAAACATTTCAAACAGCTCCTTCAAAGCAAACTGCATGTGAGCCCAAGCTCCTCACAGCTTCTATCATTAACGGAGAGCAAACAACAGTGAGGTATTATAATTTATTACCGTTGCTAAGATGAACACAGATACTTGATACCCAATTGTATGCAGAACTGTAAAAAAATAGTTTTAATACAGTATCAAAATTTACACAAGTGTAGTGTCAAAAGACCAGTGTCCCTCAAAGTAGCCCCTGCACATATATACTGCAGGCACAAGTACATGTTTTACAGTTTTTCATACGTATATGTAGATATATAGGAATACAACAATCGAAGTTTAACTATGCAAACAGTATGTATGGGAGAAACCAACATGTAAAGATACCCGACAGCTGTTTGGGCTGGATTACATATAAGAAATTATCCAATAGTGCAATGTTACAAAACGGAAGGCCAGATGCTGCATTTCAACTCAAGGAGAGGGAGAGAACAGGAGTTTTGCAATGCTGGATCAGAAGCCTTACATCAAATGGTACCAAGGAAAATTAACGACAGAAACCAATATAATTACTGCTGCAAATTAACACGCTTTCTCTGAATAAATTTAGCAGATCTACATCATACTCCTATATAACAAAAGATTGTACAGCAACCGAGCTACATTCCACTGCAAATAGCCCACAAATACAGCATGTTGCAAGCTCAGAGAAAAGAGAGGTTCTGATTTGGGCTCAAATCTTAGTAACCAAGAACAAACCAGAAACCCAGGAATTGTTGCATTCCTATTTATTTTTTTTTATTTATTTATTTTTAACTTTTATTAGTCTTTCTGATACTCAGCTATGGTAAAAAGTTAAGCAACAGCATTCATTCACAAGCCTGTTGCACATTCATACATGAAACTATCATTGCTTTTAGATATACACAAAATACCTATCATTGCAATTCAATACACACAACACAGATAAAAATAAACTAAGCACATCTAGGGCGCCATCTGGTCAAATCTCAGGCAATCTGAACAAGAGCTTTCTGCCTCATAATAATGAAAGACATGCTCTGAGTATAATAAAACCTTTTTCTCTGAAAGAACACTACAGTGGCAAGAAAAGCTGTTTTATAATGCAGTGCAATCTTTTAGATCCTTACAGACTCTTGTTAAAGAAACTAGCATGTCTCTAAATTAAACAGTAGAAATTATCATCCTGACAACTGGAAAATACCTTCCAAAAAAAAAAACCAAAACAACTAAAACCAAACTCAATTCTGACAGAAACTCTGACTGGAGACCTGTAATTGTGACACCTAAGTATTCTGTTCATTAGAGGGCTGCGAACATCATACGTGTCTTCAGAAGATGTGCATCAAAAGCGAGTCAAAAAGAAAGCTATCTTTACTTTCATTTAGAAAGAAATCATGTTTCACTACAAGGACTGTAGTTATGCTACACTACTGGCTGGTTAGGAGACTTTATGGTCTTTTAGCACCTCCAAAGGCAGGTATTCTACCAAAGCAAAAAAAAAATCATCTGGAAATTGCCTAAGCACCATTAAGCAATACTTTGCAGACTCAAGTGTGGGTTACTAAGAAGTGACTTTCTCAGTCCTGTGGAGACCAAAGGCACAGTTTATCAATGTCTCTCCAGTCTGGTGAAAAACCTCTGTTAAATCCAGTGGAAAAGTCGTTCCAACCTACTAGAGATTCACTGTAACTAATCCAAATAAAACTTATTTCATGTAACTCCTGTAGAATCCCAATCATCTTTTAGTGAGGATGGAAATACCTCAGTGCTTCTAATCATGGTGTGTTTAGAGTGATGATGCGGCAGCAGAGTTTCACTAGCCAGTAAATCGAAAAGAGCAGCATTTGGGGGACACTGACAACACAGCTCCTCTGAAAGATCTCTGTGCAGAATCTCTACTAGTTTCCAGCGAAGTCTCTTGTGGTGCTTGCAGACACCTTGTCGTCAGCTGGGAAGTCACTGTGAACACGGTCAGTTCTTTCTCTCTCGTCAGCAGTTCAAACTCCTTCTCTTCACAGAGAGGACTTGCTCAGGGCTTTTTACATAGGTCCTTTATACTGATTTCCCGACAAATGTTGTCTAATTCCAGGGCACGACCCTGCAGCATCTCCAAGTTTCCTCCACACAACCTAAGGAGAGGGATGGAAAGATATCTCATTATCACCAGTTAAGATGTACTGGTGTTCATATAGACATGCATCTGGAAACACCACATGTTCATTACACAGACCATGCAGCACAGGTAAGGACAGAGGGGAGGGATGCACAGCAGGAGAAGAGAACATTTCTCAAGGGATACAACATTCCTTACGACCACACAAAGCACATGCTTCTAGGTAAAAATGATTGAAAACAGACAAATGAACTAGCACATGCATCACCAGGTTATTTTATGCTTCAGATACAAGACTGAGGGTATTTACAGGCCTTAAGTGAACAAAGTTTGCTCAACTATTTCCCAAACCACATCTCTTGGTTTCTGGAACGCAATTCAGAAGCACGAAGCTCAGTCCAGAGGAGCCTAAACATTTCCAGATTAAAAAGCACAGAGCAGTTCTCCTCTTTTTCAAAGAATTCACTTGCTCTTTTATCATCAAGCAATGTGTTAAGTCTTTATTTCAAACTGGTTTTTCTCATTTGTTCCTCCTTGAGATCAGAGGAACTGTGCACATAGTCACTGTTCTATACACGCTTGTGTGTTTTGTTGAACCAGAGCAAAATACACAATTTGGCAGAAGTTAGCAAGTTTTTTCTTAGTGTAGACTACACATTATAATGGTTTCCTTCCTCATACTCACCTCTACTCCCATTCATGATTGCATAACATCCATGCTACAATCATGGAATTAAAAATGAAGAGAAGTTATGCCCCCAAAAACTAGGAAAGTATTTTATAATGATTTATTTTAAAAATTGACCAATTATAAGGAGGAGAACCAGTAGCTTGTATCGTATCACCAAGCATCTCTTCCACGGGCCACCAGAAACAAGAGTGGTGGTTACCACTGTACTTTGCATTGCAATTGAAGATTATTTCTGTTTAATAATAATCAACCAGCAACCAGCTAAAGTTAACTGCTACTAAACCACTCATTAATCTCTGGACCAATAGTGATATGACAACTGAGAAAGACAAAACCTGTTTTCCATTCTCATTCTTTATTATTTGTATTTTAACAGTGTCTAAAGCCCGGGAGTGAACAGAGATTGCATTAGTTGGAACTGAATAAACACAAAGCAGCTGAGTCCTGGGAAGTGGACATCCTGAAAAGACCATCCCTATAGCTGATGAGCAAAGGCAGAATGACCCCAAGGTCCTACTGTTGTTCTGTGCAAGAGATGGCAAAGTAACCCAGGTCCTCTAAGCCTTTGCTGAAGAATACCTGAGTATAAACATGAAAACCAGAAACACCCAAGACTGGAAGCAGTAAGCCTACAGTCTTGTCATGTAGGGCCAAACAAAGTCCTTTAAAAGGAACTGTCTTTAGTAGTAAAGGGTGGACATAACCCAAACCCTGCAAACTTTTCACATGGCCAGAATCTCGCAGCCTGAAATCAAAAGTTATTGTAAGAACTGTTTGCTATCTTGTGAAACACTGTGTCAGGGTAAAAGCACGAAACATGGGGTCTCAGTCAAACCTCAAACAGCTGTCTAAGACTAAGCCATACAAAATGGTGGAGGGCTGGATTTGATGAGTCAGGCATTTCTTTTCAATGTTTAGTTGCTGATTTTCCTAACTTAGTATTATGAAAAAGCAAGGTCTCTTTGATAGCTCTTGCGAGAAGGCACACTGTGCCTACATATGCCTTTCAACAATTTTCTTGTCAATAAACGTCAGACAATATTTACCAAACAGCTAATGCTGACACAATAATGAACTAAAAGGTGACACTTCCAAAGTCCTTCATTTCCAGCTGAATAAATGACCCCTGATTGCTAGGAAGGGCCAAATGCATACAAGACAGCCCTGGAAAGCCAACATCCGAAGCAGAATTGACACAGTGGGGTCAAAAGGCATAGTGTCCTGACATTGTTAAGGGTGGGACATGGAAAAATCTTTATTAGCAACCACTTTTGCTTGTGCACACGGTGCAACAGGCCCTTGAAGGCACACCAGTAATTTTATTTCCCTCCTTTTCAGAAACACAGGATGACACAGGCTAAATTTCTGCAGACTTATCACCAAACTCTCCTTTTGTGCTGGTGTATGTGCAGTTCTTTGCACAATCATGATAGCTGTACACATTGCTGCCTTCTGCACACATTTATTTGCCCCTATGCATTGTATATACATTTTGAATTTGCATATAGAGTTGTTTCTTCTCAGTTCACTAGTTCAACACTGACTTGCCACAAGCAGCTCTAATGGAATTACTTTGCATTTACAAGCACTCAGAAGAAAATATAATACTTACATATTCCTGAATGTGTTTTAAATAGTTATGACACGGTAAAAGCCCAGCACCATAAAATTCACTCAAAATCTCAGCCAAAAGCTTAACTGAATAAAGGACAGGTGTGATGCTCATGATACAGTCATGATGTTTCATTTCTAGCTTATTTCCATCACACCATAGTGAAAGCACGGATAAATCTTATCCCTGGGAGCCAGGCAGAAAGCTGCACCCTAACTGCAGATGAGAGCATCTACGTCACCAGCTGGCTGTGGTAGCATTTGAGGCCCATGGTACATGGTACATGTACAGCATGAAATACTCGTGGAGATCTCTGGGCTCCCTGACCCCTCTTTGTCCAGCTATATTGCCAATGCCATATGGCACATCCCTTCTTCCCTTTAACTCCCAGACCAAGTGAACTGCTGCAGACCTCCAAAGAAAACTTACCAGTAGCCTGAGGAAAATCATGAAGAAAACCCCTCCAGACTTAATCCAAACATTCCTGCACTTTGAAATTCTCTCCATGTTCACTAATATGCAATAAACCACCTCTAATCTTGCTGCTATGTATTGCTATATTTATATATAAATACAAAGCAAGACCATTCCCAAATAAGTTGTTGATGAAGTGGTACCAATACCACATCCTGAGGAGAGAATTCCCACATCCATTATCTTAATAAAATATCAATGTGATCATGTAACACCATAAAGTTCCTACAACACAAATTATATCTCCAAATTGCATTTTGGCAACAATCAAGACTACGCATCAAAATTATAGAGCCCAAAATGAAACCTGTCATAATTCCACCGTTTTCACAGGCAAAACAATGGCATGGCAAATGGTTCATGTGAAACACCCACAGTTTGTTCAGCAGTGAGCTACAAACTGGAAGGAACTGCAATGAGAATGCCAAAGAAAAGAAACATCATAATCAGTTTATCACAAATCCACTGTACTTTTAACATGGACTAGATGAATATAAGAAAGGAAATAATCAACTATTTAAAAAGTAAAAGAATATATTGATAGTCAAAGCAGACATAGATTATAAAAGTCAGAAGAAAAGGCAGCATTTCAATGCCAGCAGCAGAGCTCTGAATGGGAACAAAGAGACAAGGCAGAACACAAGTATCTATTTTGGATTTACAAAAATTAATTCATAGTGTCAAATTTAATACATTAGCATTTTAGAAGTGGCGTTACTTACATCATGAGAACTGTTACTATGGATTACTATTAAGTACGTACTAGTTAGAAACTGCTTTTGTTATCCATAAATTGCAAAGGAATAGTGTAGGCAGGAAAATACAGAGTTGTCTTCGTAAAGATGGGGAAACTGAGGCTGCCAGATTTCATCCTACTTGCCAAAGTTTATTCTTACAAAGGATAAATTCAGGTCAGCTGAGTCATGCAGTACTTCATCCCAGATATATTATCACACATAGATTTTTCTTATCAATACTAACCAACATGTCAAAAATATAGTGTTCCTAATTTCATTACAGAAAGCATAATTGACTTAATTTCCACATAAAATCTTCAAGGGCTTACTATCAGCATTTAAACAAAAAAATACTTTGCATCTTCAGGTCTTTCCAGGATCAATATAGAATATAAAACAAAACACTTTAAACTTGTACTGTGCATTTCTCCAGACACTGCTTTTTCTGTCTTGCTAAAGTAAGAGTCTTAAGAGTCTTCCAACAGCCTGCTGACTTCTATTTTCCTGAGCTTCCAAGACAAGAGCATGTTTAAGAAAAAAAAAAAAATAAACAAGGAAATTTTATTTTACAAATTTGTTTTGCAGCCACTAATAAGGGCAGTAGTATATTTAAGCTTCCAGGTGTCTTTCCTGAGTATGGGCATACATATATAACTGGCCAATTTCATTTAAAGTTAATTAGACTGATTACAGTGCTCTGGATTTCAGGGCAGAAGGGATCATTAAATCTTCTTGCCTGACCTCCTGGATACCAGAGAACACTTTTCTGCAGCAACTTCTATACTTAGCCTCAGACTTTTTCTTCTATTAAAGTATACCTCAATTTAATTTGTAGTTGGCATAGTGGAGCTTCCAGTAGGTGACACTGAGCACAGGATAGGAAAACCTGCTGCAGGTTTCACACTAAGCTTGTGCCCTTGGTGATTCAGGCAGTCAGACTAGACAGCGATCATCACTCCACAAATATCAACCCTGGTCTGCACAGCAAACCTGCATGGAATACGCATAGCTCAATGCACAAGCATCCAGTTTGGTCACGTACAGCTTGCAAAAGGAAACAAACCCATCCTGCTGTATCAAATACGTACTTATGGATCCCCAGTGATACCGTCTGCACATGGGGAATCATCCCATAACGGCCGGTAGGGTGGGGGAGATGGCCACAGCCCAAGCATGAAGAAACACATGGCGATTTCAACCACTTTGAATAACCTGGGTCAGGCCATGGAATAGCCTTTCTCAGAGCATGGCAAAGCTCTGCTCTCTCTTTTGCCACTGGCTCTAACACTGGGAGATTCAGAGGCACTTATTTATTATTTTCTAAAGTCTCCTCATTACTCAGGAAAAGCACAGTCCTATTTTTAGCAATGACCTCCCTCTGTTTTCTTAGGGATCTCTCCCTTGAAAATCCATTCCTCCTCTTTAGATTTCTTGCTCTGCAGAAGGAGATCACATTAACAATGAGGTTTTGTTACAAAGACTTTTTTTTTTTTTCAGGAATTCCAAATTGCCAAATATGTGAAGAAAAGCAGACTCCTTCCTTTGGCTTGTTCTTCCTCCTGCATCTGATTGTGATAAGTGATGCAAGTGGGAGCTCTGCACTCCCCAGAAAGGCAGGATCAAACCCATCTGCTTCATTCCAGGAAACAGCAGGGTCTCCTCCCTGGTTGGGATGGGGAAGGCTGGGCAGTAGTATAGCTGACAACTCACTTTCCATTTAAAATATAACAGTATCATTTGTCTCTATTTCTGCCTGATGCAATACCTCCTAGCAAATGAAAAGCGGAGCTTTCACATCGTATTGAACTAAACTCTGTGTATTCCTTATCAATCCAATTCAGCAACCAAAGTATCAGCCATTGTTCAAATATTTCACTTACATCAACTAGCTATTACAGGTTGTCAAAAGCATGTTGCTAAATGTTCCATTCAGGGAAGCGTCTTTGCCAATGTGCATTTTAAGAGAACTTTATAAAAGGCTTTTTCTTCATAATTATGCATCGTATCTTGACAAAATTACTCGGCATAGCTTTATTTTCTAGGCAGCAGCAGGTGAAATAGATGGAAGATGCACACAGAACCCTGAGCGCTGCTGACATGGGAAGGGTGGTTCATCGTACCTCTCCTGCACGAGGGTGAGACCAGTGTGCTCGGGGGCGAAGAGCTGCCGATGGGGACATGGTCAGGGTGGCCATTACAGGGGGGACCTGCAACTCTGTGCACATGGAGAGGGGCTCAAGCACCCCTGCTGCTGCTTCCCCGCTTCTGATGCCACAAAAACAGGCGAGGTGACTGCAGTGAAGCGCTATGCCTGGGTTTTATGTTACAGGAAGGGATCCGATTGCTCGAATTTGTGCACAGTTCACTTGCATAAACCTCATTCCTCAGGCTCACAGAGGAGAAGTCAATGTCACCCAGCCACATAGAAGATAATCACCCTATGCATAAACTGATGTCCAGACAAGTCAACAGCACTGAGCTCTCATTGTGCATCTCCACAAAGTTCAACAACAGCAAATATCTACAGAAGTCCCTTCCTGTTCTGCTCTGAAGGAGTGCACACCAAATAACCACTATGTCCCTGTACAGATGGGAAATAAGGTGAGGGATCTACAGCACAAGTCTTGGGAGGAGGGGCTGAGGGGTATGGCGTTCAGCCTAGAGAAAAGGAGGCTCAGGTGAGACCACCTCACTCTCCACAACTCCCTGAAAGGAGGATGGAGCCAGGTGGGGTTGGTCTCTTCTCCCAAGCAACAAGTGACACAACAAGAGCAAATGGCCTCAGGACTGCCAGAGAAAGTTTAGGTTGGACTTGAGGAACAATTTCTTCCCCTCAAGGGTTGTCAATGGGTGGCCCAGACTTCCCAGGGCAGTGGTAGAGTCCCCAACCCTGAAGGGGTTTAAAAAAATGTGTAAATGTGGTGTTGAGGGACATGTTTTAGTGGTGGACTTGGCAGTGCTGGGTGAATGGTCGAACCTGATGATCTTAAAGGTCTTTTCCAACTTAAATGATTCCATTACTCTGTAACACTTCTTTACTGAATGAATATTAAAACAGTTCAGCTCATGGGTGGAGTCCAAGAGACAAGACATGTACAAAGCACCAGAAAACAATCATGTCAGAGCCACTGTTAGGAGACAGGAGCACAGTCCCTGCTCTCTGCTCAGCTCACCATCAGTTTTTAATTCTCTCCAGAGGAGCATGGACACAGTTGACACCCATGGCTGTGGTGGGACAGGGAATTCAGCCACTTGTTGATTCAGGTGATCTGATAAAACACTGCATCTTGTAGCAGATTTCTAAGATTTATTAATT
Organism: Actenoides hombroni; assembly: GCA_024336885.1. NCBI lineage: Eukaryota > Metazoa > Chordata > Aves > Coraciiformes > Alcedinidae > Actenoides > Actenoides hombroni. Next base: position 618,310 of record WUAM01000255.1, on the reverse strand, counting down.
GCAACAGTTTCACTGTTGACATAGGTAAGAACTTGCAGATTTGCCCCTCTGATTTCTTGTGTCAACTGCTGTTATCAATGCAACACAGGTCTTTGCAATCCAACCCTGACTTCAGAGTAAACCACATCTACTCTCAGAAAAGTTTCAACACTGACCTTGGGATCATGATGCATGGTCTTCAGCCCACAGTTCTGCTATTTTTATTATGAATATGCCACACACAGTGGCTGTATCATTGCATTAAAGGCTTTCTCTCTGCAGGGGTTACAGGAATCCATTATATTCCACTGGAGAACAAATATGCATCCTAGATGAAGTAGAAAGCTTCCTCATTCAGAAAAACACCACTTTCAGCTTCAAAGAAAAACTGTACAAGTGTAAATGATTTGGAGAGCAGCTACCACTGGCATCACCCCCATTGCAAGGGCCGGATCCCTGCGCCGAGAAACACACAGTCCACAGATGCAATGAGTGACACACAGAGAAACAATCCCACTCACGACAGTAACATCCCCGTGGCGTCCACAGGAATGTTGCCAGGACAATACGAGACACGTGTTGAGAAACAGACACGACGTTTTGCATGGACTGTACAGGAGGAGCGTTACCTTCAGAGCATTTACCACTGAGTCAGACTGCTGAGAGGCTGAGCCATGTCCACTGACGCTAGCTGGCTCGTTTGCAGAGCAGTAACTCCCCTCCGCCCCTCCTGGCATCCTAATGGGATCCTTCGCAAAAAATTAAGAACTATTTAATAGAGAAAAGGGTCGGTAGCTAATTAAAACAGACGTCAAGTAGTTATTGTTCTTTTTAAAAAGGCTGAGAAGCACTGAAGGCATGCTGTACCCCAAAGTCCCCCTCTTTCCGTGCCACAGTAACCGAGATCACGTGAGGCAGCTCAGGTTCTACTGTTGAGTGTCACCCAAACACTCTGGCCCTCGGGGGTGTCTATATGGAAAACCAGGACATAGCAGTAGAATTTCTGGTGTACGTACGTTGTCTCACAAAAGCACTGCAAGGTTCAGAGAGGTGATTTCAGCTCCAGAGGAAGGTTTTGAGAATGTCTAATTTTATCCCAATCATTCTGGAGGTTGCTCCTTCAACAAAACTCACATTTTAAACCATCGCTGCAAGGTTTGCAATGCAAGCTCAGCCACAGTTGACCAGGGAATGAGCCAGGAGCTCCAAGGCTCATTCCTTCCCTGTCTCTGGCTGCTCCGGTGCAAGGACTTGTCCCCCTGCTTGCCTGCGAGATGTCAATTTATACCCAACACTGGCCACCTCAGGGGCTTTTTCCTCCCAGTAAACACCTGAAGGGTTCTTCAGGACACTGCCAAACAAATGCAAGCTCCCTAAACTCTTACAGCTCAGTGACCTCAAACTTCACAGGATGTAAAGCATCTCCTGGAGCGACTGCAGTGTCGAGGTAACCTGAGTAAGCAGCCTGCTTCAGAGGAGTGCTAAAAATACCCCTGCTGCATTCATGGACAGCAATGTGATAGCTGCAGCGACAGAGACGGCCTGAATAGATGCTTCTGAGGGAGATACTTTCAACCTGACCTGCTCTTCACTGTCATTCTTCATGCAGATTTTTGTTTAAGAGTAACAAAAAAAACCCAAAACAACAACAACAAAAAAAGAGAAATATAAAGAAGAAAAACATTTCAAAGATTGAGAGATGAAAAGTTCCTTTCTTACAGAGTAACAAACACTGTAGGGAAAGTTAAGAAATGACATAGCAGTAATTCCTACTGGAACGTGTGGGGAATGCATTTCTGAAGGAAAAATAACGACAGCGGAAAGAGCCTCTGATCAGAATCAGTGCCCCAGTGCACACTGATTTGCCCTGCTGAGTGAGCATGTCGCACATTGCAGTCTTTTCAGGGGCACCTATAACCAGAACAATAAGAAAGGTGAAGGTGGGTGCAGGAGAAAAAGGGCACAGAAAGATGACACGAAGCTGAACTTCACAGATCTGGTCTGCATGAAAATACTTAATTGAGAAGTACCGCAGCCCAAAGCAAGTTTATATCCTGCTTCATTAGGATATGCCCAGGCCTCTGTAACCAGCAGTGCCTAAGGGGAATCACAGAGAGGACCCCTGCAGCTACCGAATGCATGAGACTCGATCTCAGCAATTGTCCACAGGACTGAAACTCACATAATCAAAAATCCCTAAAAACAACAAAAAGAGACAATGCTGCACATGCTAAGCCCACAGAAAAGGTACCTTGAGTCTGAATAGGAAACCCCCTTTGGTATAAGACATCGTCTTCCAGTGCCACCCTCCTGCCCAGCAATGGATGCAGCATAAACTGCAGCTGTGGGTGCTAAGGGGTCTCATAACTAGGTGGACAATAGCAGCACACAGTTGGGGCACCACGTAGCATCTCAGCCTACAATTTTCTGCAACAATGACTATTATCAATTTGCTGTGATGTATGGAGGGAAGTTTAAGATTTATTTTTCCTTGGGAAGGATTTATAGATCTGTTAGTGACTGGGCAGACTTAATGCTATACTTTGGGAAAGGAAATGAAAGAGGAAGGAGAAGGGGCAATAAAGGAGACCAGAACAATTCTAGTTTAGGATAAACACCTTTGGTCAGCTTTGGTTTTTTTATAAGACAAGTATTCTGTTTCTTTACTGACTCCTGTGGCCAGCAAAGACTTTTATCAGCTTTGAATTATAAAATATACATATTGCTATAAAAATGCTGGGAAAATTAATACAAATTGTACATCTAAAGCCTCCTGAATATGAGAAAAATCTCAAAAGCCCTGTGAATTGTGCCTCTGTCAGAGTTCAGGCCTTCCTCCAGGCAGCTGTCCTCCATAGCCGCTTCTGTGCCACATGCAGCACATTTTAGTCTCCCTTCCTGAGAATGAGAAACTTGTAAAAACACTGCACTAAGTCATCAGGGTTCTCAACACATGTTGGTAGGAGACTGAAAATCAGTATTTTCTCCTGTGGACATCCTTCTCCCTCTTCCCCCTGTCCTTGATAAGAAACATAAGGTTTTCTTACAAAATAAGGCAGGTTCTGCTACCCTGAAGCCCCATCCTCCAGCTCAGGGACTTATCCTCTCAGGTGAGGCCACCCCACAGAAGCAGTATAGCTTCTGCCTCCTTTGGAGGAAGCTTATTCCAGCAGATGATGGGACCAGGTTGAACATGAGTCTCCTGTTCCTTGGCAAGCCCCATGAGCCTGAAGACGCTGACTGCATTATGAATTTCTGGAGCAGTGAAGCAAAACAAGAAGAAAAGGCACTTTGCCAAAGCAGTGGTGTCTGGCAACAAGGTGTCTTAGGAGACTGGAAGAGAGTGTTTTTTCACACGTTTCATCATCACAACTGCTGCTTGCCAATGGGGAGCATGGCAATGTTTAACCTTCCACCAAAGCTTGACCTGAGTTTTCTTGCACCGAGTCCCTTCTCTGCCACTGCCCAATCCAGATTACAAGTGAATCCTGAGCTGGATCTTGAGGACAGGAGGAGAAATCCTACTCCTTTCCTCCTCTTATCTAGATCCACGCACAGTGATTGCATTCAGCCACTCAAAGTAGGCATCCCATGTGTCCACATGTTTTGAACAGATCTTTTCATTTATTATCCAGTAACAAAGCTATGGAAGTGAAGGGATGAAATCATGGCTCCATAGTGCTGAAATTGATATTAACTTGAAACATGAATAATTCTAAACAAACAGTGCTGCACAACATCAACACCTGAGAAATTGTTTACTTTTTTTGCTCATCCTACACTGCCAAACTTCCCTGTTGCCCCCGCCCAGACCCTGTGCCCAAACTACAGCATGGTTTGCCCATTGCCTTCTCCGAGTCTAATGTTTACTCTCTGTGGATTATACTGCTGCAGAAAGCTCATTGTCTGAAGGAGGTAAAACCCACGTAATAACCTGTGTACAATTTGCCACAAAGATAAGAGAGTGCAATCACTAAATATGCAGATCCATTTTCTGCTGAAAGCGAATCTACAAAATATCTAATGCCAACACGTGACTAGTGACTAGAAAGCACAGGAAATCTGACTCAACCCCATAATATCACATAACAAAAAATTAGATGAATGGAAATTTAGCATCTCCCTCGAAATGACTGCCAAACGTTAAGGATATTCAGGCCATTCTCCCACAGCACCAGAGGCAAGCCCTGTCCTGTACCCTGGTCACGGTCAGAATAAAGACGCCTGTGTTGAACAAGGTATTCTTTGACGGAGAGAACTAATCATGAGCCTTTCTACTTCAGCCAATAGAAACCATCATTTTTTCAATCCATAGTGTTGATAAGGACAGTCATGAATGAAAGCCACTGTAGCACAAAGCAGACTGCACAGCTCAAGCTCACGGCAGTTGATCTGCCAGCCCCTCTGGAGGAAGCGTGTCACTCACTGCCGGACTCGCAATCTGCCCAGGGCATGCCGGCACAGCCGAGGAGGGAGAAACATTGTCCGTCTCTGCCCCAGGGACACTTGTAGTCACCTCACCAAAGCTTTTGGAGTACGCGATTCTCCTTTCCACTGGGCACTGCTCTGTTCACTTACCATCCGAGACCAACCTCAGCAAACACACAAGACCTCATTCTCCGGCAGCTTTTTATCCTAGAGGCAAGTTCTTTTCTGGGAAGCATATCCTTCCTGCTGGGTAGCTGCCATGACAGTTCAATCACTACCTGATTCTCAAAGCTTTTTTTCTGATTTCCCCAGCCCTCAATTTCCCCATTAGCTCAAAGAAAACACAGGCTGTGTTTGTCAACTTGCTTCAAACAGGCAGAAGAAAGCAAAACCAAAAAGCAATAAACTTCAGTATGTTGCACTGCTGGATTAATAACACTAAACAAAATGGCAACAATTTTTTGAAGCAGCATTCCTGTCAATTAAAATACACAATTTTAAAATGCTGCAGTTATTTGCCATAACTTCTGTTCTCAAAGACCTCAGCAAAAACCTCTAATTCTGCATAGTGCTGTCCCAATCCACATATCCTCATAGAGTACTTGAAGCACACTCAAATTTCTGAGCAGCCAAAACTGGCTGCACACCTTCAGAAACAACCATTTTCAGCAAGCCCTCTTCTGCCAATGAACCTGTAAGAGAAAAAGGCCCTGGGCTGTAGCACCTCCAAATCTTGGAGACCACACATAGTAAAGACCACCACATTTTAAAATCTGGAAGATTCGTTGGACTCTACAAGAAAATGAGTATGAGTACAAAGCAACTTCAGACATTCAAAAATTACTCGGGGAGGGGGTGGGGTGAAAGCCACAACAAACAAAAACTGTCCTTCTCCAAACTGGAATCTTTTTGTACACCAGGTTTGTCTTGAATTTCTGTCTTGGTGTCATCAAGCCCATTAGCTCTTGCCATCCAGCCCGCCCATGCCCACCAAGATGGAAGCGCTATGCTTAGGACACCCTGAGACAAAGCTTCTGCTCAGAACCTCAGCTGCTGTAAACTGGAGTCACTCCATTAACGACCTATTAATTTAAACCGAGGATGAAAGCATATGAAAGAACTGGGTGGGTGGATGCTGTTGATTTATTTTCAGCAAATATTTGATGACATGATTAGGTAACATGGGTTTGTTCAATGGGTTTTAATTACATCTTGGCTGAAGGATTCCCTCCCTATTCTTCTGAATATTCTGGAAGGGAGGACACAAACAGTACTGGACTATGAGTGACACAGAAACAATGCTAACCAAACAGTTCCCATCTTCTGATCGGATTTGTAGCTAAAACCATGCCATGCAGAAGGAAAATAAACACATATCTAAGCAAAAAGGTTTTAGAAGGATTTGGAAATGCATTGAAATAAAATGTGATAATCTAATGGAAAGGGGAAGAAAAAGAGCAATGGAAAGTGTTAGAAGTGCTTAAAAATAAACTAGTGTGTGCCTAAGGGTCACGCTTGCCATTACACACTTAAAAAGTACCAGAACTGGAAAAGGCGAGTAAGGATGTAAAGCCCAGAAAATGTCCCTGAAGCACAGTGGAATTGAAAGTGAAACAAAGAGAGATGGAAAAGGAAGACTTGTAAAGCAAAAGATGAGGAAAAGGAGTCAGAAAAGCCCACGTGAGAGGGAGCAGAAGGGCTATGGCTCAGCCTTGCACCACACCTGCCTCAAGGCTTGGTGCTGCACACTATGGAAGCCGGGAGCTCAGCTTCCTGCATCCAGCCTCCAGCCCCACTGACCCATGCAGTTTGTTGGCTCAAAAGCAGCATGCTGGCAATACTGTCTTTCCCCTTCATTCAAAGGTAAGCCTAGATTACAAGGACAAAGAGTTAGAGGGGGGGAACGTCTGATAATCTCCATTTCTGCCTCTTGCTCCATCCTCCCATGAAACAAATAAAACCTGAAGCATTTAAGTTGGGTGCTTGCCAAGTATATCTTTTGCAAATGCATTCACTGTCATTATAGGACAGATGTCCACATTTCCATAACAGTTCAGCTGAGCTTATCAGCCCTGCAATACCATCCCTACAAAAATTCAGCGTTCCCTTCAGTTAACTGACATGTGGATGCCAGATCCTGATCCCGCTTCCCCCAGCAGAAGGCACGGATAGCAGTCACGCACCACATCAAGCCTCGGAGGACAATCCCGTTTTCAGTTAGCTGAAGTTACTCGCTGACATAACGGATCTGTCACAGCCCACGAAGCTATAACTGGGATGTGAATCCACTGTTTGGCTCCTATGTATTCTTTTAATTACTGCTGAGTATCTTCATTCCAATATGCACAGAAACTCTGTTCTGGCTAGAGCGCTGGCCATACTACCACGGTCAGGTTTTCTAACCTTAGCGGCAAAACTCAATCCAGAGTGATGCTGTAGTTGCATGTCATTCTGAGGCAGCAGAAGGCAGCAGCACTGCCAAAGCCCACGTGCTGCAGAGAGCTTTCCTGCCCCAGCCCCTCAGGGGAACTACTCTAGCCTGAAATCCATCCAGCAAACCAGAAATGTTCTCGCTCAAACCCTTTTGCCTTTATGCAGTGCTGTCACGCACCCTTACCTACACAAGTGTTTGAGAAGTGTCAGCACAAGCTGCGCACCCCTTGTCTTGGGCACAGCCGTCAGAGCTTGGCATTCTCAACAGAACAACCAGCTGCACACCGTAAATCTTGGAAAGTATCTGCTTTCTTGCACAAGAATCCTATTTGTGGGTCTGGATCCTATCTTGATACGTGCTATCTGAGAGAAGGAAAAAAAGAACAACAGCAAGAACAAAACAAAAACACCCAAACAAACAGACACAACAGCTAATTATAGTTCTCACTAACACAGCAAACCTACAACCTATCTACGGCTTCTCATAACTCTTAAAACCACTACTACGCTACTAACCACTACCAGACCCACTGTGCAGCACAGAAAAAAAGACATGAGCAGGCGTAAGCGAATCTGCGCATTTTTATACCTTTTCTATTACCTGATCAAACTAAAACATTGACTGAGTGGTGGAACTGCATTTCCCCAGACAACGCAGCCTTTCAGTACAGCAGAAGTGAACTAAAACTCAGATTCCATTTGAACAATGAGGGCAGCACTTAAAACCATTTTTCTGGAAATGTTCTTGCCACTAAATATTAATAAAACCTTTGCAGTAGAGGTCCATTGGGTTTTGAAAAGAAAACCAATATGTATGGAGGGAGACAAGCAAAGCAAAAGAAACTGGAAAAGAACCACGCCTAAGTGACAGGTGAAAGATGAGATTTATCTGAAGAGGGTGTCAACAAATGTGCCAGTGCACTTTCGTAAGAAACACATAAGCAGAAAAGAGGGAAAAGAAAGGGTATTGAAAGTGGAGAGGAGAAAGAAGAGTGCAGCAGCAGGAGGTTAAAAAAGCCTCAGAAGGTAAGGCAAGGACTCTTCATTAGAGACTTCGCAGAGACGTCACACTCCTGAGCGCGAGTCGTCACCTGTCTCATACTAAGCGCAGCCCTGCAACTCCCAAACCCTCTCTGTGCTCCAGGACACCGTCAAAGAGGTGCTATGGAAAAAAGGAAACAGCACTTGTACTGAAGCACTGGTGAAATTTTAAGGCACAACACTGTAACAGAGTTAAGAGCTGTGCCAAAAGCCTTCGTCGTATATTTTCAGCTGATTTGTCAAAAGCACTCGATTTGGCTTACAGCCCAACAAACTCCCATTCCTCTCATTACATGGAATCAAACCAGTTCCAGGAGCTTATGCATTTCCACCCTGCACCTCTGTCTTTGTGACAGGGCCTTATCGCTGCTGATAGCACATCAGAGGTGTTACTCACAGGACCAACTAAAACCCCCAAAATGAACTTGTGCAAATTTAATGCCAAAGTAGTCAAATGCAAAGTCGGGATAAACTTGGTGTGTACATTTCCTTCCTCTCCCCAGAGCAATGCCTTTCTTCAGGAGGAGAGGGGAGTAAGATATGCCAGGAAACTTGAACTCCTGTCACTCTCTATTTCTTATAATGAGGTATCCAGAAGATTTTTCAGAACTCTCCTACAGATACTTTTGTCAACAAAACCAAACATAAGACAAACCCTAGCCTGTGTATTTAAAAACAAAAAGCAGTTTGCAGGCTTGCTCACCTAGTCCTTACCCTTCAAAACCCCAGGACCAGCATATTTTGCTGCAATTACTTTTGCAATAGCTACGGGCTTCGGTGCTATTTCCACAAGCACTATTTTCTCCTTTTGGCACCCCATCATTTCTGCAAGATCTGCATTTCATGGGGCTCCACCTGAGCGCATCAGACCCCAGACAAATAAAACACATGGCCACTTCTAAAGCATTTGCCCACAGGGAACGTTCTGCACAATTTCTCTCCCAGTGTTGTTCCAGACCCAAGACAAACCACAACAGTATTTTTCAGGCAGGTTTGTTAACGTTTGCTCTAAACACTGAAAATAATACTCTTTATCAGTGAAGATCAACCTTTGTCTTTCTTACTGAAGATACATACATATATATATGTATACATGTTAATACATACATGTTAATGGTCAGAAATGTAACCGTTGTTGCGGTCCTCCTTTTCCAGATTAAAAGTTCAGAGAAGTTACATAAATTGCTCAAGGTCACCTAGTCAAGAGCTAAACAAAAGGTATAGAAGGCCCTTCCAACTGTCACAGGTGAGGAAAAAAACCCAACCCCACACTTTACTTAAAAGCTGCCTTAAGAAAGAAAATAGTTAACCTGGGGCTGAGGTCTTCCAGCTACTCTTGGTTTATACAAAGAATAAATCGGAGCCAGTGAATTTTACTTCCTACTACGTTTCACTGTTACATGGCATTTTACATTCAAATAACAGTACTATGCTCAATAAAAAAAGCACTGTTCTTCTTCAGACCACTGTCTTCATTTAAACTAGTATTTGATTTAAACAAAATGCAACTTCTCTTTTCTTCCAGTGGGTAACTTCATTTGGAAGCTGTATGGATCTTTCCAAAGATTACTTAATGAAATAAAATAGAAATGTGCTGGCATGTATGTGTACATATAAAAAATTACAAGTGTCTTCGATTCATTCTTAATGGACTTCAAAATTTTTTATTCTTAAAAACATACTGGGAAAACTTTTAATTTCGTATTTGCTTGTTTTATTCAATTTAATTTCAGTCTTGCATTTATGCATCTAATATATTCCTCAAAATATTAAAAATAATATAATTTTTCATTATTTGTGTTATACCCTCTTCGCTTTTATATTTCATAGCCACATTCTTTCTCTTTTCCATTTACTCAGGAAAAAAAAAAAAAAAAAAAAAAAGAAACTTGAAGTTT
>WUAM01000255.1:548108-608431 GCA_024336885.1 Actenoides hombroni | reverse complement strand
TATAACCAAATTATTATTACTTAAAACATTTATTTGCATTTTTGAAGCAAAATATTTTGGTTAACTATAAAAAGTACTTGGTATTTTAATAACAATAAGCTCTTGGAATAAAACCAGAATGTAAAGGGTCAGCTCACTGTGATTTTTCAACCCTTAAATTAATTAAGCATAAGTAGTGGCTTCCAGTGAATTTTTCTTAGCAAGGTATCAACACCTGCAAAGGAGAAAATGAAAGCATTATCGTAGCCTTAAATAAATGCTCCACTCATTCATGAGCAAGATGAGCAAACAGATGTGAATGCCTTCGATTAACCATATGACCAGCCTGAGTGTTCAAATGCAGTAACAACAAATGACAAGTAATAGTGGTTTTATCTCAAGCACAAAGACCCAAGCGTTGCTGTCTAACTGCTGGCTACTGTTCCCACCAACAGAAGTCACCCACCTGGGGCAGCATGCGATTTTCCTCCTCCAGCTGTCTTACTCTTGCCTCCAGCTGCCTAACATAGGACAAGGTTGATTCTAAAAATCAAAAAGAAAAAAAAACAACTCGTATTATCCACAGAGATCTGCTTGTGTTTACTAGCACCAGAGCTCGTGCCACATTCTGACTTGTTCTCACAGCAGATTGCCTCTCTCAAACGTCCATTACACATTCATCTCTGCTCCTCTCAAGGGCAGGGCAAATAACGCTGATACTAAAATTACTCAACTCCTTGGTGCTTTTCATTGTAAACTGTGCACTTTAAGGTGATCCCTTCTGAGACACCGGGTATCTTAGAGAAAAGCAACAGGTTCTTCCAACCGATCCCATGAGCTCTGTGAGCTTGGGGTGTATTTTGGAAATACTCCATGAGACTAATGCATTATTCCACCAAGTCACCACTGCAAAGCCCAGAAAGAAGATAATCTTCTGCAGTTGAGTCCCTCCACACGGCCTGGCGGGGGTCTGGTGGCACGCGTGCAGCCTCCCCCCACAAGCTGTGATCTGGCCTGGGGGGAATACAGCAGACTGACAGCCTCGGCCTCTGACGGGGACACGTTGTCACTGCTGGGGCCTATGCTAGAAACCAGATGTGTGTCCCCAGGGCCCTGGCAGGGTTTGGAGCCTGGTTGAGAGCACAACAGCTCAGGGCGCAGCGCTGCTCACTGCTCACCCCTTGCACGCCAGGGCAGTGCCGAACTAGGATGTGCTCTCACAGCGCTGCTTTGCTACATGGGCTCGGTTGGAGAGCAAAATCCTGCCTGCTCTATTCACAAGTAACCTCACTGACCTTCCTAAAATAATTTAGTTGATTATGGAGAATATGAGTCACTCCTAGACTGATCTGATCCCAAGTACTTTAGGTAAGACGAGTAGATCCATGATCCATCCCTAAAAGCACCTGAGAGCTTCATCATCACGCATTTCCTGGGTCACACAGAATTCCTGCTATTACAGTCCAGTATCTAGGAGAAATACATGCCTGAGAAAGTTGCACGACTGTAAGAGAAAAGATACCTTCTTAGTGCAGAAACACTGCTGTGACTCTTGTACCTCCTTGTATTGGTTGAAGTCCACCATGTACTCACTCCTGACTCAATGATCTACTCAACTTTCTCCAAGATGTCAATTCCAGTAACATATTTGTACTCATACTACCATGTAACCAGTAAAATGATCTCTCTGATGATTAATAGCATGGAATCTATGGGCACTGGGGCAGCACTGTCAGTTGATACGACCCTGCAAAGCTGCATTGCCAACAGAACTGTTCAGTGGTTTAAACTGACAGATGAATTTGCGCACCAGTGTCCTCCAATACCAAATCACCGTGCCAGCCTGCCCATAAAACAAAGGTGATGGGAAATGAGGTGTCACTTACTGCTCTTACAAGACTGAAATAGGCTAAAATATGCATGCACAGACAGTGCACGGGAATTTGCACTACATGTAATGAATGAAGGCAGCACACAGTAATTTGTCAAGAATGATTAATACACAGCAAGGCACTGGATTAAAAATAGCATTGTACAATAAAAGGGAAAGAGGTAATCTGAGGTTCTGTGCGCTCTGCTGCATGAGGATTTTCATAGCTAGTGATGGGTGCATCTCTGGAGAGTCACTAAGCCTAGCTCAGATGAGCACTTAGAAGATGAACAGCTTATTCAATTGACTGTGTACGACAGGGTCCCTCCCATCAAATCAGCTTCCTTCCAAGCAGCAAGCACTTCTGGGAGGAGTCACAGAAGCTCCCTCACCATTATGGCTACTAGCATAGGCAACAGCTCCCACCCAGCACATCTCGCCTCTTCTCTCTGTTGTTTTCTACATAACGTGGTTTCTGTGAAGCCATCTTTTCAGAGGGACTGAAGTAGGTGCTTCCTTTGGCACTAGCCACCTCTGAAAGTCCTTGGTTACAAGCCCACAGATATGTTAACTTGGGCTTGGACTTCATGCTCCAGTCCCACTGCCCAGCTGTGCCCACCAGCCCACCTCCTGTAAGCTCCCTTCTGTTCAACTCTGAGTCTTTTGGTAATTTTGTGGTTTAGCATTTACTAGCTCCTCATACGATGTATACCTCTTGGCAAAGTTTGCCTCTCAGTTTTATTTCTTCATTTATATGTCAGGACTCCAGATCTGAGATCTCTGCTGCTTCAAATCACACAACTCTCTGTCAGTTCATAACTTCCTAATGCCAGTTAATACCAGCTGCGGATTTGATCCAAAAACTCTGCACCTGTTAACCCTTCTAAAGTGTGAAACAGTTATTTAAATCTCCTTTTTTAATCTGATTAGAATGGAAAATTAGGTCATCTACCAAAGGATGGATCTAGCAAATCCTTATTTATGTGAGTCTTCTTGACACATAGACTAGATGCATATATATTTCATTATCTATTAATATATTTATGCTGTGATGCTGTGAGCTTAGAGGAAAAAAAAAAAAAAAAAAGAGTAGAAAAGCCAGTCAAGGACATAGCAGACGGAGGAATACAGAGACATTGACATCAAACTTTAAGAAAGAAAAAAAAATAAAAAAAAAAGACCAAATTTTAAAATGCCATCCAGAAAAGGGTTACCTGATACCACTCCCATTGTCATGCCAGGCAAATTTGCACAAGACAATTAAGCAATTTAAAACGGAAGCAGAATGAACTGATGATAATAATGCTTCAGCTTCAGTATCTGATCTGAAAACAAATGTCTCCCCAAGGGAAAGCAGGACAGAAACTTAGCATCACTTCCATAACATTACTGTTGTCTTCTTATAATTTACATTTACTAAGATGCTAAAGTGTGTCAGGCACCACTCCCCTGAAACATAACCTGCACAAACATGACGATCCCTAACTGATGTCATTAGTCATAAAACCTTTTTGTGTTTTATCCTTCCCCAAACAGATTTATCTCTCATTGCTCATTTTCACAGAGCTGCAAGTACACAGAAAAGCCCTCCCTTATTTGCAAAATCTTAAACTCGAGCTGCAGGCTGCTTACAGATAAACTTCCAAACACAAATCCACTGAGCTTCCTCTTCTGAGAGCACAACAAGAGAAAAACAGCACAGATATCAACACCATCAAAGCTCAGCTACTATGTTCTGGGTAATAATTCGGAAACTGTTACCTGTGTTGAGATCAAACACATATTCAAATGAAACCAGACAAACAATTACTTTGTGCCCACATCTAAACAAGAGCTGACCAGAGAGACATAACACTGCAGTAGCCAAACTACGAGTTTCATCACCTGTGGGCTCCTTGGTTACACTATTTCTGCTCCTTCCCATCTTAGTTCCCTAGGCACTTCTACAGGAGCAATGATTTTGAACAATTCCCGTTCTCAGGAATGGATTCCTACCAAGTGAGCTTCCCATGTTCTTAGCATCATTGAAAATGTGATCACCACATGGTGCTTCACTCCCAGGCAGAAACTACAATTTTTTTCCAAGTTATTAGAGAGACATAGTATCTCACTTTTAGGGAAATTCAGTGCCAATCCATCCTTTCCCCACAGGTGTTACTCTAACATGTTATTAAAGAACGTCAATATTTACATAGCTGATGTCTTTTTCTTTTGATATCCACACGCCTGGAGCTAGTAGGTATTTTGGGGTTATGTCAAACTTTATTAGACACTCACATTGCTGCCAAAGCTGTATTTGTGCCTTGGCTTTACCCATTTTTGTGTGGTTGTGCCTGATCTCAGTCTATCAAGTAATTCATAATGTTCATTAAGTCGTATCATCCTCTGCTAATTTAGAGTGGTTGAGGATGTCACATTAAATTCTGATGCTTTCCTTGTGCTTCTGGGTTTGGTTTTTTTGCAGACTGGAGTTTTACAACTCACAGGCAACTGTGGGTTTGCACTGTAGAACTTTTTGAAGACTGAAGTACCTCTACCTGCCTATTAGCTCCCTGCAAAGCAAATAGATCAGAACCCCACAGAAAGCAAAACCTCAAAGGTTCAACCTACACTTCCATTTGTTCAAAAGAGCTTGAGTTACAAGTACAATACTTGTGATGTGGGAGGGATTTTATCTGATGACCAGAGGAGTATTTGAGGTACAGAAAGTGTAGGAGATGCAACACTTCTAGTACTGATATACACTCAAAAGTAATGCACAAGAAGTGATTTCACTCAATGACTAAAATTCCATTTTTAAAAAACCCCACTGATTCCAAGTTACAAGTTTGCTGTCTGCAAAAACCGAGCACCGGGATTCCACAGACCTCCTTTTGACTAACTTTAGAAGACAAAGTAGAGCAAACTCCTCCAAGCTGAAAACACTTAAAAAGCCGGAGGTATTAGGCAAAGAGAGTATTAGTACTGTTTGCCTTGATCTCTAGCCATTAACTTACAGGCAGCATGAAGAGAAAATGCTACACTGGACAGAAGGCTGCTCTGAAGCAGCAGCAGCCAGTCCTTACATCCTCACAGCCAGAAAAGAGAAAAAACATACCTACATGATAATGCAAACCACACCTCAGTTCTGTTAACGTCAACATATTCTCCTTCCACTGGCTCAGCTCTGTTTGGTATTCAAATTCCTAAAGAAGGTCACCAGAATCTGGAGAGCTGTCACATCCCAATATGCATGTTTTAAACACTTACGGTATAAATGAGGGAAACTGCCAACAATTTACCTCGGTAAAGAATTTAGCACATTATGTGTAGTGATACTTTGATGTATGGCAATACAGGTTGGGTTAAGGTATATTCAACTTCAACAGGGAAAGTCATTTGTTACGCTGCTCTTCCTGAACTGTCTTGGCAGGAATATAACAACTGCAGATCAAATCAGATTTTGGTCATTCAAATCCACACCCAGCAACCCACAATGAAAACTAAATAATCTTTCAATAAATGGAGGATGAATAACAAGGCTGTGCAAGGGCTACTTTAAACCCTCCTGTAATTATCTGACGGCTCCATATGTTTATGAAAGGGTTTCTATGCTAACTGGGGAGCAGATTCAACGACAGGCAAAGTATCTCCCTGTCCTATAATTCCTAGTCATCTGATTTAATTACCTCCATATTAATATTCATGACTAAACCATGTCATTACTGCAATCCACTGCCTTTCAGCTACCTTGTTGGAATATAAGAAAAAAAAATAATAAATTCATGCTGTTGGATTTACAGTACTGCACATTTACACCACCTGCATCTCTAACTTGGTGAAGCTGCTCAGTGTTTACTCTGGAAGCCTCCAGCCTCCCAGCAGCAGGATTAGATGACCTCTGAAGGTCACTTTTAGCCCTGTCTTCTATAATTTCCTATTATGGTTGCGCATCTTACGTAACGTTCCTATTGAGGAAGCGCTGGAACTCCTCATTAAAGTGCAGCTGAATTCCCCTGGAATGCAGCGACGTTGGGATTAGTGCTATCACATAGACAGAGAGATGTTCACCTAAGGCAAAATTTTATTAAGCTCACTGAATGCTGCGGAGCTATTTACCACTAAGGCACCTATTCTCGGGAAGTTTGGGGACAGCAAACACCGCAGCTTTAGCATTAAGGTAGGGTTTGCATTTCTCAATATTGCTGTTGTCTGAAATCTGCACACCCTGAGCTGAAATGTCTTGTGATTATGGATCCAGCGCTTCTTGACTTCTCCCTGTAATTAAAAACATAATTAACTAAGCTTAGCTACTTCAGCGAGTGTTTCAAAACTGAATCCTAGCAAAGGGAAGAGCTCACATATGCTAATTCAAACATCCAGAATGCAATGTTACCCTGACACTTAGTTTTCTTTCTCAGGCAACATATGTCATGTTTCCCCTTTTCAGCACACGTCACACACATGGGCTAATTACTTCATCTCTGTAATCAGACATTTTTACACAGATTTCATATAAAAATAGTAGTTTCTCAGTTGCAGTAGCTTTTAACCACAGATTATCCATTTATTATAAGGAAAAATGTTTCTCCTTGTCTCGAGGCAGCCCTAACCATGCCTTTAATGATTCATTGATGCTCTCTGACTCAGATTGCCAACGTTTAGCATTTGTCTGGATTTAAGTACCTCTTTGACACTGTGGATTATGCAGCTGCAGTGAGCATGCCTGAGCTGACCAGGCTGCCACACGCGCTTCTCTGTGGTGAGGAGCAGGTATCGCTCTGCTGCCACTTCTCCCTTCCTGAGGTTACCCAAGGAATGCCTGAGGTCACCCAAATGCTGCCTGTGACACAAGCTGCTAAAAATACAGGGTTGGCTTCCACCGAAGAACTTCAAGAAATTTACTGATTTAGTTTGGCGTATGTAGGAGGTTTTGTTGCGTGTTTAGTGTGCCACAAAGTTTCCCATTGAGTTCATGTACCACAAAAAAAAAACCCCAAACAAAAAAAAAACTCCCAGAAAAAAAGGATTCAACTACATGAGTGCCTAAAAATGGTATAAGGTGTCAGATGAGGTAAGCTTTAGCTACCTACATCTCTGAAGGTATCCATAACACCCATGCTAACAGCTGGGTACCACTGTCACGCTAATGGGCTGCTGTAACACTAATCTTGGTTTGCCTGGGGTTTTTTGGTGCGAGAGGTGACAACAGCAAAGGTTTTCTTACTGGCCTGCTTGATATCCCATTAGCTCCACTTCAGCCTGTGCTAAATGCATTTGCTACGTTTTCAATGAAAACTGAGAAAATCAAACCCATTACGCTCTTGCTAAAGCCCTCCCCACTGGCTGTTAGCTTGTTCTGTAATCGATTTTGCCTGGTTTACCATAGGTAAATCCTTATTGGCTCCACTTACTTCACTGCTTGAGTTTGCCCCTATGCCACTGCACTCTCATTTGCTCATTAGGAGTGTCCCCCAACCGCAGGCACATCCATGGAAGCACAGCAGGAGGGCAGGGGTGTTCAGTAAGCTCCTGTGCAAAATCTTTTTTTTTTTTCTCTTTGTTTAGGGAACGCAGGCAGATAAAGGCACTGGCTTGGAGAGATAGATAGGGGATGGTTTCTCTACTGGTACATAGAAAGAAATCTACAAAACGACATTTCAACCCCACACGAGTGCCTCCTGATCACGGTGATTTGCATTTATTAAGTGAGCCCTTGCTGGAAAGGCCCTGGGTGCCCTGCAGCCACACAGCCAGTATGAAACCATGCGTGCCTATGTGGCCCCATGCACCCACACAGCCACCTCTGGCTTCTCCCTGCTCTGCCATGCCTGTGGTAAATGACCATTTGCATTAGAACAAAAGGAAAAACACAAGAAATTAAAATATAAAGCTTCCCAGCAACAGCAATATTAGTGCAAAAAGCTGAGGATCAGAGGGTGAAAATCTCTGAAGTGTCAAATACATGCACTAAAGGTGCCTCATCACCCCCACAGCTCCCCACAGATGCTCAGCCACCTTTCTTACCACATATAATTCTATTTCACAGGCTCTGATCATCAGATATTGAAGAAACGTAGTGCAAAAAAGCCCGTTTAGTTGAGAATTTTACTATTGGTCCAGGAAACTCTAGGTAATAATTATATTGGCTTCCAGTTCAAAGACTGTAGTGTAGGCCAAAGGGAAAACTCCAGAAACTCTGAACCAGATCAAACCTGTGAATCATTTTTATGCTCATCTACCATCTCATTAGGAGATGGTTATCCAACTTGTAAACTCCCTTTTCATGGGTTACTATTTGTGTGACTCAAAGCCACATTCAAATACGTCCCTGAGAGCGCAGCAGTAAGAAGCTTTCACATTACAGAAGCCACGGAACAGCAGCGCACACACTTTTTCTTGCTACAGCTAGGAAATAAATGAGACAACTCAATACCAAGTTCAATAGCCACATGAATATGTGGAGGAACAACCAATCCTTGGAAAGGCATCTCCTCGTGAGAGTGAAATCATTTCACATTCTGGGTTCATGTGGGGCAAATTTGGATAGAGAGGCAAAGGCTGGGAAGGGTCCTGTAGCTGTGTACACCAGGAAATAAATCGGACAGCACGGACTGTAAGTGTAGGGCAGCAGACTGCATCCTACTGTCCACAGGCTGCACGTTGTGTCAGGGAGTCCTTTCCTGACCCCTTACATCTGTCCCTGATTGGAGAGGTCTCCAGTGAGGTTGTCTCTCCTGGGAGAACCTGGACAGACATTCGATCAAAGCTTCAAGAGATATTTGGGCTGGAGGCATTGCCACAAAAGCAAGACAGACAGCAAGGTCACGCTCTCCAGCTCTGTTTCTAGCTCCTCAGCTCACTTCTGATCCCGCTGCCACTCCGTCTCCTGCAGCAGAAGCACCTCACAGTGAAGTGCAGCGTGCAGAGAGCAGCACGAAACCTTGTGCGACAGCATCTCCCACGTGCAGAGCAATGCCAGCACACCTGTTCTTCGGGGGAAAAGTATCATGTAATAACCCAAGAAGATAACAGGATTTAATTCAGCTATTACCTGTGAGACTCTGCTGTCTCAGGGGTACAGGAAAAGCTGCTGAGAGGGTCAGGAGTCTTTTACATTCACTCTTAAACTCACAATGCCTTAGTAGCTGCGTTACAAGTTCTGCCAATAGACAATTTCATACCGGAATAATGAGTCACACCCTCTAACGAGCACAAGATCTAATTGTGAATTTCAGACCTGTTTGCTCATAAGCCTCCCTGCAGCTACATGTGCCTGCCTCGTGCATGAGGCATGCCAGGTTGAACTCCCCAGGAAGGCATCGCTGAGCCTTGCAGCTACTCACAGCATCACTAAGTGGAAAGAGAGGGCAAAGGGGTCCACCCACGCCTCTTGCCTCTGGAACCAAAGGCATCAACACATCCAGCGTTTCCACACGGCTGTAGGGCAGCCTCTGGCCCAGGGCAGGCTGTCTGCATGGCCCAGATATCCGTCCGAGCTTCCTGGCCCTGCAGCAACAAGGGCTTGGCAGCAGTGTGGCATCTCCTCCCAGAGGCAGAGCATCAGCAGGAGGCACCAGCTACAGTAGGTCACCATTAGAACACTCTGCCCACCCAAAAAAAAAAAGGGTGAGAGAATGTCCTCCCCAAAATCCTGAGTGTCTTATTACAGGAGAGATATTTACTGGGAAGCACAGTGGGGAAAAACTACAAAACCAGCAGATCTCCAAGGGAGAGGGAAGGCAGACTTACACAACTATCGACCCCTATGGATGAGCAATGAGGAGCACTGCCATGATAGGGCAAGAGCAGAAGCTGGGGAACTGCCAGAAAAAAGACAGGCTTACGTAGGAAAATACAGTGAAGATTTAAAATTATCAGGACAAAAGGAGGTTTTGGATTAATTTCTCCACACAGAGTGATTAAGATGTAAGACAAGCTAGTAAATGTAGTAAAAGATGTTGCAAGATTAAATGTGTCCTTGAGAATGAAACCACCTTCTTTTTTCCCCACAGCCTATTAAAGAGCCATCATATAATAACACCTTCCTGTCCCTCGCGAGCGTGGTCACATGTTAAAGAGGAAAGATGACCATTTTGTAAAATTACTCCACCAACAATCTCGTCACAGAAACTAATTTTGAGGAAAAATTAACTATCCGTTTCATGCTGGCAGATACACGGTAGCAGAGAAGAGGCTGTCTATATAGCCTCCATCTCTTCTACAAGACATTTTTTGGCTGATTGTGGAAGGGAATAATAAAAAGAAGTATTCAAATGACATGGTTTCTAAGCCAAAAATCTGTCAGTGCAAGTATGGCACTATCTGTAGGTACTCGCGTCTCCAATTGTCTGCCAGCCTGCAGAACACGAATGCCTGGGCTGCTTCCTCCTCAGCTGGAGCATCCCTGTCTCTGGACAAAATCCTTGGGAGGGGACAGCCTCGAGAGGGATCTCAGAGATCAGGAATCAGTCTAAACGTCCACCTTTGCCTGCAGTCAGCACCTTACCAAACTACTTCAGCGCTCTGGAAAACTGCAGATGTGTCCTGCATATTCTAGATAGCCCACACAAACCTGACCTCAGTGGCATAGAGATGCCTCTGCCAGAGCAGAGCAGGCAGCCATCTAACACAGGATCCTGCCCCAGCTTCACCTCTTTATTTCCTTCATTTCTGGCAATCTGCCCCACTGTCTCGGAGGTCCTCATATGATGCAGAGATCATGTGATTATTCCAATGGGACTCTCAACAGCCCCTGCTTCTTCAGAGCCACAGCCAGGGCAGAGATTGCCAGACAAAGGGGACTCTGGTACCGCACGCCAAACCCTGCCACATTGCATTTTTAGGCATCCAAGCTCTCCCAGGGACAGGGTTTAAGCACCTTTTACACTCTTCCCTGTTCATGTGGCCAGATACACAGTTCTGTCTACCCTGAGGTCACTTTTTTCCCTGCCCCATTGCCTTTCCTGCCTTCCCCAAGATCTCTATGGCTGTATCCTACACTACTGGTGGGCCTTAGAACTAATCAAAGACTGCATTTTATTTTGTGAAAGATACAGATATAAAACTACACCATAAAGTGATTCAGAACAACACCACTTGTGAGAGGCATAAAACATGGGAACCTGTTTTAACAGGGCTTCAGAGGAAACCAAATGTACCACATAAACACAGTTTTCTGGTTTCTCGGTCCCTTTTCGTAGTTACTTCACTGCAATCATAATATGCTGCTATTATATTAACATGATGCTGATTAAGACACTAACAACTTAAAAGTCATCTCAAACACAGGTAACAAAGCACAGCACATATCATTACTGATAAGCTGCACTATACGCTTCTATTCGCTTAAAAGCTATCAACTTAATGACTGTTTAACAATACAGCTCCCAGACCCAGTAAACGGTGGCTGAGCCCCTTGTGCTGCCTTTCCACTTACTCTAGTCACATATCTGCAATACCTTCCTAGCAAAAACCAGCTGAAATTTCCTAAGGCAGTGTGTTCAGCAACCAGCTATCCATTTCCTGGTCAGCATAAGAGATTTCTCCACTGATTCCCTATAGGTTGTGTAGGTCCTGGGACAGCAGAGGTGGCAGCTCTCTTAGGATGCTATTGCCTGTCCTGCTGGCAGCCCCTCCACTGCTGTGGCTTTTTACAATTCACAAAGCTAGTCCCTAGGCTTTAATGAAGTCATCATCTTCCGAACTGAAGAGGTTCATGAAGCGCTTTCACTTGACTACTCTTCCCAAACGTTTCGTAGAAAAATCCAAGTGTATCTCCGAGCAGCCCTAAATCAAGGGCAGTAAAGTCTTCCACAGAACCGCCCACACGCCTTTGTTGCTAACACCACCACCGACCACTCAGCAAGGCCAGTTTGGAACCTGCACGTCTCGCTCTGAGCTGTCTCTTACACACATGGAACGATGCCACGCTGCTGTTGGCTGCCCCTGCCCCTTCTGCTTTTACGTTTCAAGTCCCGTTTAATTCAACAGGGATGAAGTCGGTCAAATATAGGAAGTACTCTAGAACCTGAAAAGGTCAGCATACAGTTGCAATAATTCGGCGAGTCTTTAAATCATCTGCATTGCTTTAATCAGGGATGCAGTACTAAGTTCACAAGGGGCTCTGACATCCAGACAAAGCTTAGAATGACTCACGAGCAGTCAAACTTGAGAGCTCTCACAGCTGCTTATCTACACCATCGGAACAAAACAAATATTTTAAACAAGGTCTGCTCTGTTTATTTCCTGGTTATTTCACTAATGGGAAAGCAATTTGCGTATTTCCTCTCCCTAAACACACAAAAAAAAAAATAAATCGAGAAATGCTTTTGGTCCCAAAGGCTGTTGGAAACTGTCATGTCCTTCACACTGAGAACGACGCAAAGCAATTCAGTACTAACCCTACTGCTCCCAGCACAAGGTGAGGGGCTGCGCAACCTCCCCAGGCCCCTTTCTTGCCCTGTTCATCATCAGGTCCCTCTTATGCTACACGGCACACTCAGAATAACGAGACAAACCTCAAAAATCAGGACATGCAGGTGAGGTGAGAGTCTTTTTGTTCACTACCTGCCTTGGAGTGATTAGGATTTCATTCTGGCCTCATTCTGAAGGCGTCCGTTATAGGATTACAAGGACCAAAAAAATTGCTCCTTCACCAGGCAAAAAGACAGAAGAGACATTTTTGCTCCTTGGCTGAGCATTTCCTGAGCAGGTGGTACAGCACAGCCACAGTTATCACGTCTATCTGATTAATACCAACACTGAAACTGAAGTATAATAATGTTGTGAAATATAATAAATCATAGAAAAATAAAAAATACTGACATTTTCCTCTCCCAGCAGCTGCAAACTAGGACTGTATCTCCTGAGACTTTCTAGAATGACGACAAAGAGACATAATTATTCCCAGAGTTCTGGGCAATAAAAGACAGACGTGACTGTAACTACAAACTGAAGGAAAACTACGAGTAAGACAGTCAGGGTGGAATTACAAACCAGCTTATATTACATACACATGACCACAGCAAGTCGTGTTAAAAACGCAACAAAACCAGACTGCCTACTATTTTATTACCCAAGGATGAGCTCAGATACTACAGTGCTGAGGGCAAGGAAGGTAGAGTAGGTGTATAAATGAGCCGTCAGGGTTGCTGCTGTAACAACATGCAGACAGCATCCTGACATTTCTGAAGACAATTAAGAAATACAGACAGCCTCAGAGGTGTAAGGCTAGAAAAATGCCATTAAGACAATGCAGCCTGGCTTCCTGCCCTGCAGAGACAAAGGAATCCTGATAATAATTCCAGGAATGCCTGGCTTCCTTTTGAACGCTGCTGGAAGTGGATATGGTCAAAAGTGGGCTACGGGCTCTTTCCTCTACAGAAAATTGTGGCAAAAATGGAAGAAACAATGGGACCAAAATTAAGTTGATGAACTTTTTTCACGTGACTCGCGTCACGACCATAAGATCTGCAGTAATCAATTATTGCGGGAGGATTATATTCACCATTTCTGTGGGGTTTGTGAAGCCTGACAACCAGTTCCAATCCATCCCCGCTACTTCCTGCAATTCATCAGGACGATCCTGCTTTCACATTCGCCTACAG
The DNA here is from genome assembly GCA_024336885.1 of Actenoides hombroni. Taxonomy (NCBI): domain Eukaryota; kingdom Metazoa; phylum Chordata; class Aves; order Coraciiformes; family Alcedinidae; genus Actenoides; species Actenoides hombroni. The sequence continues at coordinate 594,994 of WUAM01000255.1, read as the reverse complement.
AAACAGCAGGAGAAAACCTACATCACTTACCCTCCGCTGCTTTGTTTACATCACGTTCTGCAGAAGAAGGAAAGACATCCACCCCAGCTGGTAGCCTCCCGCCAGAAGACAACCCACGATGCTTCCTCCATCCATCTGCTTCTGCCAGGGGTACTGGGATAGGTATCGTGGTCCCAAGATTTGGCATGTTACAGTTAAGAAGTCCCTAAGTACAGTGAGAAATCTCACACAGAAGATAGCCCCCAGCAGCCCACTGGTATTTCCTAGATGGTAATACCTGTCTGGCCTCCACCAAAGTTTACCAGAGAACTGTCCTTAGCTAGATCACGGCTCGCAAGCTCAACAGAAACTTCCAGTCTTAATGAAGACTAAAAGAAAAATCTCAGAGCATGGGATTGAAGAGCATAAGGAATCTCCTTTTCTCCCATTCTTCTAACAGCAGCGATTACGACATACTGACTCCAGAAACAGTTGACACACAAAACAACTTCTTCCTGGAAAGGTGCCAGGAGCTCAGGAAAATTATAAGCTCGCCTTTCCTGTAGCATAAACACATTTCAATGAAGCTCTGCAACAACAACAGCAGCAGCAGAATTATCAGGCAGAGCAGCCACTGAAGGGTACATTCCTCTGCTAACGGTCACCAGCACAGCCTCCACTTTCGGAGGAAAACAGCATTCTGCCCAGCCAGCCGAGATAACCTTTTCTTGAGTACTCAGGATACAATGCTGCCAGGAACTGAACTCTTCCAGCACAGACACAAGTTCCATCGTTTCTCATCAGACAAATAGAATTTGGTAGGCCCAAGCACTTGGGCAGCAAATGGGGCTAGAAGAGTAGTAATGAGAACTGCCTGCTTTGGGTTTTTTTTGTTTGGTTGGTTGGTTGTTTTCAGGTTTTGTTTGTTTGTTTGTTCTGGGGTTTGGGGGTTTTTTTTGTGGTCTTTTTTTTTTTTTTTTTGTCCCACTGCTACAAACAGGCAGAAGACAAAAAGGCATTTAACGGCTTCATAGTCTGGAGAGGGGCAGTGAATTGACAGCTTTTCCACCTCAGCCTCCTCCTGTTCTCACATCTGCTGATGACAAGCAGGTCTGTGGATAAAGTCATTCCTCTTCAGTGACTCACAATATTCCTAGGTTTCGTTTTCACTCTTCGCAATGGGAATGCTTGCAGGGGCAGGCGACATAGCTGGCTGAGTTTTGCTGAGAGTATTTGGTACGTGATAAGCAGAGACCTGGTTCCACAGACAGCACGCAAGAAGAATTTATGCTATACGGGACAGCAAAAAAAAGCACTATGGTTGCAGAATATGTGTGGTGACTAGAGGGTGGGTATTAAAAGGCCACCAGCTTTTTCTGGTTTGAATGAAGCACTTCCTTTAGTAAGTGATGCGAAGATGCTGTGAAGGATTAACTTCAATGAACAGAGTGACAAGCTGGCATTTGATACTGGAGATGGACAGAAGGATTTGGTTTCTGTATTGCCCACACAAAGGGAATTGTTACCTGCTCTTGCAACAGGCGAAGAGAACTCTTGATATCAGTGGTCTGGTTTTCTATTACCTAACTCAGATTGTTCTAAGGGGCTAACTCTGGATTTCTCAGTAATACCCACACTGCCAGGGCTGCTTCCCATGATCACAGAGAAAGGAGAAGCTGAAGATTCAACACCAGTGTTACACCAGGCTTACCCAGGTGTATGTCTTTGGGAACCATGCTGGAATCCGTTAGTAAAAAAGAGTTAGAGCTGCCTGGCCAACACTGTAACGAAACATTTATCATTGTCACCTAAACATCAAGAGCGTTATCTAAAGCCATCTAAACATGACTAAATGCTGTTGCAGTTGGGAGCACCACTTTCAGCTGACCGGAGAAGAGGCACAACATGCAGCAACATCATTTCTTCTGAGACTGATCTGCCTAGGAGCTTCCACTGGTTTTGACCTGACACAAAACTTCAGCAATGGACACCAAATACAATGATGACCTCGTGACCAGGAAACTGCTCTGGGTCAATAAATGATCAAAGATCACCCTTTTACTTCAGACTGGTCACTGAGCACCAGCTTTCCTTACAAGAAATACCAGTAATGAAAAGAGCCTTTTGTCACCTGCCAAAATTGCTTATTACCATCCTTACCAGAAACAGCTTATATTTTGATGAAAATGCTTACATTTTATATTTTGCATGAACATCCAAGTAATTGCTCCATCTTAAAAGAATACAAGATTGAAGGGTTAGGCCTCAAAAGGACTTGATCTTTTGGTTAGAAAAAGATTACAGGATAGACTCACACTTGAATTTGAACCTTTCAGAATGGAAAAGAGAAAGAGAGGGAGGCAAGAGTAGGAGAAAGGAAACTTGACCTTGATTTGAACTAATAAGTGAGACAAATCTCTTATGGTGGAAGTCAGAGGAATGCCGACCTGTTTGGAAAAGTAAAATCAGAGGAAGTAAGTAATAATGGGTAAACTTATTTTCAGAAAAATCACCTTATCTTTACTGCATTATCCTTAACATGAACACAATGTTTCTTATGTTATGGTAAAGAATTCCCTGTAAACTTAAAAAGAAGTGATTTTTTATTTTTCTAGACAGGTTTTTTTTCCAGTCATCCATTACCTCCAAATAAAGTCTACAATCCCTTGAGCATCAAAGCATTTGCCACTGAACGTGTTAAATGTTGGCAACAGCCAATTTTGTTTCAGACATGCTCACTGTGGAATGTCAATTCCTGCTTTTCTCTACTAGCTCTTGCCAAAGCCCAAATAATATCTACTGCTGGTGCCACACAAACATTTTCTTTCCTCAGCTGACAACTAAGTACATTTCAGAACTGTAAAGTAAATATATTAAAATAAGTTGAAAGTGGTATTTATTGAAAGCTCCTAGGACTGCGCATTTGTTAAGCACCATACTTACTGCAACAGTAGTTGCAGTACTGCCAAAAGTAACATTTGACTCTGTTTTATTCAAAGTATTGGTGTTAGCACATTGGATATTTAACAACTCTAGTCAATAGTGTCAAAACCAGAAGGTAGTGACTCTTCTATCATAACTGAGTTCTCAAGATAACACATAGAAAGCTGAAAACTGGACAACCCATCATAGACAAGTAACCCTTTAGGATCTGAATCAGTTTTCCTTATCTTTAATAAAAGACACATCACTGTTTAAAAGTTCAACACAATGACTTAGGACTAATATAATTTGACTTTCTATTTTAAAAATACTAACAGAGCTGCAAGATACTTTTCCCACAAGGGCAAGACTAAAATTCAGCCCATGCTTAACTGGTTTATACAATCTTTTATCTTCACATTGTAAGAACATTCAAATCTGCTGATTCAGATAAATGTCTTTACAGGAAAAAAAGGATATTTATCCTTTGGATACAGATTTAGAGAATATCACGGAGAGCAAAAGTTTTCACAAATTACATTGTAAGTGCTGATATTCTGGGGAAATGTCTTTGCAAGTTATGATTTACTGCTTGGGGATCAAACTTGAAGAAATTCCGTATGTCACAGAAAAGCTTTCCCACACTGTTAAAAAAAGAAAAAAAGAAGAAAAATTTTCTATACTGTATATTGCAACTCTTCTCAAATTAAATTCCTTTCCCTGTTGAAATAATGGATCAAACCCACAGAGCCTACAGTTCATTTAGTTCATTAAATAGATCACATGTCGAGCCAAAGTCACTTTGATCCTAGAAAAAAATAAACCAAAATAAGAGTGTTGACTCAGCAGTGTCATACACTAGATTAAATTTGCCACTAATCCAATCAGATACACCACTTTGTCCTACATGTGAAGCACACCCCCCCCGCCCCCCATGAAAGGTCATGTATTTCACTAAATAGCACTGGTTCATAATTCCCGGGTAATGTCTCAGCACAAATTAAGAGGGAGTTTAAACTCTGCTTCCCCTTGCTGATGCGCATCTTTGTGGGCAGCTGCTCTGCCAGCCCTGGCAGGGTGTATTGCCACGAACGGCTTCCTTTTTCACAGCGCAGTAAAACGGCTCATATAACTTTGGAGATGACTGATCCCGGAGCAGACACGAGCTAAGGCGCAGCGTAACGGGGCACAACGCACGGGCATGGCCAAGCCCACTGCTCAGCTGAGCCTGGGTGATGCCGAGGCAGAAAGGAAAGAGCTGGCCTGTGCTGCGACTCACGACCGAGTGAACAGGGTGCAATTGGCAAAGGGGGGTGTGCCAGCTGTACTCCCGGGCAGAGAGAGATGGCTAAATTGTATAGAGAGAGTATATTTGTTTTTCAGGTGCATTGATACACACGCTTCAGGAAGGCTGTTGCACCCCCTCTCTGCAACTCAGAAGAAGTTCAGCTGCACACTCACTGCTCTCTGGGGCAACATAGGAGTTGGTCTGTTGTCCTTCATGACAAGTGACAGAACAAGAGGAAATGGCCTGAAGTTGAACCGAGTTCAAGGCTGGATATTAGGAAGCATTTCTTTACAGCAAGGGTTGTCAGGCATTGGAATGGCCTGCCCAGGGAGGTGGTGGAGTCACCATCCCTGGAAGTGTTTAAGAGCCTGGTAGATGCTGTGCTTACCGATATGGTTTAGTGGTTTTTGACAGGGCTAGGAATAAGGCTGGACTTGATGATCTTGAAGGTCTCTTCCAGCTGAAACAATTCTATGATTCTATAACACTACCCATAACTTGATGGGTCGCCTATGACCCAGGGGAGGCATGACCCTTCATTTGCAGAGTGTACATATTAGCCAATTTAAATACCTAAAGTAGGGATCAAAATTAAGGACAAATTTTGACTAACCATCACCCCCCACTCAGTTCTAAAAAAAACTCTGCAAGTCTGAGTTACAGCCTCAGAGAAGGGCCTGGGCATCTCTCTCAGGACAGTCTCTGTTCCTTCGCCAGCATCTGGGAATCAATACTACTGGACTGATGCATATTTTGATCATGCTGGGAATCATTTCCCAAACACTAGTCTTTACCTGCTAATTGTGAAGTTTACATTTTCACCAGCAGCTGCCTTTCATCTGCTGCACTTGTGCTCCAGACTTTAAGAGACCTTAAAAACTTCCTACCAAGAAGTCAGTCTAACAGAGCATGGTGAGTCACTTCACACTATAATTAAGTGTTTCTAGCCCTGTTAACCACAGTATAAAAGTTAATCAAGCATAGAGGAAATTAGGGATGTTGTTACTCAGAACACCCCAGTTTTACAAGTTCTATTTCTTAACTGTAAGATTATTTCACATCTGCCATTCATTTGTTCTAGCTTTGCTATGAAAAGACTGCAGCAAAATTATATTTATTTGAAACATCACCTTTAGCAATCTTCATACCAAATTTAAGCTCAATAAGCTCACACCACATTAAATTGAAAATCTGTTGAATGAAAGATGAGCTTGACTAAACTGCAGTTTTCATAATGTAACAGCACATAATCAAAGGTAAGATTGCTCTCCCCAGCAGAACTCTCTCAAGTAAAAAAATCTGTTTCACGGTAACAGGATAGGTTAATTACTGTTTCCCCCTAATAAAATTACTTTTCTATAGTTTTTGCTTATTACATTAAAAGAAATTACATATACACACATGCAAACGTGATTTCTCTCCTCATGAAGACAATCATAATTAGCAAACTCCTAAGTCCTTTCTCAGTTTTTAGTCTGTTTAATCGAGGAAACTCTCACTAAGGATCACAACAAAGTATTCTGATTTTATCCCATTCTCACTGCTGTTGTTGTCTTGACAATTTCTGAGACTGAAAATTAATAAGTATTTTCCTTACACTGAAACATCCTTACATCTTCATATCATCTGTCAACGTAACTATTACCTTGAACACTTACAGATAGGCCAACAAAAATACCCAAAAGCCCATGGAAAGCACTAAGAGTGGACATATGCCTCCACATCCTCAAATTTTTTTTTCCTATTTTCTTGTCAAACACATCTCTTATATTTGACATGTTTATCAGCCGGATAAATATACACATTGTCAAATTTCACACTCAGAAATGTAATTTTGACCCTAGGGCAGACATTCACATTGTTTATTTTTGCAGCTGGAGAGCCCACTGAAGACAAATATGCTTCAAAAAAGGCAACAAGGTCAAGGCCATATGAATGAAGATTTAAGATTAAGGTTTATTTAAACAAAATAATTTTTTTTTAATAATGAACAAAAAAAAACCCAGAACAACATTCAAGTTTAGTTAGACCTTTTTGCAAAGAAATGTCAGAGGACAAGTTTCAAAAGAGTGAAAAATGTCCATTTTCCAGCATGCCACATTTGGCCTTTTTCAAAGCACTAGCATACACCCAAAAACTTTTGGAATGCTTACATAGCTGTATTTAAGCTCTAAAAAATATGTACCATTTGCTATTAGTATGCTGCAGATCCTGCATTTGCTATTACAATAGGTCTACTGCCAATTCCCATTAATTAACTCAGCATTTTACAGAAGTATTGCAGAACGAACTATTTGACACTGAATACAAAGATTTCATCAGTGCATTCTGAAGACAAGATGTTCCTTTATGGCAAGCTCAGGTCCACGACCTGCATCTTCCCAAGAAGGGAAGCACGTACCAGAGTGCTTATGGGTAAGTAACACCTACCTGCACACCAGTATTTCCATCCCAGTGTTGTCAAAGCACTTTCATTTTCAGCCAACAGTTCTTTCTCGCATGTAGAGCTTGCCACATAGCTGTAAATTTAGGACATTCAAGGGTGGAAGAAAAATTTTAGTAAAACTAACATAATTTGAGCCAAGAACGGTTTAGAGATCTCCTCTGAATGCCTTTTCATCCCGAAGGTTTAATTTTGCTGCTATTTTTTTTTCAGATTAATACCAGCATAAGAAGGGCCTTTATTTGGCCATAACATGATTTGTCACTTCTATTCGTCACTTTGGCCATTTTCACTGTTTCTTTGCACCCCCCTCTGCAGCCAGTCATGGACCTAGGAGTCTTTTCTGCTCTTACCATGCCTGTTTTGTTATAGCAGCAAGCAGTAACCCTTCCAAATGGGAGCTACAAGAACTCGTTGCAGTTGGTGTTATATAGTGTGGAAAGAATAAAAGAAGAATAAAGTAATGAAAGGGCCTCCTTTACTGCAGTTTAAGGAATAGGAAATATCTACCCAGCCCCCCTGCACATCCCTTTGACCCATACACATCATGGAGGTGGGCTGAGCCATAGGCATGGGGACCAGAACAGGAATTGTCCATATTTATTTCTGGGGTTTCTTCCTACCTCCAGAGAGAAAATGTCTAGTTACTCCATTCATTTCAGACATTATTCACTCACTGACTTACTTTGATGTGAAGAAAGTACTTAGGGCATTTTCTTTTAAAGACTTGTAATTCTGAAAGTGAATTACGTTCTGTATACATTCTGGTATATATGTTCATGATATATATTACCCATAATAAGACAGCTGAAACAATGTTCCCATCCTAAAGAGTCATGACGGGAAGGTGTATAGATAAGATTATCAACGTGAAGGGTATGAGTGAAAATTTGGTCCTCATTTGTTTACATGAATTATTCAGTGCAAGTAAGTGTGAAGAGAAGCAATTTTCCCTGAAAATACAGGACAAGCTCTGTATTCTTTATTCTCTTTCTGACTTCTGTGTCAGAAAAACCAAAAAAAGCCTTCTAGCTTCCTCTTTAGGAAAAAAAAAACCCCAAACAAACAAACAAACAACATAAAAGCTTCTTCATATTACAGCAGATGTGAAGTCAGTGACTGAAATGATGGGAGACTGTCCACAAAGCTGTCCCAAAGGATGTGCTGTCAAGTTACGGATTTGGTTGCAGCTGAACCAAAGCTGTCAACGATTTGCAAAGAAGCCTTGCCCACAGCTACTGGGCCTCCAACAAACAGGAACACAGTGGGACCACAGCTCTTCCCTAGGGTCTGGACCTGACGGATTGGCCCCTGAGGCACCAAATGATGCTTTTTAAGAGAGACATACGTGTACCTATCACCCTACCATCTATGTGTACCTATGGTTTCAAGTTAGGTTTAAACCAGATTTACACACCTATAATTTAGTTGGAACTCAAGACTACTATATCCAAACTAGTACTCTTACCTAAGTGCATTGACTTGAGCTCCCCAAATAGACAGAATGCTAAGCGAGTTCCAGCAGCACAGAAAAATAATGGTTTTACACAACAGCACATTTTGTGAGTCGTGCCACAGCACATTCATTGCTTTTCTCTGTGCTTCTCCCTACTATCAGAACACCTGCATTTAGCTCAGTGAAAGCATAACAATTTGATTTTCAATTCAAGTTCCATAGATACCACATAAAATAAGTACATGTATTTGCATTTTCCTACACAACTACTACATTAGTAACTGCTGCTAAAAAGAGGAACTCTCTCTTGTGTTGAGAAGCCCAGCCTCACTGAATTGACAGGAGAGCCAGCCCCAAGAACGGACCATAAACTGCTGCTGGCATCAGGAACCACAGGTGCTAACCCTGGGCTGAGACACACCTCCCTTTGTAAATCACAGGACCTCTTCAGTTCTCTTTCAGGGGCAACCACTTCAGTCAAAGGGACCACGGGTTTGCATCCTGCATTTTCCAGCAGAGCTGCAATAGTGTCTGGTCTGACACACAGACAGTGAACAAGCCACTGAGACAAAGCCCTTCAGAAAGAGCCCCCCGCACCAAGCCAGAATTGAACAGCCTGGCCTCGGCTGGCAGCCAAGCAGTGTTCCTGCTGAAGCGAAGAGTAACTCCTCCACTTCTGTAACGATTAATCTAATGGGGATATTTATAGTGTAAATGCTGTATATGCCCACTGTAAATGCTGACACCCACTGTAAATCCACTGTAAATGCTGACAGCGATTTGTTGTTTAATAAATTATGGGTCTGGTTTTCCAAGGCAGCCAAGTGCCAGCTCTGTTGCCATTGAAGCCACTAGGAAAAATCTTTCTTCATTTCAGCAGAGTCAGATGAAAACCTCAAGACTTTTAGAAAGTCTTAACTATATGGAGATGTAAAAGCTCACTAAAACAAAATGAGTATATAAAACGTAAACTGCTTAAACAATTCTTTAAATTTACATCAGACCAAATTTTGCAGTTTGCAGGTTATTTCACATCAAAGCCATAACAGATGTGAAAGCCAAAAGGAGCAAGAGAGAATTAATTGAGATTCATGACTCTTCCGTTTCTTAAATCCAGATATAACACATACTGACTGAGTCTTAACCTTGCCCTGAAGTATAATACATCACAGTACAATGTTTCTTTCAGAAAAGGCAGCAATATCTTGTGGCAGCAACATGTAAAATTTAAATGACATGAATAATTAAGAAGAGATTAATAGATATCTTGAATAAATAATAAGTTTCATTAAAATAGCATCACATACATGTTTTAAAACCCTTAACTGAAAGTGTAGTAAACAGCAAAGTACTTGCAGGAAATAATTTTTATGTTCACAAAACAGTCTATCAACTTAAATTGTGTTTACAGCAGTAACTACCATATATCCAGAGTTTTCAGCTTAAAGTAGCCAGTTTGTTGAACGTGAGCAAGGATCAGATCTGCTGCCTCTACTCATGCCAACCTCGTTTTACTCAGGATCTGATCCTGCACATACATTTAAAGTTGACATTAAGAGTGCAAAGGTTCAGCTGTGTATCACAGCTCCCAGGACAAAGCCCACATCCTCAAGAAACCTCCGTTTATTTCAGAAGTATCTCCCATCCAATGGCTAGCGCATGTAATCCTCAGTACCTGGATATTTAGGTACATCTAGGAAGCAAGATCCCATTAGATGTAGTCTAATGAAGAAGGTATTTCCAGAAGTACCACCTGAAGAACAGCCTCTGCCAGGCTCCTGAGCCTTTTCAGCTCTTAAAGAGCAGAAATCAGCAGCTGCAACTCATGCAGAACAAGACTTCATCATCCTCAAGGCAAACGCAACAGTTCTAACCGTCTAATAAATAATTATTACTCAAGTAATTAACAATAATTGCATGAGGTTCTGCAAAGGTATTAGGTAAACAAGGGGCACTTAAATGCAGTGAGACGCCGATTCAGAGTTCTTTGGGTGCAACAGCTCCCAGCAACTGCTGTCTGCTGTACATGATGACAACAGGCTAGCTTACAAAACACAGCGGGGAAGGGATGTCCTCAGAAACCAGCCACAGCTTTGAAGGGCACAAGGGGGACAGATGTCTCTGTGTTTCAGAAATTATTCTTCGGACCAGAATACTGAGCCCACAACAGTCAGAGCATTTCCCACCTGTAACTGCGTTCTCAACTGAGATTTCATGGTAAAAAGCCTGAAAAGCCACAACATTGCCATTCGATTGCCCTCTCTGACTGCTGCCCTCCACAGAGATGAATTCACAAACGCCACCTCTGAGGAGCTCGTACGACCCAAAGAGCAGTTAATGGAAGAGTGAAACTTCCCTGCCAGGCCACCAGAAACCTCACGCAGCAGGATTTCACCTAAGAGTCAACGTTTGAGTTGTAAACTTTCAGAAATAGGACTTAAAGATTATGATTTTCACATTCCCTTGGCTAAGGCGTACTCTGAAAAGAAAATGCTAAAGAGATATCTATTACCTGAGGTTAAGACTAAAAATAAGGTTTCAGGGCAAGTAAGTTCAATGCAGAATGTATATGTATTTAAGAGACCCATTTATTCCATGCAGTTATATTTCTCCCTCATCTTCCTTTTTAATTTTTTGCATGCAATTAAATTTAGAATTAATAGGATTTAGAATTAGATTTAGAATTACACAGTCAAAACTGTAAAGCTGTGTCCATCTTTTTTAAGATGCTTTCTAAACCAATTTTCTCAAAGATTTCTCAGCCATCTGAACTAGTTATGGAAATTTTTTTTTCTCCATTTTGCAATGTTACAGATATTTGTATTTTAAAAGAAATAATGCTTAAATAATATTAAGGTTAAAGTACCTGCTAATAACAACCACCATTTACTTAATGGTAGTTATACAGACAGTGCAGTAAGAGATTGCTTACACCTGAAAACAGAAACTATTTATAAAACCCAGTCTTATAAACCACCACACATATATCTATGGGAAATCAATGCCCATGGTTTCTATTAGGAAGTAGTAATGAATTATTACTTATTCAAGCAGCAAAACAAGCTTCCCCCCCTCACTATAAAATTCTGAAAGCCAGATTCAAAGTCCTTAGCAGTCAGCGAAGCTCCTCACTGACTTCTGTCAGCTTTGGATGACACCCTTTACCTGTCCTTAATCTTGTCAACAAATTTTATCATACCCTTTAGAGAAAATCCTGTAGTGGCTTTAAGTATGTCTAATCCATAAGGACAAAGCTTTAATGAGTTTCTAAATTTATCTCTTAAGTAATAAAATAAAATAAAAGTAAATTAGAAACCACTGTGACCTAGAATTTATTGCAAAGCACTGCTCATATTTTCATGGCCTCCATGCACTCTCCTGCAGTGAAGTCTCTAGATCAGATTTAGCTCATGTACATGAGCTAATGGCAGAAAAGAGGAAATAACTCTCACTCTACACAGAAATACGGTTTTCCCCTTATCCCTCACAAGACAGCAAAGGGGTCACGCTATGAATATCCTGTCACCCCCGAGATGCTACCACCTCATCTCCCTGCAGGCACGTGTGTGTCTGACAGCATGACATCATTTCGAGATGAGAGATACTAGATTTACTAAAAATGAGAACTCGAATGTGGGATGGAGGAGGCCCCTGGGAACAGGGAGAGACTTCTCCGTGATTCTCACTGCCAGTCCCTTAGGTGGTTTAATAAAAGGCAGGATATTGTGCATTGCAAAATGAAAGAGATAAAATTTATAAGAACTTCTTGTGTTCCATTAAGCTTGTTTATAATGTGGCAGGTCTGTAATTTAAAAGAATTGAACGGTACTTTCCATGCAGGCTTTATCAACCTGAGAACAGTAACATCCTCACCCATTACCTGGCGTTTATTACACTTGTAGCAAAATGACAAAGGAAAGCAAACATCAACCTTGCGCATGTTTCTATTCAAGAATTCAAATTCCTTCAAATGACCCAGTTCCATACCCTACAGAAAACTGCAAGTCAAAATCATTTACTTAGTCCCTTTGTGTTTATTCTTTTAAAACGTATTCATTTTGCAGTAGATAAAATAAACCAAAGCTAGTAAGCAGACAGGGGAGAGAAAGGTAAGTGGGTGAACTCATGAGAAAAGGAAGGGAATTTACTCAGTCATGCATTCAGAATGTACAGAAAAATATATTAAAATCTATAAACAATGTATTAAATCACCACACTGATCATTATAGCTGTCTGGCATAGCATTCTTTGCATCTCTTTTCATCTTATTATTTTTCTAGCCTTTGTGGAGGAGACAACATTCCTTTGTGATGTCACACTGTTAGGAACATTTGGGATGCTGCTGCTATCTGGCTCAGTGAACCTACATGGCTAATGTAAGAAATGGCAGCGAGGGCCAAGATAGAAAACAGCCGAAGAGGGCAACCAGAATCTGCTGCAGCAGCAGATGAAAGTACAAACCAATTTACATAGTCTTCTCTGTTCTTGAACAGATCTGGATATTGCTCTTAAGGCCTGACCCAGAGTATGTCATGACAACATCAGAAGAAGAGGGCAAGGACAGCACAGGGCACAGGTCAAAAAGGTGTAACAAAGTTAGAACTTCGTTAGAACACCTTTTGACTCCTCATGCCGATAAAATAATCCCTACTAATGTTTTGACTTTCTCCCACTTGGTGCCAGGCAGAATCCTATAAGAAGATCTGCCTTTTGTAAAACTAGATGGGGTTGTAGACAAGCTATGGTGGGGAGCTGCCAGGCACACGACGACGCAGGGTGCTCCCCATCACATTGCTGGTTCTGTACGAACTGAGGGGAGGGAGAAGGTAAAATCCAAACCCAAACACCCCGGGTACTCTGCACCTCTTCCATTTTGGTCCTGTGCCTTCTGCCCTGCTGCATGTGTAGTAAGTAGTGCCTTTTCTCTCATTTCTGGATACTATGGGAGGGCTTCTCCCTCACCCTTGTTTCACCTTTATGTCTATTCAGTCTCTTCCCTAACTGCTCAGCTGCACAGATATAGCAATGTGTGTGTATCTTCAGAATTCAACTCGTATGGTGTTATTTCTGCACATACAGCATAAACAAAGTTTCTACTTGCAAATTCCCTTAGTTATAACCATCCACTTGCACTAAAATAAGCTACATTATTTAATGCTCACAGACTTCAAAAATCACAATATCCTCAGGATGAGCTCACTTCAAGTGCAAGCTAAACAATGCATATGAGCTGTATCTACAGTGCAAATACAGACAGGCTCTTCATGGAAGGTTCCCCACCAAATGAGCACATCTCTGTGCGCTGGAGTAATCTATTAAGAAAAATAAGTAATGCAAACTGATGGAATAGGATTGAAGTATGAAATGAAATGAAATGAAATGAAATGAAATGAAATGAAATGAAATGAAATGAAATGAAGCTTCAGCATAAAAGGGCGGACAATTTAGCCTGCTGTTTCAGAAGCACAGGAATCACCACACTGACCTGAAGTTAGAGTAGTCTCTCAGTGATTAGTTCAAGATGCTGCAGAGCAACATGCAAAAATTCCACAAGAGGCTGACATGGCTTCATTTGTCCCTCTTTGTAGGGAATACACCCTGTTCTTTAGTAGGCAGGAGTAAACAGAACATTCAAATATAATAATTGTAGCACACAGTTTGTTCCAGCCAATTATCATGACCCTGAATATATCCAGTATCCACATTTCAGTCTTTTTTCAATTATAAATATATTTTAAGTATCCACCACCTCTTTAGCTTGCAAATTTTCTTTATATATTTGTCATGGTTTAGGGTTAGGGTGGCCCCCTTAGACCTATAAGAGATGCTCTCTGTTTAACCCCCCTCCCTCCCCAAAGGGGATGAGAAAGGGAATAAGGGACAGAGACTGAGCGATTAGAAAAGGAAACTAAAACAGCTTTAATGAAATTAATAATTATAAAAATGGAATATATACCAATATATACAAACCAAGTATGGAACCCAACCCCCCTGATGGTAATTCCATCACCATCACCACTGATGCTGTGGAGCAGGCACCAGGGGAGCCCCAGACTGGGCCCCACAGCAGATGGGAACTGTGTTGAGGAGCTGGATTCTGGTACCGGGTTCAGGAACACACAGACCGAGATCGAAGGCAGAACGGACAGAGGCCTCCTTGGGTGCTCCGAGGAAGGAACTGGAAGAAGGCCCAAGCCAAGCCGAGCAAAGCTGGCAAAGCAGTCCAAGAGGGGAGAGGAGCCCAGAGACCCTTCAGATCCCTCAGCTCTAAGCTGAATATGCCGTCTGTGGGCTGGAATCCCTCGCTGGCCAGTTTGCCCTGTCAGACCTGTCTTGTCCGCTCCTCCCTGCAGGTGCAGCCTTGCACTTTCTGCACCCCCCAATGTGGTACCCAAGATCCAGCAGTGGCCTTGGTCTGCACACCAATCCTTGGTAGTAACTCTAAGCATGGGGTGTTATCACTGCTAGCAGCAGACACTGTCTGTGAGAACAGGCTGCTGACTGCAGACAGTGCAGTTAGTCAAAAGAACTGTGCTGAAAAGTAAAAATTACTGAACAGAATTAGTTCTGTTCTCACTCAAACCAGGACAATATTTAAACTCTTTCATTGAGTTTGAATTTCCTGCTATTGTATTTCATAGAGTATTGCCTGCATTTTCTAGAAGTAAAATAAAGCTTCAAACTGCCTTCCACAGTTTCTCATCATTTATATATTTTCAACATCTTTCTCCTCTTTTGCTCAGAGATTAAACTCTTTTCCAACTGTCCTTCAGCAATTACTTTTTTGTCCCCAAGACAGAGACAACCAGAACTTCACTTATTATTTACACTGCAGCTTATACAACATATACATGTAACACCACATTCCCTGTAGCTTTCATGACCCCACATGACCCAGCATCATCGCTTTCCTAACCACTGCTGTACATGGACAGGACCTCCTTTCAGCTGCAATGCCCACATTCAATACCAGTATTGATAAGGCCATCATTTTAGCACTGGGAAAAGTGCCTCAGTCATTTCATATGCCTATTAAAGCAATACTGTACTGCCCTATTAGCTGGGCAGTACAGTGGTCATACTGGGACCACAAACAGCAGCCCATGTGCTCCTTAGTCTCATGAATCTAAATAAAAGGAAGTAACTCACACCTCCAAGGAAAGAATCCTATAAAAACGGAAGAGGGTTGCTAGCACTAGCAAGACAGACAAAAAGACAGAGCATCTTTTTCTTAAAAAAAAAAAAAAAAATATTATATTGAAGCAATACAATGACCTCACATCAAACTCTAGTGGAACTGAACAAATTCATGGTATTCAAGTAAGCTGATCTTGAATAAGTTTGTTTTTTCAGGCTTGACTTGTGTATTAAGCAAACACTGTCCACAATGTGTTTTTACTCCCGAAGACATTTGAATCTTTTTCTAAAAAAGTGACACAGAAGGACAAATATTTGAAACCTCCTCTGGGGAAAAATTTTGTTCGATTGCTACTGTACTGGGATTTTCTTCCTGTACTCACATCCTGGTTGTGAATTCTGCAGATGCTCCCTTTGTTCTCTTTCAAATGTCACTCTCTCTTCATGTCCCTACCATTTATTTAAAGACAGCTTTTCTTACTTGGTAAAAGGGCATTTGATAGCATAGAAGCAGTCTAACATTTCATTTCCACTCCTATACTGTGTCAATTTAGCCTCATCACTTGTCTTAAAGTCCTTTTATTCTTCTTGTTTAGGAACCTACAGACATGTGGCAGTAGTTATCTAGAGGCAGAAATAAGTGACGTGTGGCATGAGCTTAGCGCAAGCTAAGAAAAATTAACAGAGTAAGGTATTTCACTAGCAGTAACAGTGTTAAATATAGTACCCAAGTGTCCCAAATACAAGAGCAGAACTTTTTGCATGGGTGCACAGGCTATAAATACCCGATTTTCAGGTGGCAGGCTTTGGTCAAGTCCAGGCAAGGAGTAGGGGAATGCCAGCTGGAATGCCAGCACTTTCTGTAGTTTCACAAAAGGCAACTAATGACTGGGAGCACAGGCCAGCAAGGAATCAAAAGCTGCTCCCATTCACCTGCAAGGGCAATACTTTGTCAATAGCAAAAAGCATTTTCTGTATGAATTTGTAGGTATTTATGTCCATGGTTGCTCCTGCACAGATATAGCAAGAACCAGTGACCCCGAGGAATAGATGCCAGCTGGAAGACCTCCTCTTGCAGCTCACAGGCCAGCCTTGTATTAATGAATAGTAAAATGCAGAATGATGAAATTTAAGGAAAGGACATTTAGTCTATATAGTTTATGAAGGTAGTTGCCTCCTTTTCCTTAACCTAAAATGTTCCAGAATGAGATTAAGAACCATCGTGCCAGCAAAGCTGTATGTATAAAAATTCATGTACCCACACCTATTAAACATACTTTCAGGTGCAAATCCAATGCAGAGTAATACAGATGCTGTTTGAAGTAAGAGACAGGTCCTGCTGTTTAACCCCATGACAGCATCTGCATCATTCCCTGACCTGTTTTGAAGTTAACAGATAACTAACTGGTTTTCCTATCCAGACCCCTATGAAGTCTTAGCTGCAGCTGAGACAGGCTCGAATATAAGCAACACACCTAGCTGTAAAATGGTGGATACTCTATTTTAACCCAGTACTGATTCTTCTTTGCTGAAAATTTCCTTTATCATTCCCAGGAAATACTGAAAAAATCAGTCATCTTTTAGTAAGCTTGAGTTTTAAACCTTTAAGGACCAAAACTGAAATTAATAGCTTTAATGCATAAGCATAATAAAAGCAGCAGCTGATAAAATCCCCTGTAAATATGACATACATCTTATTCTTCTCACAACTCTAGACACAGCTTGCATTGCTTCTTAAAGCCTCAGAAAAGGTGAGGAGACAGACTATCAGAAAATCATCAAGCTTGAATTTCAAGTCAGGCTAAAAAGATCACAGCTGAACTGCTTACGTATAAATAAACGAACCTATGAAGTATGGTATAGAGCTTGATTTCCTTAGCTTTGAATCTCAAAGCTGAATGGTCAAACCCAGAAACCTCTATCCACAGTTTAATTGATCTTAGTCTTAAAAGTTCTGCTTTGGATTTGTTATTATCAGGCCTTCCTTGTGCATCAGACTATAAAATACACATGCAGCCCTGCTTAAGATCTCGGTTCATTAATGGCAGTGAATTCAAAGCTACAGCATTACTGAAACACCCACAAAACTGTACTTTTTTAATAGGCTTCTACGGAGGAGGCAGAAAAGCAACTATTTACACCAGGTGCCATGGTAATGGAATGAAGTGGTTAAAAAAACCAGCCAAACAACATTGGAAATTTAACAACATCCATGTTATGTACATGGGATTCCTTAATAAAAAGTTCAGCACTGGTCTGCTTTCAGATGGGGGTTAAGGCAGTTACATTTTTGAGGACAGTGACAGAAGAGTTATGGTTACATAATACCCCACCTCACAACCACATCTAATATGTGTAGCACAGCTTTGGTGAAGTCTGTACCATGAATTCCATAAAATATACTGGCTGAGCTTACCAGTTAAAATGGACTTCTACTACGCAGTGAAGTCGGGATATAGAGGGAAGATGTACAAGAAAAACTTAACGCATCACTGGGATGGCCACTATCCAAATCTTTTCAGAAAAGCTGTCATTATTTGATATAATGTATGAGATGGCCTGAAGATCTGAAAATCGAAGCCAAATTTTCAATCAGGCAGAAGCCTGTTGCACTCTGCCACCTCACATTAGCTAAGGATTTGGCATCTCAGACCTTAACACTTTGAACTTTTACTTGGTGACTTGGATCGCCAACACAAACTGGTCCCCAATCCCTGTGGCTGCAGGGGGCTGGTTGGATGGGGTCATGGTCACAAGGTCCTTCTCTTACTACTGCTAAAGGGAATGAGAGATTTAATTTTCATAGCTCTTTAGTCAGGAATAATTTTCTTCCCTCCTCATTACAATGCCTTTGCATTTGTTAAAATTCCTTTGTGAGGAAAAGAGAAAGAAAGTGAAAGCAGCAGGATGTATTAAGATGTATAAATAAGTAAACAAACAAACAAACATCTCCATTTTCCAGCTGTTACTGAATAAGATATATAAGACGCACTTCTTACCACAGAAAGAAGTGAACAAATGGCTGTGAGATAAGAATTGGCCTCAAGAAAAGTATCATCATTATTCCTTTCCACTCCAAAACCTTAAACATACTCGGTCTTACTTGATTTAATCAAGATGCTGCCTAGGCAAGTGAAAAGATTCCAAAAATAGTGTCAGCACCAAGTCTCCTTGCACTGCAACATATTCCTGGACACTTTCCTTCTGATCTATCCTTTCTGACATGACATCCAGCATATCACTAAAGCTTAGTATCAGACTGTGGCATTCAGCATCTGACATTGCAGCAATTACCAGGTTACTGTGATTGAACGTCTCTCCCTGAGTGATCCCCACAGACTGATACTCCGCATAAGAATTCCACTTGTGAAGAGAACACTGATCTTCCACACTCTGACGCAGGATATGTTTCCAGGTTCTGCACATTCAGCATAAGTCAAAGCAGCCCTGATATGAATTTCAACCAGCAGATTAAAGCTCTGGTGTTCCACAACCTTTGAAACGGCGACTATTTATGTATTCTATCTAGACAAAGAAAACACCCTCAGCACATCCCAGTGCTTCCTTCCTTTCTCCCCTTTTCTTGGCTCTAGTACAGTATATTCAAAACTTGACACCAAATTTGCTCACTGTTTTAAGCACTCATTGCATTATGTATAAAGAAGACTGCCTATAAACTATATCTTGCACTTCTTCACTATCCTTCTGCCCTTCAGAGGCTTTTATGATTCCTGCTGACACTGCCCATCTGGATAAGCTCAGCTCTAGGAAAGGGTTTTGTTTTGATTTCTCTAAGGAAAAGATTACGCAAGGAAAAAACCCAAACAACTCCATCAAATCAAGTGCCTTATTCATTAGACAGGCAAATATTTTGGGGCGCTTCACGTACAAAAGCTCTATCGCTATTCCCTCCAGATTAAGAACCAAAACTTCCACTATACCATGTGTCAGCCTCAGCTGGTACAGAGGTCAGATGACTTCACACACGCTAATGGAATTCCTCCAAATTTGTTTGGGCTTTCCAACACAAGACAGACATGCCTTCCTTCATTACTATGTTTTTGCCATTCCTTTGTCATTCAACTGAGGAAAGGTAAATTTAAGCATACAGTGCAAAGTGAACTGTGTCGTCAGGTAGCTATCCAATCCAAATTCTGCCTTGGGATGCAAGCGTAAAGCTTCCACAAGTACCTAAGAGAGAGAGAACTTTGTCAAGATTTAATTAATTAATTGAGATCACAAAGTAGAACTGCAATCCTCAAGCTGTCTGAATTGCCAGCACCAGAAGCTGGAATTCTACCTGTGCCTACACAACATCTCCTATGATGCAATGCACAGCTCCAGTCAACTTCCTTTTCATTGCTTTCAGAGGCACCTAAAACCCCTGGCTGTTGGTCCTCCGTTGCTTTCCGTTCTGAAGTTTCATCCTGTTTCAAGATCATCTCTCATTCCTTGCTGTCCGACAACAACTTGAACATTTTAGAAGTTTTCATTTTACTAATTATTTCTGTTGCAACCGGTAACATTTTGGAAAGTAACATTTTTGATGCATATGCTTGTTCTCAGCTAAAGGCTTTTTATACACCTTTCTCTACTCACACGGCCTACGGAACTGGTTTTGTTTTGCTAAAATGACCAAAGAAGGAACACTCTCACCAGCACTGAAATACACAGAATCTTTCTTGTCTTAGATAAAAATTAAGCCCAACCTGCCATCTGTTCAATCTGTCACATCTAACACTTCCTGCAAAAGAGAGCTGGTTTAATCATCACCCATCTAGACTTTGATACAGTTATCACAAGATCCTGTCTAAAGGATAGTAACAAATTTTACCGTCCCTTCTTTTAGCAACCATAAAGTATTTTAAATTTACGATGAGACTCAGAATCATGCAAAAATTCCCCTATTCATAATAATAATAATAGAAGGTTTTATTATTTATGATTACTTATGTCGTAAAGAAAGCGAGGAGTCGCCATGGAGACAGCAGAGAAACTGAAGTAGTATTTGCAAAAGAAAACAGTGAAACATTACCACTGAGAGCAAAGCCAACACTGAGCAGTCCCAAAAGAGTTCATGCCTTGAGAAGCCTGAACGACAAGGCAGAACATCTATAGGAAATGGGGGAAGCCCCTACCATGGGAAGCAGCAAACAGATCTCAGATTCGGCCAGGTTTGTTCTGCCGTGTTCAGACAGTGTCAGTACAGCCAAGTTAGCATCATTTCTGAGAGAGAGTAAAGAGCCCACAGAGGTCTGGCTGCCGAGGAAGACAAATAAAACTATTTTTGACCTAAGACACATTTCTCTAATATTAAAAGATTTTTCCATAACAGAAGTTTGATGACTTCCCATTCCAGAAGTCAATAATTTGAAATCATTGTTTTATGACTACACTGAGCGTAAAGCTTAGTCCTTGAAAATAAACCCATACCTACCACAACATCAACATTAATTCACTTTTTTTTTTTTCCCAAGAGTGAAGACTGAAATGCCAACAGTCCTTTAAAGAAACTGTCTCTTTTCAATCTACAGTTGTTCAACAAACAGTCAAGCCAGATGCAAGTATGAAAGTCCAAACACTGATCATTCTGATAAATCCAAGATGACAGATAACAAAACAGGGAGATGTAGAAAGAACAACCATGATTCATTTCCACCAAACAGAATATTCGCCAGCTTGTTGCACTGCGGGGCTTAATATCTGTAATGTGCAGCCATCAAGTGGGAGCAGCTTAGAGTCAGAGGACACCACAGTTGTTCTCAACAGACTTGGACTACAGGGGATTGCACAGTCACCTTTCACCAGCCAGGAAAGGCAGAAATCTGCCTTTCATATTTTAAAATTCTTTAGCGTTACATTTTCTGAAGATGTGTAGGGAAACATAAGGGAAACAGCACTTCCGACAGAGAAAACAGATCAGAGAAGGAAGTTTTTCCCCAGATTGGGAATGATATCTTCTTGACATACTCCTGGACCATTTCCATCCTCAGCAGGCATTTTTGCTTATAATTAAATCTGGTTTATCTTTCAAAAATATAACACTGAAAAGCGGTGCGGACAAGGGACAAAGAGACAATATAAGACAAAAGATGGTTTTGATAAAGGGAATAAATAGGTGCTGTGATGAGAGAAGAGAAAGCAAAGCTGCTTCAGGACTTGTAACAAATGGGCATAGATGGCTGTGTTGGTTTAGGAGCACGCCGCAGCATCATACAGCAGCTTCTGAGAAGAATTGAATGCTAAAACATTCCACCAGTGATATTTGCAGAGAGCCTTGGAAAAACTTTAAAGCCCTTGGGTCTTTGGGACTTCAAATAACAAGCAGAAAGAATCTCAGCTTGAGATTTCAACCTTTCCCCTCGCAGTATTTCTGTCTGACTCTAAAGATAGTGGTTTTTTCCATCACTAACACACCCGTGTTCTTCCCAGAGGTTAAAAATACAGGTAATGGCCCAAACTGGCCCTGCTCAGCTTACAAATGCTGAGAAGGGCCTTGCTTGCCAAAGTACAGCTTCTTTTCTTTTAAAATAAAGAATTAAATAAAAGACCGAGTCTTTGCTTTTGTTAGCCAAGACACTTCTGAGCCCTTTTGTCACTCTGGAACTGCACAAGAGCCAAGGTATAAAGAAGGATTATGAAACAACCTCTGAACAAAGCAGAGTCATCGGCTCACCTGATCTCTGTAAGGTCAAGGACTGAAACTGCTAAGCACCTGAAAAATTTCACCTAAGTCCAACATTTAGACATTAGTGAGACTGCCTGCTGTCTCCGGTCTATACCCTACATTGCAGGAGTCCATTGGATTTATGAAGCATGGATGATGCTGATGCTTCCACCAGTAGACAGCTACAACGCTGAAGCCTGATTCAGCCAAGCTGTTCAGCAGCTGAGCTGCTCTTTACTCTGGCAGGACCTTCTAACATGCACTACTCACCGACAAGATCCAAAACACATCATCAGCTCATCTTATAGATTCAACTCCCCGCAGTGCAAGAGTCAAACCCAAGTCTTCTTTGCACCAGGAGAGCCCTGAAAACTCCGTGCCATTGTGGGCTTGCCCTCCAGAGAGTTACCACCATACCACAGACAATAATCTCTTTTTTTAAGAGAGCACGCTTCTAACATACCTCTCCCCTCTCCATCTTCTGCCAGATGGACTTTTCTCTCAGTTTTCTAGTTTTTACTAATTCTACACTTAAACAGGTTATTCTTCCCAGAAGTTAAAGGGTAAAACCAGGTATGTAACTCAGAGCTGAAAATTCCCCTCGTTGAGCAAGCCCTGATGTGGGCACTTCACCCTGACTTATCTCCCACTGCCTGGGGTTTCAAACTGAGGCCTGTCAGCCAAGATCAACTCAGAAACCGCTGGGGGTAACAAAGGACCATGGGGAGAGGGATGATCTACACACTGAGGCTTAAGTCAATTCCCTGAGAGCTTTAAAGAATAAGACCAATAATTTGATAAGGAGCCAGAATAAAGTGAGCTATAAACATCTTTTGCAGCATGAACTGCTGCTAGATTAGGTTTGTAAAACACTTGATGGGGAAAAGGGAGGCATTGTTGTCAAAGCCACAGTTTTAAAATGTCTCATATTTTATTTTTGAGCTTGTTTTTTTTTCTAATGTTTATTAATCACCTAAGATTCCAGTGAGCACAAACAAGCGATAACGTGAACACTCCACCAAAAATTCATTCTGTGTGTTGGTTCTACAGTTTTAAAGGGAATAAATCATCCATCACCAGCACAGCACCACAGCATCTATTTCATGCATGAAGCAGCACTTAATCATGGTAAACTTAGCGGTGTCTTAGTAAACTGACTGCAGTCTCTGGCCAGCTAGAAGAACCTGAATGGCTTTTCACATTATATTCCTCAGAGCTCAAAATAAATCCGAAAGTCTCAGCTTCACGTAGCTACGTGATTTTTAGGAAGTGACTTAAGCGTTTTGACTACTGGACCACTTGGCAAGTGTGCAGTTAGTCTGAGGACTACAAGTTCAAGAAATATTTCTCCTCAGTCCCCACAGCTCTGGCATAACAATCATACTACAGATTAAGAAGTTTATTTAGCCTCCACACACTCAAGTTGATGTTCTCCGTTTATTTGTAGTGAGGTTGTTTTGGTTTGGGCTTGCTTTTTTTTTTTCTTTGAGTGACAGAAAAGCGCAGTCCCAGGCAAACAATGTGGCTATATCCCATCCCTCTAGAAATCAATGACAGTAGCTCTACAAGAGGATCACATTGTGTATGATCAATTTCTCATTCAAATTAATTTCTTCTTCCCACTAAAAATAAAATTAAAGCAATTTAAGCTTATTCCAAATCCCTCAGTCCCCTCTCCCTGTTGTTTATTTGCCCTTCTTTTTTTAAGGAAAATACATTTTCTCCTCTGTTTTTGTTCTCAAGGATGTATTATGTGTGACCAACTGTGCCAAGGTTTTATTCCAACCCCACCTGTTTCCTTCACTAGATACATACTGATTTTTTTTGTACTTGAACTACTGTGGGAAGAAAAGATTTAGGGAAAGAGTCAAGATATCAAGTATGAAGCATATGTTCCAATGAAAATAAAATCAAGAGAGAATTCTTGTGTGACCAGTTCTTTGCAGCAAGATAAACTTCCTTCCTCCGACATTCTATTTTTCTTAAAAATCAAAATGGGGTTGAACAGGCTGGAAATGGTACTTTGGAACTATGCATGTCATCTGCTAACCTATGGCACCCCAAGTGCTGTAAGGTCAATCATTGCTCCTGGCAACCAGAATTCTCACCCCTACTTCAAGGACTCTGCTGTTCGGCATGAAAACAGGGCCAACAATCTTAGTCCTTGATTCTACTTTGAATCACTCTCCTGCATGCATACAAGAAATAACATAGGACATGTATATGAATTTCTCTTCCTTTTTACATCTTTAGCGAAGAGGGTGTCTGAAAAAGCATATTATGTTCTTTATAGTCAAGATACTTAAGGACCAGAACATCTAATGTTAAGATGCATTCAACAAAGTCCTGGAGTTCTTCAAATCTACCCCCAAGATTCTGGGCTTATCACTTCAACACATCCATTACTGTGATGAACACAGAGTCACAGCACTGGGGTTGGAAATGCTCACCACACTGACAGTCAGAAGCTCCTGAAGCATATCCAAGGTAATTCTCTTAGCTTTTTTTAATTTGAGATATTAAGAAAAAGAAAGTTTTGAAAAGAAAAGTGTCTGATAAAATTAGAGCTTTCTCATCTCTATAATAGAGTTATAAAACTTTGCACTTCCCAAAAATTTCTGTTTGCCTGTCTTTACTCTGCACTGCTAGGTAGGTTCTGCTCACATGGCTTTCTTCATATGCCTGTTCACAGGCAAATTGTGTAAAACAGCAATCTACGCAAAACATCACCTCATCTAAAGTGATGACAGGAATGACTGCAGCAAAACAGAACCTCATTCAAAGGCTGCACCACCCTGTACTTCTCTCTCTCTCCACACCTGCAGCAACCATCACCATTGCATTTTCCCATCTAGTTCTATTTTCCAAAAAAGCAGTGAAATACTTCATGGAATTCCTTAACTTACGAGGAAAAAGCCCCAAACTACAGTTAAAATCACATTCACAGGAATTGTGATTTAATAGATCAGTGACTAAAATCTGCATTTCTTCCAGAGCAGTTATCTTATCAGTCTGTCATCTGATTAGCAAGCAAACACTGCTGTCCCTTAGCTGTTACCAATGCAACGTCAAAAGGAAACAAGCAAAAAAAAAAAATTATTCCAATCTCCAGAAACGTAATCACAGTTCATGACATAACAGCTCAAGTCCTACTCGCACATATTCTTCTGAAGCATTAGATGCAGCCTAGCACACAGCAAAGATGTCTCATGAACTTTCATAATATTAATTTATTGCAAAGTGCCAGTCTAATTTCCTGCCCTCAGTACAGTAATAGATTGAAAACACTTGTATTAATTCTACTTTCTCTCACTGAATTTCAGACAGCCCTCATATTTAGACATTGAGCTTACTTGCATAGCTACGATATAATCAATATGTTACCACACTATGCACTCTCCTGTGGTTGGCCTATCCTTCAGAAACAGATGTAGAAATATGTTCACGTCCTCCCTGGTGTTTGGTACAGAAGCATATAGAGTGTGTGGAAGGAAGCAGTGGGCTGGTGTACATGAACTTAGTTCACATCTGTGTATTTCCTGAGAATCGCAGAATCATTCAGGTTGGCAAAGACCCTTGGGATCATCAAGTCCAACCATTAATCCTACTCTACATGGTTCACTCCTAAACCATGTCCCCCAGCACCACAGCTAAATGACAAACACACCCAGGGATGGTGACTCAACCACCTCCCTGGGCAACCTATTCCAGTGTCTGACTACTCTTTCTGTGAAAAATTTTATGATCCCAAGTTCCTCTGGCAAGCTGTATTAAACAGAGGTAGAAAACACATGCACACATCTTTTACCAATATGCAAAAGAAATCAGGCCTATTTCTTACTACACTGCAGCCAACACGTAAAAGGCAACAAAATTTAACCCAAATAGGAAACGTTCATTAAGTGGGGCATTAAAGCCACACCCAGAGGAGGACACTGGTTTACAGGGACAGATAGTACTCACAGCCAGCACACAGCTGGGTTTGTGTTGTGTAAGAAAACAAGGCCAGACCATACTTCTTTTCGAGGATTCTGGTCAACAAAATCTATGACTGATCTACCTAACGTTTCTTCTGCAATGCCCAAAGCATAGCTTCTGAACTTAGATTTAATTACTGTTCACTTACCAACGTGGTCTGAACTTTAAGCGTGCATCAAACTCCCTGGACCACATGATTTCTTGTGCTGCCAAGTTTAATGAAGAATACTTTGCCCTTTAAAAGACTAAGTCCTCAAATCAGTAGATGCTGCTTTTGTCCTTAAATGAGGAACGTACAGAAGAGCTTACAGGGCACAATAGCATCTCTTTAGCACATTAGGTTACAGCTGTTTGTAAATGACCACAATTCAGGGCACACTGCAACTGAAACTGCAACTTCGATGCATTAAGAGAACTGCAACGAAACCCATCTATTAAGCTATTTTTTTTTATTTCAGAGTAATGTGCATAGCCCCTGACCTGACCCATCATTCCAATTACGCTTTTACATGCGCATCACAAAGCTTTTAAGCAGCGCTGCGGTGCTGGAAGAGCAATGTAACAAAAGCCATCTGGATCTCCCACTGAAAATCTTTAATTGAGCTCTCTACTGCAAGACTCAGCCTCTTTTGCCACACTGCCGAATTTGTCCAATTTCATCACTGAATCTTCAGTCAAATCTCACCAGCTTCGAGCAGGGGAAATGAATCTCACACTTTGAAGAGCGATGGCTGCCAAATTAATTTTTAAGAATATATACTGTTGCAGCAACAAATTATAAATAGGTAATAACTTTGTTATTTAATAGCAAAGCTGAGAATACAAATAATTCGATTGCCTCTGTTCTTGTCTGCAGTCTAACCTGTGTTTACAAGAGGCAGCAAGAGACCATCTCTGTCCCAGAAAACTGAGAGAAACTAGCACTGCAGCTTTTAGCTGGTCTTCCAATCTAATTGCTTTTTCAACAGCAATAATAGTCAAAGGACTCAGAGTAATGACTTTCACAAATTGTTAAGATTCATTTAGTAAGAAGTGGATAGAAAACATATTCTGCTTTCTTCTCTTTAAATAGGAAAGCTCAGATTTAGTAGCAGAGTTCAGCTCTGCTACACAGACTTTTCACTGATGTCATGGCAGCAACTGTGTGAAAAAAATAAATATTTCATAATGAAAGGTTTTTGCCTTACAATAAGCAGGAGAAAAATACTGCTTTATAGAAAATTCTGGCAGAGGAGTAGAGGGTATATAAAAAGAAATTCACATTTCTACACTATCAACTGCTAGGACTGCTACAGTAGCTGCTGTTCTACCTCTCCAGTCACAATCACCAGAGAAGATGTGCAGTAAGCACCTTCAGGTACTCAAGACACCAAAAGCCATGGGGAGTTCAGAGATGCTGTGGAAGTAAAAGTTCTGAGCACTCACTGTGATCAAGATCAGCACTACCATGACAGCAGCTCCACTGTGTAGCAGATACTGTAATAAATCTTCTATTTTTCATCCGATAGCAGAACAAGGGGTTATCAGGTTATCAACATGATATCCATAATTGACTAAAAAAAACCTGCACAGTATTAACAAAACCCTTCAATTATTATTTTTATCACCCACAAAAAAGTTAAATATAAGCTGTCATTACCTGCATCATTTCCTACCCTTTCAAATTCTCTGGTTGCCCTATAATCTAACTCTGCTTTCCCTCACTTCTATTTTCTGGAAGCAGGGATACTGCTAAAAAAACAGAGCAAATCCAACTTTCAGTAACTGGATTATGACATTTTCTCTTCCTCAGAGTCCTTCACTTTGCCATTTTCTTTTCTTCAGAGTCCTTCACTTTACAAACTACGCGCTCCTTAATGTAAATCCAAATCGATCTAACCTCATCTAGTTTATTTTTCTCAAAAATCCTCAGAAACTACAACTTCCCTTCTGAGCAACTTCATCATCTGTGCTCACTATCGTGCAACTCCAACCTTCAGGATCAGACACAGCCTGCTCCCATTAGAGCTACACCACTACCTCTGCATCCGAGCGAGATTTCCCTAGAGATGGCAATCAGCTTCCGAACCCAGTCTCAGGAGCGAGGAGATCCTGCTCCGGTCCTCCTTCTCTTTCCTTCCTGCTTCCAGCAATTGTGCACTGGCTGCTCCATCTGCAACCCCCCCATGGGGAAGAGAGCTCTCTGCCTCCGAGTTCCAGCCCCCCAGGCATGGCTGGGTAGAGCTGCTCATTCTCTCCTTTCCTGGAGGCTGAAGATGCTTCATGCTTTGTAGCGTTTTACAAGGTTCATGGGTTGTGAAGAACTCTGTAGTTGGTTCAGTGTTTACAATGCAGCATAGGGGGAGCCTAACAGGCTTTGCCTGCTACTAAAAGCTGTACAGGCAGCTCCTAGTGCTACTGCAGTGAGAGCAGGAGCCCAGCCCTGGGGTGATCAATGGAGTCAGCACCATGGGGAGAGGAAGGCCATAGTGATTTTTTTTTGCCTGTCTTCAAATCTGGACTGAGACTCTCCATGTCAAATCTCACTCTTAGTGAAAGCAGGCTGCTGAAGAATAGAATTTCTTGAAAGAAAAGTTGCAAGAGTTCCTTAATATCAAAACATTATGCGCAAAAAGGGATTTCTGCCTGTGTCCCTGCTAAATTTCCAAGTCCTAGCTCATGATTTCATGACACCACTTTAAAAAACCACCCTGCTTCTAAAAGCCTGTGAACTAGGTGGGAACATGCAAACATATAAAGTCAGCCACCTGCACAAACAAAAGCAGTATCAAACCCTAAATAACTTCATTAGCTAGATCAGTATGTCCAACATGACAACGCGGTGAGTAATTTTGTTTTCAGAAGCAGCAAGATTACAGCACACACATCCACACACACGGGCATTTCTATAGCACAGTACAGAAGAGTCTAAGCCAGGTAAGCCATCATTTATTCTACGTAGCAAGACATGCTTCAGGTATTGGTTTAATGCATGCTACTCCTATTCCTAGAAGGCATGCTCAGATGTTTTTTGGCAGCTTGTCTGTCAATGCCTGCCCAGTTCCACCCTGATGTGCACTCAAGCTGCTGGCTCCTGGATAACACAACTGCTGGAAAGCAACGGGGCAGCACGAGACCCCACCATCAGTTTGGCACCAGAAGTGAAGCTTATTGCACGCCCATATCTTGGCAACTTACTTTACTTCAAGAGGACCACATGAATCCAAACCCTTGCTTTCCTACCACGAGAAATATTTTTTTCTCATTTCTGAAGTTTATTTAACAGGCCAATTAGCCTCCTGCTAATCATCTCTCATGCTGGATGACAGGCTAGCAACATAGACAAAACTATTCTGGTTACTCTACTCTTCCAACTTTTCCTGCTATGCGAACTCTCAGAAACATTTCCAGTTTCCCTTCATTCTATATAGATGAATGTATTGCTATTTTACATTTTGTAATGCATGCTTATGACTCAAGCTTCACATGGCTCAGGCAGAAGAAAACCCATCACTTGGGAAGCGCGTTTGCTAGACTGAACACAAAAGCAGGAGTTGCAACCAGTTACCATGGGAGTATTCTGGACACTGGATTAGAGAATTCCATATCTACTGTCAGTGATATCCCAAGAGTTCAGCTTAAAAATAAAATTACTATTTTGACCCTTTCAAAATACCTAGGAAGTGTTTTGATAAACAATTTTCTTTTTTATCCAATTATCACTAATATTTCTTACTGGGCTCCTTGAATTTCTAACTACTTACTGTTCATTTTTCTTACCTGGGGTTCACAGTTTAATTACTTCACCTACATCCAGTATAAGTTTATAATGACCAAAATGTGATAATCCCATGCTATAGCTATAAAATTGGTTAAATATATTAGAAATGTTTTTATAGGAGAAAACTATATGGCTCTGCAGAAAATTGTATGAGCAAAGATATTTAGACAAGTGTTACATCAGAAGTAGCACCATATGTTCCCATACTTCAGCATGAAAGACAAAATGCCTATAAAATGAAAAGCAATGATTTTTTTTTTTTTCCAAAAGCTCCTGCCCTGAGAACTTAAACGCATATTTTTGTTTCAAGTACCAAATAATCAGACCAATCTAATTAGGAAGGAGATAATTAAAAGACTACCTGGTTGCTAAATCACGCTCAGGACACACAATGTGGTGTTTGCTCTAGTTTACAAGTAAGATTAAAATAGTAACAGTACCAATGTCCCTTTAATCTCGGCACAGCTTTGAAACATTAAGTTGCACTCCGACCACATTTCATCCTAAGAAGTGCCATTAAAAACTCACTACTTAGCACAGCAGGAAGCTGCTGTAATTGCAGTAACTTTCTATTCATAACAAGGATTGTTACTGTAGTCCTGTCATCACACATCACTGACTGGAAATGTTTAGGCTGTCATTTTGGAACGTCAAAGCCCGATTCCCCACTGAGCGTACATTACTATGGAGCTTTACAATCCTGGACTGAATTCTGATCGGTGCCATTCATAAACATTTTTAGAAACTACTCTGACACAGTTACTTTGTACAGCAAACCTCCAGCTCCTGGTAGACAGCAGAACCTCTACCCAGTCTTCCCTTACACGACTGCTGCTTCACAGGACTTCGAGTAAACATTTCAGACTGCGGTATTGGATAGCAGCAGCGACCACCTACCTGCTAGGAACGATTCTACTGGCACTCAACCAAAAAAATCTCAAAACACACCAAGTTCACCCTGTTCCTATGTTCCGCATCTGCCAAGTCACACAGATGTTCAGACTGAAACTCGTCATGGAGATTTATATCTGCTAAGCACCACTTCCCCTCTTCTCTGGCACATTCACAAGATGCCACGCTATTGATTGATACTAAGGGACAAATTACCATCTTGCCCAAAAATACCATGTTCTCCTTTTTTTAGCATATAAAAGCTTCTGTTTTCAATTTTTATTCAGATTAAAGATTAAGGTTTCTTTTGACTGTATCAGTTAGCAACCTGAAATCCTCTGCTGATAGCTGACCATGTCTCCGATTTGTATCAGCACCTTGATTTCCCAAGTGAAGACACCTACAGCTACAGAGGTATTCTGCGACATTAAAAACAGGCTACAAGAATCAGACCGGGAAAATACAGCTTCCTCTAGTAACACGATCACAGCACTTGAAGTTTGGATCCATTGTACCTTGCTTTATGTGCAAAGATACTTGTAAGCACCCCTGTAAATGCAAAAGGTATGTTAACATCTAATAATATGCCTGCTGCACACACAGACACAAATAAATCAAAAATAGCTTTGCTCCCCACTGGCCTGGTTTGCATAATTCAGGAAAATTCAGGAAGGAAGGAAGGAAACATTGCCTTAAAAGCTAATTTTGAAAGGAAACACATTGAATATGTTTGTATCAAGCTAATTGTTCATAAAGGTGTTTTCTAGGCATGTAAACCCCGGTTTTTACGCCACACTCAAAGCAGACTAAGCTAAGAAAAGAACTGTTAGAAAAGTGGCGGGATGCAATGGAATCATCAGTAGCTAAAAGTCAGGAAACCTGGATTTAAGGTTTGGTTCGTGGCTGATTAATCCTGTTAATTTATTTTATTAATTCCTGGACTTCCACAGGTTTTCAGCTGGCTTGAGCCCTCAACTAGAAATACATTTGGATTGCTAAAAGAGTGGTGTTAACACGCAGAAGAAAAATGGGCCTGCAGTCCATAAGTCAAAGAGCTACTTCTGCTTTACACCCCGAAAACCGAGAGATCCATGTTTGTTGAACTCAGTTTCTTTACATGTGTAACAAATGTCTCTGGATGCGATTAAGATCGAGAATGTTCTCAGCTTTACCCTTCTCCAGATTCCTGATCAAGACTGCTGGAGCAGTGAAGAAACTCCAGGTCTCTCCCAGAATCTTTCCCACTGTGTTTCACCAGATATGATGGGACACAAATGTAGTACTCAGCAAGCACCGCACCAAGGGGCACGCTGGCTGGCTGAATAAACCACCTGGCTCGTTTATTCACTGTCTAACTAGCAGAACTAATCACACTCCTGAGGAACCTGCCTACCACACTGATGGGTGAAAACTCAGACCAGTGAAGCTCAGTGTTTGGAATTCGGACGCTCCTGGTTCCCTGTGAAACAGCATTTCCTAATAAACAGAACACAAACATCAGCTGGATTTTTTTTGACTCTGAGCAGCGAGAATTGACTAATCGCTTTCATCTTCCATTACCCATCTTTGCCCATGAGTTTCAAGAGCCTCTTCCTTCCTAATCGCCATGATGTATTTCTGAGCAGCGCTGCAAGAACAAATCAAATAAAATCTAACAATATTTTGGGGGTAATAAAAGCACTTAATTGAAAATGTGACATTTGATAGCAAGTGTCACCTGACTGTATCTTTACAGTCAACACCCTGTTTCTCCTGAAACAAGGACAATGAATACCCCCAAATCTTACATTAGGTTTCAGTGACAACATCAATCTACTGAAAAATACATCTGCTAAGTGCACCTCTACCAAACACAAAGCAGAGCCAAGGTTTGCTACATTCAAAGTATAGCTCTTTCCATATTGATAAATTAATAGACATCTTGTTCTCAAAGCAAACCGATATTTTTTTTATTCAAGCATTCTTCAGTAATCCTTCAAATACCTGTTTTCCAAGCTGATATCAAAATCAACTCTATTTTATTAGTTAAAAAAAATAAAATAAAATAAAACCACCATCAAGCAACAGAGATGAACTAGAATACGTTGCCCAGGAAACTGACTCTGCTTCAGTGCCTGAAGTACACATTTCCAGGTGGCAGCTGATAAGCATTGACTTGTCATTTAAGCACAATGCACTTTCTGTTTGAATTGGATTGTTGTAGAGTCATCATGAAAGAGGGTCAAGCAAGTCCTTTCATGCTACATCTCCTTTTGGACTTTTCTAAGTTATCTTTTCAGTATTCCATGGGTCTACGACTGGATGTACTTGCAGTAGCATGATCAATACAGTGAGTTGGCACTATCCAACTCCTTCTTGACAAAGCCAGGATAAGGGAGTGAGCGGCCTGAGAGGATAAAACTCTGAGATTCAAGCTTCTAAGATAGTCTGATCAGTCACTTCCATACTGTCAGGCAATCCAGCAATTTATCAGTCTGAATAAAACTTTTCAGTACACTCTAAAAGGTGAGGAAATACTTCCATTTTCTCATGTTTATAGAGAAGATAAAAATACTCAAAACACCAACACCTTAATGTTAAAATTAGGCTTTCTTTTAATATGCTCATGATGCTTGTGCCCTCCTAGTTCTGCAAAATATTTGCACATGCTATGCTTGCGAGTGGTCAAAATGTAGCATTCAGCATTACTAACTGGAATGTAAACCAGGTGTCAAGTTCCAACAACAAGGAATAAATCACAAAGTCCTTAGCACCTGTAGAAGATAAAGATTATGGTATCTTGTGCTGTTTAGTTAAGCCTGCAGAGCCTTTGGTCTTGGGGGCTAGCTGGTTAGGGAAAAAAAACCCACATGGTTGGAATGCTTTGCTTTCATGTTTTCTTTATGGTCTTAATGATACTGCAAAAAGCTAAAATCCAAAATACAACTTTGGGTTACAAAAAATTCTAAAAAGGATGCAGTCAAGATGAATGACAGTAGCAGACAAATTACTTTATTCAGAGCACCACAAGAGCATGCATCTTGCTTCTCTCAGGGCATCCAATTTCAGCCTAAGTCATGCCAACAAAGAGTGAAGTCTTCAAACACTTTGAAGGAGCTAAGCCAGTTTTCAGGTTCTACCTCACAGCATTCATATGCTTGTGCTTGATGTATTCATCTGTCTTCAGTGAAACGTTCTTTTTCAGTCTCATAATGAAACCGTATTTTTAGACACCCATCTTAATGTCAGCCATCATGTTTTCAGACCACTAAAATCCTAAGATGGATTTTTTAACAGCATTAAGATTCATTCACTGTAAACCAAAAATAGACTCAGAAACCAAGAGGGGATGTGGGTCACCTATCAGTGTTTTTCTCCAGGCTTATCAGAACTTCACATAAACGCGAGCCACATAGCGATGCATCAGCCCTGAAACCTTTGTAAAAAGCTTTTTTTTTTTTTTCTTCTCAGAATCAAGTTACAAGCACGTGCTCCAAAAGCCTACAGTGAGCTTTGATCAAGGCAAATTTCCACAATTCACAAGAACTTAGAGATGCAGTGGAAGAAATCTAGTGAGTTTTGAGGTGAAACATTTGAAGGTGGTATCTCGCTACTGATCAAATTTGAGAAGTTTGATATTACAGGCATAAAAGCTCTGGATAATTTGGGTAAGCTTAAGGAAGTAGCTAAACGGAGACCTTTAGAAGACATTCAGTACTGTTGCTTACCACGTGGCTGACTGCCCTTTCTCAGCTATATCTTGACAATGCTTGAACACTGATGTGTTTGATTAGTCCAAATAATCACTTCAATCATTATTATGGCCATTTACAAATCAGTATTAGAATTAATTGCCATCACTTCTCCCCCTTTGTAACTGGATGAAATATTTGTAATAATTCAGCGCAAAGTTCACACAAATCGTGCAAATAAAAAATAAAGGGTTGAAGAAACCTCTACTTGCTGAAGTATACAGGTGCAAAACTGCTGGTTCCTTCCTCTCCCCAAGAATGCACAGAAACAAATGTGAATACACCAGAAGTTTTATAGCAGAACTGACAAGCTGAACTATTTGATATTCACAGCCTTCACATAACTATTCATCTTTTAAGACAGCCTAGCTCAAGATAGCAGCTTTCTCATTCACAATCAATACATTTGCAAACATTTTCATGCTGTGTACCAAATGCTCACGGACAGATCTCAAATCACAAACCTGCCTCTTTTCCGTGTATCTTGCAGAATTAAAAGCACTAAATAAAACTAAAAACGTACAAAACCACTAAATGTGCACAGAGTAGTATCATTAGTGTATTTAAATTTTTTTAAAGATAACTTTAGTATATATCCTTCCCCCGTGTTACGCTTGTATAATGAATTTCCTCTGAAAGAGATTATTGTTATTACTAGCACATCTCGCTGTCTTTCAGTCCCACCATCCAAGGCCTCTTCCAGGCTAATCCTTCCCTTTTCTCATTTTGATATCTTTCTGTTATGACACTGGCTGAAAATTCCATCACAAGTGATCAGATTTCAAAAGAATTTAAAATAGCACAATGAGGGGAACAAAGGAAGAGTGGATTTTTCTCCTCATCTACTTAAATATGCTTTTAGATTTCTTGATTGTGAGAGCCTCACAGATTATAGAAGATTCTTCATTCATGTATATAAAGGAACCAAAGAACATTGCTAGGAACCCTTCACAGTACCTCAGGTTTTCACTAACAGTGCAGACCATATTATAAAGTCATCGAGGAATATTACAAGCCACAACTGGAGAATGAGCGTGGGGAAAAAAACTGCATCCACGTACAAAGGAACACTGACCAAAAGAACCACCTCACAGAAATGAGAAACCACCACGTTGGATTAGACCAATGCAATTAGTATCCTACTCTGCCTGGGATCAGGACCAGCTGGTTTAGACAGAGGCATACAGAAAAGGCTTTCACAATTAACAGCAATGGAACAACACACTGGAGTGAAATTCACCCTCAGGTTTTTTTACTTAGAAGCTGATGTTTGCCTTAGACCAAATGAATCAGATCTCTTCTCCCAAGCACGCTGGGTTTCCACAGTTTTATCTATCATCTTTCATTTTGTATTATCCAAAGGAACAGATGATACTTCTCAGGACTTTTAACCGTTGTTGGGCTCTGTGCCATTTCACAGCAAAATGAGGGTCTGGCTAAATCTACTAGTGTGGCTTAAGAATTTAGTTACAGCTGAGCATCCTATAACAATACTTCTTCAATTCCATGGTGCAGTGCTCTATCCCTTTTTCTTTAATAAGGCTTAACCCTGCAGTTATCTTCAGACAGACAAGAACATCAATGGTTGCACAGTGGACTCTTCTAACAGATTCAAGGACAAGATTGTGGTAAAACCCATCATACCACAAAGTACTGCATAATCTGGTTTTAATCTCTTCACAAGTATGGATGTGGTTCAGTAAGATGTACACTTCTTTCTGCATTAAGCAACATTCAACGCTCAGTGTTTCAGTCCTGGCTGATCCTCTTAACAGAGCTCACCCTTTAGCTATTCAAGGAAGACACGCAGACAAGATTTATATCAAGATCATGACTTGAAGATAATTCTCAATGCTCTCTCAGTAACTATATATCCATGTATATGACAGTGAGACCTAAAATAAGCTGTGCTTCAATTTACTAATTAAGACATGACTTACTAGCTCAGAAGACAATGAATTTTCATTGCTACAGTCATTTTTCTTATGTACACAGAGTTTTATTATACCTCATTAAATACCCTATAATTTGGAATGCCTCATTGCCATTGCCTCCTGTCAACATCTATACACTCTGTGTGTGAATGGTAGTACAAAATTTTAACCCCACGCTATCCAGGCCACCGTGTTCTTCCCTAGTTGTTAACTCGTTCACTTCCAATCCCTGTACAACTGACTGCAACTCTCCATTAGCAACTTTCTAATAAAATAAGAAAAAAAATTAAAAATGTTCCATTAATAGATGGAACAGAAAAGACACGACACCCTTTGATTAACACACATAATATAACCTATGAGGGTGAAGTTCTTAAGCAAGAACCACGTAGCAAGAGTTATTATAATACTCTAACTCTGCATTATAACTGACAGAGTTCAGAAAATTTGACAATGTAATCACAGTAATATTTCTAAAAACATATTTTCCTATTATAAAATCATAACACTAACTCAGAAAGCTGTGCAAAGGACTATGTTACACAGGAGCTCCTGTCCTCAGGTCAAAGGTATTCTCTCCAAGCAAGGATTCAGACAAGGCTTTAGTGTGAGGACTCTCCATTCTGGCACTCATAAAATAAAAATCTGCCCATATATTTCAGTCAGACACCACTGACAGCCATGCAAGCTCCTGATGAGCTCTTAGAAGTGAAAGCAAACGTCTTGCATCTTGACCCAAATACCATGAAAAATAAATAAGCTTTTCTATTGTCTTCAGTACATACAGAAACAAACTCCCACTCACCATTCAGAAAACATATTATTTTTAAAAACATATAATGAATTAAACAGCATAAAAATCAGTATGTCAGTGTCCCACTAATAAAGTCAGGGGATGTGCAGAAATGCTGCCTTGCAGTGTGCTTGTCCAGACACCATCCACAATGGCACTGAGATTCACCGTTAGCCTTTCACTTCGGGAGGTCTGCGGGCAAATGTAAGTGAAGTTCCAAGAGACACTCAAAACAAGAGATACAGCCACATATATCTAATTAATCAGGCAGCCACCATAGCTGCATTAGCTCCATTTCATACTGGTTGAATGCTTGGAAGATAAGGTCTATTCAGAGGTCTGAACAGAGAGTTACCGTGTAGGCACTCTCAGCATTTCTGTGTAACTGTGGAATGCCACATGAACTGGGGATGAGCAAATGACTTAGTGGCAGCAGCTGTATAGTCAGCACCAACTGCCTCCCACCTTATTAATACTGCACACACACTCATCATGGACTGACACACACCTTCTTCTAAAAGACACGTGGTATACTGGTGTCGGTTTAAAGATAACATACCTATATTCCCTACTCTGATTCTTGCTTCCATCAAAGAAAGACTGAAATAGGATGAAGTCCTTACTGCAAAACAAAGCCATCTGTGTAACAGGATACGCAACCTAAGGGAAGCAGGAAAAAAGCACGAAGCTTCAAAGCAGCACTTCACAGCAAGTGCTGTGTACCACACGCAGCTGTGGTGTACTCACAACCACAGAGGTTGTTTGCCTAAATCCTTCCTATACTTCCCACTTCCTGCCTAGCATCAAACAGGGACAGGAGCAAACCTCTGCGATCAGCACCACTCTGCCACTTTGATTGCCCACTGAACTTGTCAGCACTCAGCGTGCTGGAACATCCACGTAACTGTTTGCAAGCAGGCAGGTTTCTCTGTAAGGAGAGGCATCGCTTTTCCCAGTAATGTATCAATAATTTTGCTGGAAGGATGATCCACCTTCTCCTAGAACATTCAAACCCGAACTGGTTTTGTCAGTGAAGTTAAGGATATGTAAGCTTAAGCTTCACCTAAAAGCCCTACAATGCGAGTTTCTAGTAGGCCCATTGTTTTGATATAACAAGTCATGCTTTCCACTTGATAAATCAATCCCAAAAAAATGAGTTTGATAATAAATGCAGCATGCTCCAGTTGCATACATATTAGCATATCGTGCTCCAGTTCTCTTGCAGTGTGTAAGAGCTAAAACTAATTTACAAGTCTGACGTAAAACAGAGAATTCAATTGAAAGACTCTGACAAAGTTTCACAGCTCTACACTAAAAATAATAAACTTCTGAATAAATAATACATTATTTCATACTGGTAAGCAAAAAAATTCTATCAATCCTGTAGCCTTTGTGTATACAACAGTTTCCTTTCAAGAGTAAGTAAAGCTGTATCAGGCTCCCAGCCTCAGACATTCAGCAGCAGGTACCATCAGGGACGCTCCAGTCCCACACAAAGTACTGCACACTGCTATTAATGACAGGCAAATTATTTCCATTTCAACTTTAAGAAACACATATAAGGAAACCTACATTGAACCACAACATCGTTTCACTACTTGGCCAGCAAGACATGAACTGTTTCCACAGAGAGAGTATCAGTTAACTCGGTAACATTATGCCAAGTTTTTTCTCTCTGAAGTCATACTGCAGTTTTCTCTTTTTACTCAGTGCAGTATTATCTCATTTTATTTTCTTTATAAGAAGCACATTTATAGTAGAAATTACTCAAAATTTAAGCTGTCTCTATTTAGCCTACAAATAGCTTTGCTCAAGGAGAGGTGCTGCTGCACTTGCTATATAGGAATCCTCACATCTCCAGCAAGTATGTATAATGTTAGTCAGCAGTTTTACTCCTCTTCATTAATAACCTCAGTCAGCAGGAAGCAAAAAAGACATAGGAAAGCTTTCTGTTACTTTCCTTTCACACAAAAGTCAAAGCTCAGAGTAAAAAAAGGACTTCTTAAAATAGAAAGTTTATTATAAATTGCTTACAACAGAAAACAGCACTTAGATACCAAATGTTGAAAGCACATTCATTTATATAGAGGCACTTAAACTGGAAAATATTTGTGTCAGAGCGATGTATTAGTCTAGGTTGCATAGATGTTCTCTATAAAATGTTTAAAAATATTACCATCATGTTTTATTTGGTTAGATCTGTTAAACTTAAATATGTATGGTTTCAATTAACAAACATCAAGCCAAATTTAGCTGTCCCATCCCATTTTCTCACTCCACTCAATGAGGATACTCATTTCAGAAAAATATGCAAGAGAACCCTGAAGTAATTTTTTTTAAGATTTATAAATCTTATAAATGAAAGCTGACATGTCATACAAGACAAAAAAAAACAACCCAACATCAACAAACAAACAAACAACAACAACAAATAACGCAAACCTTTGAGCATAGGAAATGTGAAGAATTATGAAAGGAAATATTTTCACCTCATCCTTTACTCCATGAGCTGTGCCTATGGACCCAAGTCAGCTTCAGACTGCAGTAACTTCCCGAATACCTCATGACAGTTTAAAATTTGCATGAAGCCCAAATTGTTAATGCATATACCATGTCCTGTAAGGCAGACCACAGCTACACATCATCTTGCTGACAGCACCGTAGTATTATATTGCAACCGCTTTAATTTTAGCTTAAGAATTTGTCAGAAGTCTGCAAATACTCCTAACTCCATTCTCTGCATCTTTATACCCAGTCAAAGTTCTGGCACAGGTACACTACTGAATATCTGGCTTCCCTGTGGTCACACAAGTGCTGACGAGCCCAGAGCTCCAGGTAAACAGGAGCTGTTAGCAGCACGTGGAAGCTCTCGTTTCATCAGGAATAGCTTAGGCTGTTCACAAACGTGCTTTCCAGTTGAGAACAGCAATTTCAGGTTGACATAGTACCTTTTAGAACGAGGTTTGACACAGAGAGAAACACAACTTCTCCTCTCAGGCCAATTCAGAGTGCTGTTAAGACCAAGGTAGATGTACAGCGTCTGGTAAGTCCTGATGACTTAGTTAAAATTTATTAATTTTTTCCTTTATTTATAAAGGAGTCAAAAGATGTTAGTCTTTGCTATTTGTAGGATCACAATCACTTCGCTCTCACTGCTCAAATGACAGTGCACAAGTACTGCAGCAAGATTAGAAGTGCTCTGCAAAATAATCACCCAGATGGGCAATCAAACATTTACTAGCTAGATATACTCCAAATCTGAAAACCAGTTAGGTTCCACCAACATGACAGAGTATACTTACTACATGATGCTGGGATAAGAATCAAAACCAGCATCCTTTTATATCGCTTATCAGAGTTTAGGGCCAGGTTTTCATGCCACTGTGTAGCTCATGTTTTCAGTTTCACCATTCCTCACAGGAGATGAGAAAAATCAGGATTTTGGTGACAGCTGAATGCATAGCTCCCCATCCATACTCGACTGGCAGGTTTGTGTGTACAGGTGCACACAGAACATGCAAATTAAGATTTACGCATTCCTGTCACGACAATACCAAGTGATAATAGTCAGCACTTTTACCACTTCCATATTAACTATTCTTCTTCACAACTTTACAGCAGCTGACAAAATCGAAGCACAAGAAACCCAAAAGGATTCAGCCTTGCTGTGAAGACCAAGTATTTTCCTGACGTTTAAGGCCTCCTCCTCAGAGCAAAGCTGTCAAGAGTTTTACCGCTGACCAAGGTCAGACGAATGGCAGAATTAAACCTCATGCTTGCATCAGATTATCTGAATATCAAGAGAGGTTTGACAACTTACTGGTAAGAGAAATCCTCTGCAAAAGTTATATAAAGTATAGGATAGGCAAAGCTCTGATAAAAGTCAATAAACCTACTCCCAAATCACCAGCTGCCCTCTCCAGCATCTTGTGGATCGAGTCCAAACTGTAGATAGTTGAAGTGCTCTGCACAAAGGACATCAGTAATCTCAGGTTTAAAGTAACAACTGCTTTTACTGCACTGTTAATAATATGGCTGAGTTCTTAATAAGTCTATTTAGACAAAATCAGAAAGCCCATCATGTTGGCAGCAGAAAAAACATCTCTGTCTGTGCATGAGTTTTAAAAATACATACTTAGAACCTTAGAACACCTTTCTACTTAACCAGTGACTGAACTGATGAACATCATGAGCACAAGGAAAAGGCTCTTTTAGGAAGTCTGGTTCCATACTTCAACCTACTTACTACTTCCAGCCAGGTCAATTTTAAACAGAAAGAACTGAGTAGAGAAAGAAATCCAGTAGTTAATGGAAGTTTTCTAAGACCAACTTTTATAGTTTATGTATTACACATCTTCACACAGTTGTCATACACTCTCTCATTAATAATTTTTAAATCATTAAAAGAGAAGCCTCTACACTTACCACTTCGAGGTTCATCAGCCCTGCCAAGTATATGCATTTCACTGAAAGTAATCTGGATTTACCCCTACAGAGCAGGTTATCTTAACTGAAGGCATTCTGTAAGTTAATCACGACAGACAAACAGACCGATGTGAGAGAGTAATGTGATAAATGATGAGGACAGGACCCAACACTCAGATCTCTGCCTCCTCCATCTCACAGACAGATCCAACAAGTAGTGGTCAGTCCCACCAATGTCAACGTAACTTCTCACTGCTGCTTATAAAATGAAAACACACAAACTCCATCCAAGACAATTTACTAAGGCAAAATCCTCACTTTCTTTAGAACTTGACTTCAAATTTAGGTGCAAATTAAAAAATGAGGGTTTTCAACTATCACACTAATATTCTTAACGAAAACATCTCAAAGCACATAGAAGAAACAAAGTGGAGCAGACTATAGAAATTCTGCCAAGTCTCTTATTTCTACAGCACAGTAGGATGTTTGAACCCTGTTTTTAATCATTTCATTTGCTGTAATTCATTTATTTCAATATTTTTGTAACCACTTGTCTTTCAAAATACCAAAATACTTAAATTGTGACTATCTTAAAAAAGTAATTAATTTCAATCAGTGAGGAAACACAGCTTGTAAAAGCTAGGCACTTTTACTGGGTATCTTTCTAAAATGCAGCTATAACAGCACCAAAAAAAAGAACTACCCTTAAGATTTTCCTTAATTTTTAATTTAATTAAACACATGCAAACTCAAGGCTTTAAAAAGCTTTAGGAGCTTATATTGAGACTAGCTCTTCATCTGGGGTCTTTTCCAGAGTTTAGGGAAAAGGACATAAGAAGCCTTCCATCAATAAACAGAAAATTTAGAAATCTTTAAAGCTACAGACAAGGTAGGTTAGAAAGGTGGAAATGAAATTGGAGACATTCCCCTCCGTCTTGCTGACTCCAACACAGGCAGGACAAGAAAGATACCCAATTCCTCTCTGCTGTAAACAGAACACTACCTAGGGACAAAGAGTTTACATCTACCAACCACAGAGCAGGATCAAGGCCAAGAACTGCTTCTTGAGACCTTAGGCCAACACTGAAGATGCACTTTTCCCCTACTTTTTTAACCCACCCAACACTTGTTGGATGGACAGACAAGTATATTCCAGCTAATTCACTTGCCCAGGGAATAATGCTGACACCAGACTTGTTACCTTGCATTTCACATAAGGCATGATTCCTTTTCCAGAAATAGCTGAAATAGCACTGAAACTACCTGTCAAAGTGAATTTTCACTAAATGTATTAACCCACCGTTCATTCCATTGTAAATACTTCTGTGGTGAGGTGACAGGTCATCTGTCACTTGTCTTCTGAGGGTACCTTCTCTGCTGCCTCCACTGAGATGTTTGAGATGCTCCGGGCTCCCTCCATAGTGTTGTTTGAGATGCTCAGGGCTCGTACCCCTGACTTTGTGGAGATGTTCTGTACTTCCACTCGGCGTGTGCTTTTGAAGATGATCTGGGCTGCCACTGCTGTGCTTTTGATGCTCAGGGCTACTGCCAGGCCTCTGCTTTTGAAAGTGTTCAGGGCTACTACTCAAAATGTGCTTTGGGATAGTTTCTGGACTGCTGCTGCTGTGCTTTTGTTGTTCAGGTGCTTTGACAATGGGTTTGTGATGTTCCGGACTTGGTCCTTTCAGGTGATGATCAGGACTGCCAGAACTCCGAGGCTTCTGCAGGTGCTCTGGGCTGATACTCCTGTGTTTCTGATGCTCAGGGCTTCCTTCACCCCGAGTTTTTTGAAGATGTTCTGGACTGGTACTTGGATGATGCTTATGATGGTCTGGACTGTCTGTACTTCCCGTGCTAGAAGTACTACTCCCATCACCAACATCCCTTATGTAAGTACTCGCCGCAGTTAACTGGCACAGGCTGATCTGGCTGTCGATAGAGCTCCGGCTGCCTGCTCCACCAGTTTTCTCCTCATCCAGCAACACACACAATTCTTTCAGCTCCAGATTTTCCTTAACCACTTCTTCTTGTCTCACTTCCAGTTCTTTCAGCTTCTGTAAATATAACGAAACCTCTTTGTGCATAACGCTAGCACTGTATCTGCCCAGTCTCTGCCATTCACGGGACACCTTCTTGCCTTTCTGCCTGTCATCATCCAGAAAGCAGCAAAGGTCTCTCAGTTCCTGGTTATCTTCTTGCAGCTTCTGGTTGATATCCTTTAAAAGAAAGATAATCATGACAGAGAGGTGTCTAAAAGAAGTAACATTGTACCATCGCCGTTATATAAGCCAGCAAACAGCACTGCTAGAAATCCCTCAGCTAAGCACTCAGGTGAGGCATAACTAATTGTGTGTGTCAAGCTGGCATGTTATAACAACACTGTGCTACAAACGAAGCCGCTGTCCAGTAAAAAGGGACCGTAACATGGAGCTAATCTTGAAGAGTTCAAAGACTAACTTCCAGTACAGCATAAAAGTTTCAGGTGCTAAATGAATTTTCACGCTAAATAACAGCATAATTTAGCTCCCAAACTGGGCAATGATCATAAGCAGCCTCATGATGATCTCAGTCCCTTGAGAAATAGTCACCCATGAGTTATCGTTGAATAAAACTGCAAGGTGTATCAGAAATTGTGATCTCACTTAAATAGTTAATAATTAACATTCATAATCTCCATTCCTTAAAGCGTATTCACATACAAAGATGAACATTTTAGAGATTTAAAATAATTGGGGTTTGATTGATTTTGTTTCAGATTTACATAAAAGAACCTTGTCAGTCATCATCTAATCAGAATTGCTTCAACCACTCTGAAATGAAATACTCTGCTTTAATAGATTTTTTTCCATTTCTAACAAAATGAAGTGCATGATCCCATGCCCTTCGCTAAGTGAGGAACAGTCTGAAGCAAATGCTCTGAAGCAAAAATCTTCAAGCTATTACTATAGCAGAATGACATGCCAAAGAACACATTTTCAGTATTTCATCCTAGTTTTACTAAGCTGGCTTGTGACCATATTTATCTTTCTCCCATCTGAATAATCATTCCTTCTCACATATGATATTAGAAGTAGAGATTAGCAACAAGCATTAAAACATTACCCTTACGGAGAGACCATTTTAGCACTGCTTCTTAAGAAGAGAAAGCTTTTGTAACTCCACTGGATTTGTGTGCAGACACACAGGTTTGTCCCACGTCTGCCTCAAAATAACTTTGAACTTGACCAATTTTTGACTCGTATTTGACAAAGGAAAAAAAAAAAAATCTCAGTGAGGCTATGAGGTATCCTTAAAAATCTGTGCTGGTGAGATT
The DNA here is from genome assembly GCA_024336885.1 of Actenoides hombroni. NCBI lineage: Eukaryota > Metazoa > Chordata > Aves > Coraciiformes > Alcedinidae > Actenoides > Actenoides hombroni. The sequence continues at coordinate 550,277 of WUAM01000255.1, read as the reverse complement.
TCAAATGGCCCCATGGTGGAATAAAAAAGTCGTGGAAGCCCACAAGCCACCAGTCAGAAGCAGGAGGCACCCATCTACCAAAACCAGCCACAGATGGTCAGTCTTAGTCATGGACCAGTTATTTGACACAGGACAAAAGAGGTAGATGTCCAGACACCAACGCAGGGCTCAGAGCCTCATCCTCCCGAATTTCTTTTAAAAGTTCCAGCCGAGGCATCTGAACAAAAGGTGGAAGTTAATCATCACTTAAGGAGTTCAGAATTGAGGGAGGAATTTGTCACTCCTTCCTACACATCTTGGTGTGTTTTGTTACTTCTCTGGAAGATGCATGAATCCACATGATGTCACAACACCTTTGCACATAACCGGGAGAAAGATACTATTGTCATTTAACTTACATTGAAAATGTAAGCTTTACTTTTACTAAAGTACTATCAATGGATGGGTCATTTTTACCCCCAGACCCCACATATTGTTAAAAAGAGGGAGGGCACACATACTCACACTTTGCAGAATAGGAAAACTTGGGAGACAGGAACAGTCTTCCCACCATTTATTTTATGCCACACTATTATACTTTCTCACTAATCTGGTTGTTTAAAACCATTCTACAAGGGAAGGATTCTCTTAATTCAAGAGTCCACACTGCATCTCTGTCTCTCCCCGCCTTCCCTCTAACCCCAGCTCAGTGAAGGAATGTCATAAAAGCAATGTCCTTTCCTAAAGCAACAAGACAGAAAAAGTAGTCATACCTACTTTAAAATAACTTTCTAGGTCTATAATACACATGTATATGCTACATCACCTGTAAATACACTATCTCCCCAATCCTCAGAACTGGGAAAGAAACACGAGGGACAATCCTTCTCATCCAACAAGAGTTCAGTTAAGAAGGGCTGAGTCATTACAGACTCAGTCTGTCCCAATTGTAGTCTGCAGAAGTACACCATTGAAAAGGGTTTGATCGGAGATGTGTTATATCTTTTTCAAACCATAAACCACGGATGGGGGCTGATCATCCCAAAACCAAGCCCACAGGCTTGCCATCGCCAGTCACGGGCTGCACTGCATCCTGGTCATGACCATCTCTCTTCAGCAGCCTACCAGGCTGCCTGACAGCTGAGTAAGTCATCTTAAAAGAGTAGCAGAAAACAGCATAAGCTACACAAAACCCTCTGAACATCTACAGCTCTGCACGCTATTCTTTCACGTGCATTTCAGACAGGATCATCTAACCTTATTAAAGCCCACTGAAGTCTAACACAAAAGTGACAAGACTTGGGTGTTTTCAACTCAAAGCACGCTGGGGCAGAGCATACAACAGCTGTGCTCCACAGCCTGCCAAGCAGTTGGGCATCTCTTAAGCGACACTCGATTTTTAAGAGAGAGGAAACGCTATTCCCTCCAGTCCTCCTTCACTTTTCATGTGATTCTCGGCAACGGCTCCTCCCAGGCCATCCACCTGACGAGATCGCTCCCGGCGGGACGGGCGGGGGACGCCGAGACACGTCGGAAACTTCAGGGACCCCACCCTACCCACCCCGCTACCTTCAAGCCGCGGATCTCGCCGAGGTGGAGCTGGAGGCGGCGGTTCACCTCTCGGATGAGGTTGCTGTGGTCCAGCATCGCGCTCATCTTCTCGGCCTCGGCGCGGCGGAGGCTGCGGATCAGCTCCTCCTTGCTCCACTTGAGCAGCTCCTCGTCCGACACCTTGGACAAGTCCTCGGCCGGCGCCGCTCCGCAACTTTCCGCCGCCACTTTGGACATGGTGGCGGCCCGGCAGCTGGGGGACGCCCGCGGAGGCAGCACCCCGCCAAGGGGCTACGGCCCTCCCGGGGCCGCCCCACCGCAGCCGCGGACAGGACAAGCCCGGAGCCCGGGCAGCGCCTACGAGAGGCCGGGAGATGCCCCCCGCTCCAGCGGGCTGGGGTCGGGGCTGGGGCTTACGAGGGAAATTACTTCTGGCCGCAGGCAGCGGCTCACTGAAAAAGAGGAAGAGGAGGAGGAGGAGGAAAGGGTGTGGAGGAAGCCGGGCCACGGTCTGGGGTGCAAACTTCCCCTGTCGAGAAGGAAAAAAAAAAAACCCCCCAGAAACAAATAAAAAAAAAAACCAAACCAAAGGAAACCCCACAAAGCCCGCCCCTTTCCAAAGGCCACGGCCCTAGCAGC